>CM063716.1:3437859-3922912 GCA_032441835.1 Slavum lentiscoides
TGACGGTACCCTCAGAAGCGAAATTTAAAGCTCGGGATTTAATATCGATCTCTATACACCGGCGGCGTTTTTATTTTTTAATCGACGGCGGCGAGAATATTTCCTGACGTATATTTTCCCAGCTGATAACGCGGCGGCGGCGGCGGCGGTCGCGCGCGTGTTTATTTGGGTCATCGACTCGAAAAGCGCGGTCCATCACCCCATCACAGTCGTCGCGTCCACTCCGCCGGCGGCCATCTGCACCAACAAGTAGTAGAGTAAGTAAGTGGTCAGACGTCCGTCGTCGTTCTCCGCATTCGTGTCGTTTTTTCGATTCGCCTATCCGTCCCTCCGTCCCCGTCCCCACAGTTTTATTTTTCTCTCGGAACGATTAGCCGCCGTTACATAATAATATACACGCGTGTTTTCATATAGAAATTATTATAACAACAACAACAACAACAACAACAACGACAACGACAACGACGACAATATAATAATATACGAAATAATGTATCTCAACGACGATTTATCGTTATCAATTATACTGCTGCAGTAGACGATATAGATACTACACTATTATACTATATAACAGCTACTGCTCCAAAGTTATTAATCGTTCGGTAAATAGGCCACCACTACTACTACTACTACTACTACTACTACTACTACTACTACTACTACTACTACTACTACTACTACTACTATCACCGCAGCCGATCCCTGCAATCGTTCTCTCCTCCATAATATTATATAATACCCGACATTATAATATTATACACGCACTGACGACGCCGTCGCCGCCGCCGGCGCCAGCCACTCACCGCGCGGCGGGCCACATTGGCATTCGTACAACGACGACACAAGAAGAAGAAGAAGAAAAAGAAGAAGAAGAAGACGTATAATCGGTCGTGTGTGTGTGTGTGTGAGACTACTATTACTTCTGCGCAGACGTGACGCGGCCGGGCCGAATTCCAGTTTATTTATTTTAATTTCGTATTACTATAATATATATATTTTTTTTCCGGTTGATTTCGCTGGTGCGGCGGGTGTGCGCGGAGAGATTCGTATATACGACGAAAACAATGTGATTTGTCACGCGTCGGCTAATAAAACAAAACAAAAAAAATGTGTCGGGGTTTATTATAATAAAAAAACACAACGCGCGTTATTATAATATTATAATAATATTTTCATTTTAATAATATATATATATATATATATATATATATATATTATACTCGTGTGCGCGCGTCGTCTCGGGAGGCGTGAAACGTAAAAACGGCAATAAAAATGTGTGTGTGTGTGTGTGTGTGTGTGTGTGTGTGTGTGTGTGTGTGTGTGCGCGCGCGCGGGAAAATATTAACGATCCAGCAACACAAAAATCTGTCAAAACGCGCACAACGTTTTCCCGAATGTTTTACGATTATTATTATTCGTTCATTTATTTATAAACGGACTTTTGAATAAATGAAAAAATACGGTCACCACCACCGCCGCGGCGAGAACAATACATCCCTTTCAGCCCTAAGCAAAAATCGTCTATTTAATATTATACTCGCCCATCTTACTACACTTTTGTGCGAGTCGATATCGATTTGATGTGTTAACAACACATTGACGGACACTACTGTTGTAGAGCAGTAAAACGACGTTTTGATGTAAGGCGTCATTACTGCTATAACAGTAATACGGAAAAGTCCTTATTATGGCATTACGGCTATAGCAGTATATATATATATATATATATATATATTCAGTAGTATCAAATGATAGAAGACATTCGACTGCCACATCGCATAGCTTTAGATATTAAGGCACTGACGTGTTTCACGGTAAAATATACCAATTAATATTGCGTGTCCTATTTTAGGATAAATGCTATAGCAGTAAGAGAAAAGTGCGTTCTTACGGATGGTATTGGAAATTTCAAAAAAATGGTAAGTGTCCGTCAATGTGTTAACCTGGAGTTAAATTAATTTTTGGTTGCATTGCGCACTATCCCGCACACGTGTGTGGGTGCGTTTAAAAAAAATTGTATTGATTTTTCGGAATATATAGATATTTCCCCTCCCCCCGATCAAATATAATGTTTATAACGCTCGCGCGCTGCTTCGCGGTAATATCATCGAAACGACGAAATCGCGGATTTTTCGTCTCTCCTTTACTATATTTTTCTCGCACCAAACAGCGTTAACAGATAATAAATCCACTTCGGTTTCCTTCCCCCACCGGGATTAACTAAAAAACGGAATTTCTGTGCACCAGTGGCGGATATTTGGGGAAGGGGGGCCGCTCCCTTGGAGTTTTCGTCACTTTATATTCGTTTTTTATTATTTTAAAACAATAAGTATTCGTTTGTATAAAATAGTTTTTTTTTTCTGATCTAAAGAAATGCCGGGGATATTCCGGCGTAATTTGAATATACAGACCTGCTCAAAAAGTGTTAAGGCAGAAGGACGTGGATTTTTTTTTTGTTTTTTCAATTAAAATATCCGTATTTTCCGTAATATTGATTTGAGTCATAAACTTCTTATAGTTACCGATAGTGGTGGCGGGGGTTGAACTCTATATGATCGGGGAGAGATCACCGCCGAGTTTGAGTTCGCCTCTCCCTCAAGACTTTGATATAACCGCCACTGTTGTGCACTACGAACCGTCGTAGGGGATCGTCGATTTTGATGACTTTCACAGACGTTTGCCGCTTACGAACTCCTCCATAGGATTTGTTCTCTTTTCACTCTCTACCTCACTATCGCCATCACAACCGTACAGTGGTTTTGCGACCACGTAGGCTTGTCGAGCGCTGAAAATTCCACAAAACCTTTTAAATACTCACCGATCGCGTGCGATTCATTATTATATAACACTCTTTCGTTTTAAACTCTAATGGATTTTCAAAAAACGTCCGAACGAGATGAATACTGATAACGCGACGTTAACTCCCCGCTGACGAAGCCGTCTGTATTTTATATACCGACTACGTGCGTCACGAACGGAGCCGAATACTCACACTCTTTGTTCTTGTCCATAGACTTTTGCAACGGCGATTCGTCCACCTCGGCTGAAGGCGGAGACGGCTGTGGAATATTGTTCTGCATGGTCAACGGGTTGGCGTGCTGCTGCTGCTGCTGCTGCTGCTGCTGTTGCTGTTGCAGCTGCTGTTGCTGTTGTTGGCGGAACCACTCGGGATAAATGGACGAAATGGTGTCCACCAGGTCTTGGTCCAGCTGGATTTTCCAAAACAGCTCACCGCGGCCGCGATCTGTAAACACAAACGCGTATAATAATCAATAAAACGATTCGTGTACGATACACAACAACATGACCTAACCGCGCCGTCGATCGAATATAAAATACATTTTATTTTTTAAACAATAAAAGTTTGATCGTTTATACGTTTTGTTTTGGGTGAAACACGTTTGGGTAAATTTACCCGAAATGCAGGGTTCAAATACACAAGACTTTCGGGTACATATGCGCATAATAATGTATACCCGGGAATTTATAATAAAACTATTGGGTACGTCGTAATACACATGACACGTTCAAGTAAATATATATTTTAAAATCAAATTGAATACAGATAAAATGCATCATTATCGACCAGAAATCCATAATCCTTATCCGATCGTAAAAGTTTTTAGAATGTCAATCATACTGTATATAAATAGTTGAAATCCGAAAGAGACGTTGTCGTTTCGACTGTTCGGTTCAGTTCGATTATTTTCTGCAAACAGTGCGTCAGTGCTGTAAAAATTAATATCGGCGGAAATGTATGTATGTTAGAAGAAAACGCGCCTAAACGTATTATTCTCATAAGGACGTAATGCGACCAAACGTTATAATAATTTTTTTATTTCGCCCAAAACGCGTAGCGGACAAAAAAAATGTTAAACCCAAACGCGCGCGTACTAACAAATGTTCTCTAAATTTTCAAGGTGAAAATTTCGGGTTTTTTTTTTTTTTTCATGGACCTCCTCCTCGTGGAACCCCCGCCCCCGGAACGTCACCGAATCAACCGTAGCCTACTACTGCAGGCGACCGACTCCTCGTCGATCCGGTCCTGCAGCGAAGGAATTTAAAAAAAAGAAGGAGACGCGTCGTGTCGCGCGACGTGCGCAACAATAACGAACGAGAGCAATCCCCCAACAGTGGTACGGACGACATACTGTAGTAATTATACTGTAATTTTTTTTTCCACAACAACAACAACAAAAATATTGTATAATACCTAATAATAATAACGCGTTCTTCCATTCTACACGCGCGCGCGCGCGTATTATTACTGTGGGCGATCGGCCGTCGTCGCCGCTACCCACGTGCGTATACCGCCGTAGTAACCTGCACCGCCACCGTAAACGCGCGCGACCGTCTTTACACTGGCCGCCTACTCGTCCCATTATATCATTATAGCCATTTGCACTGAAACATTATTTTATTCCGACACCGTGTGGTGTCCGATGATTGGAACGGTACGCGCGCGCGCACGGCAGAGACCCCGGCGAATTTCCGGTGCCAAACCCGTTCAGCAAAGTCTTCCCACCCTTCCGTACGAATACGTGTGACGACCGTAGGTTAGGTACGAGCGCGCGCGCATACCGCCCACGCGTATTAATAATAATTATTAATAAAATATAGACAAAATTAAAAATAAAAATAAATAAATAAATAAAAAAAATAAAAAGGATATGTAAAAAAAAAAAAAAAAAAAAAAAAATTAAAATTTTTCTTTTTTCTTTCTGTCGTTGTATTTTGCAAAAAGTAATTTATACCTGATGATGACTTTCAGTCGAAACCGGTCGTAATAAACTTCTTTATATTATTTTATTTCATTTTTTACGTAATACTCATTGGCAGTATAGTATATTTAAGTATACATTATTTATTTATATGTATGTATATTTATTGTTTATATATAAACATATACAGATTTTTTAATAATTATTGTTATTATAAAAATAATATTTCGGGACTGTTGCACCGTCGTCGTCGGCGTAAGTATAGTTAATAATAATTTTTTTTTTTTTATATATATATAGAACGCGCCAAAGGTCACGACGCGAGAATTTCGTTTATATAATACAATTATATATATTTATATAAATAAAATAAATAATAATGGTATAAGGTGCCGGCGGAACGTTTTGCGCGTGGCCCGGGGCAGGATTGTTGTTTTTAATTCGCGGAGGGTACAGAAACTTTTTTTTTTTTTTTGAAACCAAATACAAATTTCTTATGCGGGAAACCGGGTAATACGACATTGTTTTTTTTTTTTTTCACACACATAATTCACGTAAAAACGATTAATTTTACGCGTAGGTACAGTTGCCCCTGCTGCCCCGAGCGGCCGATTACGAGGGGAGGCCGAGTTTTTTGTACGCGATTTCATTATAATTTAATCCTCTCGAGACTTTCGTTCGGTCGATTATTATTTTTTACGCACAACATTATTTTGATATTTTATTGTTTTTTCATATACTTTTATATAGCCTATAATATATTGTCGAGATTCAGGCGAGACGATAATCGATCGATTTACGATAAATATTAAAGAATTTGCGGAGAGTCACAATCCAGGGAAAAAATGCAGTTGTAAATTAAAAATAAAATCGATTTGTATTGCGCATTGAATTTGTACCTGCAGTATTAAAATAGGGCGGTTTTTTTTTTTTTTTTGCCCGCAGGGCGACAAACATTCCTAAATACGGCTCCGCGCGTACAATCGAATTATGTATTTATTTTTAAAACGGATTAAAATCAAAATATTATTTTGCTATATAGTATAGGTTTTAGTATTTTCGTATTAAAAAAAAAAAAAAACTTTAAAATGTTTAAAAAATTATATATACCAGAATAAAAATGTTGTTACACGACATTATCGGGGAAACAACGGAATTTTTAAACATTAAAATTAGTTTTTTTCCCCTCCCGGCCTCGGTTGGAAAACACGAAATTCTTGGCTTACAAAAACTCCGTGGAAGCCGCGGGGGGCCCTGCCCCTTTCTGCCCTGCCCCCGCGACGACGACGTAATAACTAATAATAACGTGTGTGTGTGTGTGTGTGTGTGTGTGTGCTTTCCCAACGACACAAACACGACGACGTCATAACGTATTTTAACGCGTACGCGTACAATACGCGTCCCCCGCGATTAACGACGCGAGTGACTACTACTACTTACTACCTGCTGCTGCTGCTGCTGCTGCTGCTGCGACGTCATAAAATATTATTATAACCTGCGCGCCGCGGCCGGGAAAATACAGCTGAACACGGTAACGCAATAGTGCGTGGGGCGTTGGGGGGGGGGAGGGGATAACGCGAAAAAAGAATAAATATACTGAGCAACATTACTATTTTTTCGGGAATATATTTTTGGTATTTGTTAATATATAAGGGAAAGAGTAAGCGACATATCGGAAAGACTGCAGGAGAAGGAGAGCAGCAGCAGTCAGTCACATGCGGTGGCGGCCCCGTAATCCTTATAGAAAACTGCGAAACGAAAAGGATCAGACGAATATTTATAAAAGCCGTGGAAAAAAAATTAAGTACCACGACGACTCCGTTTTACAAAAAATTTTTATTTTTTTTTTTTTTTTGTATTTATACGTATAAAGTAAAACGCGTTTACTGGAGGAACAAATCCGATACAAAACTGCTTATTGTTTTTGTGCGGGTATGGTACTAGGACACAAGTAATTGGAAATAATTCTATTTATTTGAGCCGGAACAAAAAAATATATATATATTATTAAAAAAACAAAGTATAAAAAGAAAGATACGTGTAGAGTATTTTTTTTTTTTTAAAAAACGTTCGTCACTGAATTCCGGATTACGATAAGATTCTTATGATGTTAAAATCGCGGACAATATTATAATGTCGTTTTGATATTATATGAAGAGTGTCAGAAAAACTTTATTAGTATATTTTTATAATAGTCCCCACCCCCCATAGCGGTCGATGAGCTCATTGGGGGGGGAGACGACGATCGCCCCCATCACCACCACCACCCCCTATACAAGGACTCGCCTGATAATATTTCAGAAACAGAGTGGCTATACAGCGGACAAAAATATCGTTTTAAAAACCGATCGTATATACCGAAAATTAATAAGTCATGTATATTATATATTAACCGAATGAAATCCCGACCGGGTAAACTTGCAGTCTATATACGCACGTTCCCGGTTGTTTTAAATAAAACGATGAACGCGCGCCACATTTTTTTTTAGTAAAAAAATACACAGCGGATATATATCGATAAAACGACAACGGACGCGGCGAAAACGAAATACACGCCTGTATTGAATAGCTATATTATATATACGTAATGAAACTGGTTGTTTTTTTTTTCAAATATCAAAAGAGTTTTCTTTTTTTTTTTAGGAACGAACGGGTGATTACTCCTCTGCACGATACTACTAAAATTTTCCGCAAAGTAATTATTAGTAGTAATAAAAAGTGAAGGAAAAAAAAAACCGCAAGACGCGCCGTATTGGAATAAATCGGATTAGCGCGATGGAACTATATATACGCATTTCGCGTGTTGGACAAAAAAAAATAAAAACAAAAGCAAACGAAATCGAAAGCACGTATTTTAAAGAGTTCTGTATATGTTTTATACGTATAAATTCTTAGTGGAATGTTCTAGAACCGAACCGGGTTTTTTTTTCTTCTCTCTCGCAACAATCCGCCGCCTGTTCGCGCACCAATAAACGAAACCGACAAAAAAAAAAAAATTGTTTTTTTTTTTTTTAATTATTCGGAAGAAGTCGGAATTCGTTTTTCTCTTTTTTTTTAAAAAAACCCCTCGATTCGTTTTTTTTTTTTCGCGCGCGTACAAATACACCAGAAATTACACGTCGATTACGAATTTACGACGCCACAAATATATTATTATTATTATTATTATTACAGCCATACATACACGCCGCCGACGCATACGCGCCGGTGGTATTTTAAACTATATCAAGTCGAGTGTTTCTCGCGTATATACAGATATAATACACAGGCGCGAAATAAAGAGCACACAAATAATACCGAGCGTATATTACTTGTATAAATAATAAACAAACGAGCGTATATTATAAAAATCCGTTCCGAGATACCAAAAAAAAAAAAAAAAAAAAAATATATATATATACGTATATCGCGAACCCGCTGTGCTTATTTCGTTTGACGCGTGCGTTTCGCGCGATTCCGAGTAGAAAACGCGCACGGCTCTGTAATAATTTAAGAAATGCGCGTAGTTGTAAATTTTACACTGGTAAATAATATTTGTAACTACTGTAACGTTTATTAATTATGCATTACGATCGAGGAAATATACAACGACTACAATAATAACGGTTTTGAATTCACCGCGTTCGGTTTCTTTTCAATATGATAACGAATTTTTTTTTAATCGCTGTATACACCTATAGAGTCGCGGTAGCAAAGGAGGAGGGCGAAAGATGCCTGCCAAGATACGTATAGACACAATACGGAGTACCGGAAACAAACCGCGACCTGTAAAGAGCGGAGCACCCCATACTCCTTCTGGTAGAATTTTTCGGTGCAGACGTAGAAAAAAAAAAACAACAACACGGCGAGAACACCACCATCACCATCATCATCATCACCATCATCATCGGGTCTTTTATTACCGTTTGCCCCGCTACGAACGACCGCGGGGCGGCGGTCGACGACGAAAACAACGATATTGTATGATAAATATAGGTATTCGCGTGTTTAAAATATTATACGTACTGCTCTCTCGTACGGACCGTGGCTAAATATCTATAGGTATGACAACAGATTGTCCGAATTGAGACTCGGTCCATGGAAAAAACAATAATATCGTATTTTTTCCATGGAACTGGCACCCGGATTATAATTATTATTTTGCCACGCACGACATTAACAAGTAATACACAGATAATACACAATGGACAGGCCGTGTGTATACAATATGTGTAGCGGGCCAGTGTTCCTGAATAAAGAAGAGAGATGGCAATATTAAAATCAAATCGTCTATCCTACTCAGCAAGAAATTATTTTTTTTGTTCCATGAAATAATAATTTGTTCCACGAAATACTAATTGAAAAATAGTACATTCTGTTGGCTACGTACCGTCGGTTATCTAAATATTTGCTGAATGAGACAGAAGATTCGAGAACGCCCGATAACGAATACGGCATATCCATTATGTACATTATCTATGAAGTAGTAATACGATAACGGTTTTTTTCTTCTACGGAAGTGCTACCACTCCCGTAGAAGAAAAAAAAATCAAACCTGCGCATCACAAATCTGTCGTCATGCCTAGATATTTAGCCGTGGTACGGACCGTGGCTAAATATCTATAGGTATACGACAACAGACTGTCCGAATCGCGACTCGGTCTGCGCAGCATCCATGGAAAAAACAATAGTATCGTGTTTTTTCTCACGGAACTGGCACCCGGATTATAATCATTTTGCCATTTACGTAGGTAGATATTTAGCCGTGGTACGGACGACGAAAACCGCGTACAGTAATACGAAAGTCGTACGACGGCCAAACAACACAAGGACACAACAGTATAAAATGCAACAATATGTAATAATAATAATAATAATATATGTACTAATATATGTACCTATTACGTTTCGTGCACGACGGGACGTATAGTGTAATATAGAAGCGAGCCGTGTGTGTTGTACACGCGTATTTCTTTTTCTTCTTTTTTTTTTTTTTTTTTCTGCACGAGGTAGGCCGGACAATAAATTTTAACGACAACGCGCGTCATTTTTGGACGCGAAAAACCAACGGGAGTAAAAACAAATAACCCGTTCGTTCGTCGTGTTTCCCGAACGGAATGCGAATAATAATAATAATAATAATAATAACAGTATATCGACGATATTCGTAGTACCGTGTTTATAATATTACATTACGCGTATAATAAAATATAATATACGTGAGTAACAACAGTGTACGTGTTTTATCGCGCGCGTGTACGTTATTACGAATACACCGACTAATATTTCGTGTTAAATCCCCCGCGTATAATAGGTAGGTACACGAGAGATCGGTGTAAATCGGTAGTATACCTAGGGCTGACGGTTTTTTCGGTATACCGTCAATGTCGGGTATGCATATACCTCTATTCTGTAACTCGATAAGACCTGTTAACGACAACAACTTTCGGAAGGTTATATAAGCTATCAAAACGATTTATAAATTCCCAGAAAATTGTCGTTATAGCTATCGATTTCTTATCATTTCGGTGGACATACACTTTGTAAGCGCAAGGTATCGATAGAGTCGTTTACAGAATAACGATGTCGACAGCAAAATTCGATACATTTTTGAAATTTCAATAAGAAGCTCTTATCGAATTAATTCGTTAACACGTTATCGAGTTACAGAATAGAGCTACAACAGAACGCTTGTACGCCCCCCTCCGGTTTGAGCGGTCAAACGCGTGTTCCGAGATCGTCTCCGTATTACGGCGAATCCGCCTCGGAGATTGTTATCGAACACCCGAGGAGACGACGTGTCGAACGACAACGCGCGGAGAAAAAGCAAACAACAATCGCGCCCACGCCATAATAACGTTATAATGACAAAAAAAAAAAATTGACAATCGCGTATAAAACAAGAAATCCAATCGTTTCTCGCGTCGTCCACGCGAATGAAAACAAAATTATCGTCAGTGGCTACGACGGCAGAAAAAAAAAAAAAAAAAACCAATATACTACTCGCCCCTCGCGAAATGTGGTCGCCGACTTCGCGGCGGGCCAGCGCAGCAGAACCGTCGTCCGCCGTCCCACGCGCGCGACCCCGTTCGCGGTAGCCGGTGAACCGGAACCGAGAACGTCGTGGCCCGGCAAAAGTCACCGACGGACGCGAGGGCAATTCGACTATTCCGCGCCACTAAACCGCGCACAACGCGAAGAAAATTTCAAAAGAAAAACGCAATAAATCCTATACACGGCCCGGCGGTAGGCGGGTCGGCGAGAATATACGTATCCGAAAAAATAACGTATTATTATCGTTAATAAATTTAGCACAGTCGGTATAGTACAGTACAGTACAGGGGAATTCATGAATCTCGCAGTAGGTACACGCCATCGATTTGTGCAGGATTTTTGTGAAACGCGCGACGTCGAGGTGTGTAAATACCGGGAAAATAAATAAGCGTGTATCCGTATTAGCGCGAACATTTGTCATAGAAAAAAAAAAAGTCATAAAATATAATATAAACGTTTATTTTCAACGAAATACGCCGCGGCGTATATTATAATAATAATAATAATAATAATAATACATATTATAATATATTCCGTGTACAGCGCACGGACTGGAACCCTTTGAAAACGTTGGAACCGGAACCTAACCGTAACCCTAATTTTTTTTTTTTCAAAACCGCGGAACCGACATTTGGAAATACAATCTTGGTTACTTTCGGTACAGACATATTAAAACTAAATTACCGTATACAAAACACAAAAAAATAATACTTTCGCGTAATGAAATTTTGTGTGCGGGACAAAACAAAAAAATTGGTACGCTAAAAAAAAAAATCACTAAATCCGTAACGATAATTACTCCGCGTTATAAATCAATAATATAATATCATCGCTTTTTAATCGGTAATTTCGATATTTTGAAGTACGGGTCAGCACCGCGGGCAGGGGCGTATTTATGGAGGAGGGGGGCTGATGGAGCTCCAGCCCCCTCCCCCACCCCGAAATTTCAGGAACTTTCTTTACTAATTCCTATGCCTTATGGCGCATACAGGATGTAATATTTTTAAAATGTTGAGAATTTGGTAATTTGTCCTATTTTTAAGATTTAGTCTTGGATTAGAATTTAGAAACAATTCAGCAATGATATTTACTCAATGCCTCAGCCTCCCCCCCCCCGAAAAAATTTCTAAATACGCCCCTGACTGCGGGTATTGACCGGAACCGAAACCGAAATTCACGATTTTCACGAAACGGAATTTTATTTTTTTCAAGAACCGAACCCGAAACCGATAAAAAAAAATCATTAAGGTTCCAGTCCCTGGTTTTCGCGCGCGAACGCGTCGAAGGGGAATATTATTGAAAATTTATCTCCGTACGCCGGCCGAGGAGCTTGTGAAAAAATTAACATTTAAACGAGACGAGTAAAAAAAAAAAAAATTAATTAATTCCTATCCGCCTTGGGAAAAAAAACCCGATTTACACGAGTGTATGTATCGCCGACCGCTATGTACGCGCGCGTGTTTTTAATTTAAAACACGCCAAAGGATTTTATTTATTGGGCGTCTCTTTTTTTCTTTTTTTCTTCACCTTTATTTTACAAAACGCCTCCTACCAACGTTTTGTACACAACTATTATACAGCATCTACGTTATATTATTATTATTATTATTATACGAGATACAGCCTTGTCCGGATGACAGACAACCAGACGTAGCCTTGGACGAGACGACGGTGAAAGCAGCTTCTCCGCGAAAAAAAAAACAACAACACGCGTACCGCACCGTGCGTTGCGTGTGCGAGCGCGCGCGCACGCACGCACGCACGCACGCACGACCGGCACATACGGCACCGCGTAAGTAACACCTGTTCGGAAAAACGGATCGCCGCGGGACGGACGACGGGACGGGAGCCGAGAATCGTCCGGCTCGTCGCGGCACGACGTCGACGGAAAACACAAGTACAAAAAAAAAACCAAAAAAACCAAAAAAGGTCCGCCATCGGCGCGGAGACTATAAATAAAAAAAAAAAACGTCTGCGGGTGCAACAAACATGGAAAAAATGCGCGTTACTTTTTGATTTCCCGAAGCGTACATGACGGTGAAGTGCAGGACTGCGGGTGACGGCGGTGGCGTTGCGGCGGCGAAGACGACAACACCGTCGCAGTAACGTCTTCGTCGTCGGACGATTTCGAGGCCTCGTTGTTAGGACCGCGTTACGGAACCGCGCGCGCAATTTTTTTTACTTATGTTCGCGAAAAATTTTTTGGAAAAAAAAAAAACAATAATAATTAACGAACGCGGGCGGGAGTTGCGGATCACAACAATGCGCGCGCCCCGTACGGAGCGTTATTAATAATATACGTACAGTAACACTAGTACACACTGCACGCGCGCGCGCGACACTCACACTGCACGACCGGTTCGGGCGCGTTACGATTCGTGTTTGCGTCGCCGGTGTTGTGTGCGTGCCCGGCCCGCAACAAGTTCACCGAGCGCGGCGCGTGCAAAAACTGTGGGCGAATCCCACCACCACCGGTCTCTCCCATAATATTAGCGGCGCGGCGCAAAGTATATGGCGAAAAAAAAAAAAAGAGAGAAAAAAACCGACGGCCGTGACGACAACCGCCGAGTACGAGCAGCTGGCCGTTTCTTCTTCGGGTTCACCACGCCGGACCGACACGACGCGAGGGCGAGAGGGACACAGCCGCGGAGGAGACTCCCGAAGTGTGCGGGCGGCTCGGAAAAATTGTAATTTTTAACGCAGTGTCCGGTGTGATTTTATATCATCTCGTGTCCCTAAAGCAAAAAAAAAAAATAGGAAAAAGAACCCACCCCCCAGCTCTCCCTATGAGTGAGGCGGAATCGCCGTTAGTTTTCCTTTTAAACACACACACACACACACACTCGTTCGCGATTGAACTCGCACGGTATTCGACGGGGTGTGCGTTAATTTTTTTTTTTAATATTTCAATCCGAAAAACGATCTACAGATTAATTCGTATGAATTATGTGGCGCGATTGACAGGAAACGCGCGATAGTATATAAAATACACGGGGGGCCGCGCACTCGTATCGTCGTCGTTTCAACGGGAAATTACACGAAAACGGTTAGACGTATCGGTTTGATGTAAACAATGTGCAGCAACGTGACCTGCAGAGACGCGAACGATTCGTGATTATTTCCGCCGACACTGGACGAGAACGCGTGAATTATAATAAAGTCGCGTCCAGGCCGAGAAACGTTTGTCGTCTACTTTGTTCACCCGTTTCGGTGACGAAATGTTTTTCAGAATCGTCACCGACAACATTTAAGAACAGGCGCTGTAGTAACAGGAGCGACGGTATTAATTGATGAACGGTTTTTAGTCTTGGTGAACGAAATGTGAAACGAGAACGACGACGACGTTGCGACTGTTGCATCTGCTCGGGTGTGATTTTGAATTTCTAAAAACGAAAAAGAGGTTGGTCGGGATTGGGGCGGGTGTCCTACAGTGTTTTAGCAACGCGGAAATACCACAAGAGTGGTACAACGATCTGAAATGACTGGATCTTAAAAACGTGACGACGATGACACTGGTGACTGGTCCATCCGGAGAATCGAGATACCGAGTATGAAACGTACGAATCAAAAAAAATATTTATGTTTTTATCGACAGAATTTATTATAACACGAATATTTTTAAATATTTTCTTGTGCAACAATAGTCTTAAGAATTTTCCACGCACGTCGAGTGTAGATTTCGAATATTTTCATAAATCTCGCGGGTCATCGAATACGTAATAATTATTTGGTTGGAAAAAACTAAAATATCCGTTAAAAAATCGGCTTGAAAATCCGTTCGAAAAAAAAATGTACGCACTACGTGTTTGGCGGACGAGGCCGAACCGAACGAAATTAATCGACCACCAAATTAATTAAAAAATAATTACGTAATTATTAAACGTTTATCGACAACGTTTGACCGGTCCGGACGTGTGTTTTTTACATAATACATGGGCGAACCCAGAGTTTTACGTTTGAGTGTGCCCGGCCTTTTTCGTAGTTATTTTTTTATGATATAGAGGGGAGGCTATATAAACAAATTCACCCGTTTTATGCGTTTTTTTTTTTTTTTTAGCTCATAATTTTCTTCCGCACACAAAGTCAAAATATTTTACGTATCCAACACGTCTTGTTTACTAACCAATACTATAACCTATTATATAATATTTTGTTTTTACTTTAGGGGGTGTGCCTTGGCACACACCGTAGATCAGCCTATGACATAATGTAATTAACTTCAACGGATTTTTCCCGCGTCGGACGGAAAACAGAAATTTGCCGATAACAACGTCGCCGATACAATAATTGTCGGTGACAAATTTCCGGTTATATTCACCGACACACGTTTTTGGTCTGGACGCGGCTTAAACGTTTCGAGTGCAAAATTTTTTCTTCGTTCGCCGGCAATATATACGTTGAAAAAAAAAATTCGTTTTTCGTGTGGACGATCGCGCGAGGAACACGACCACGTCGTGGAAAAGCTCCGTCGCCGAGGACAAAACTACGCGGTTTCGGAATAACGGCGCGCCGCGCGTGTACGCGCTACTACTGTACCCCGTCCACACCGAGAAACGTATTATTATTATTAATGTTATTTATCCCCGTCGCTCTCCGTCCTGGAAAAGCGGTGAAAAAAAAAACGATTTTTTTTTTTTTTTTTTTTGGCCGCGCTAATATAATAATCATTGTCGTGAACCTTGTTCACGTGACACACCAGAATTAATTATTAATTATCATATTTAATACTAATTTTTTTTTGATATAATATAATATTTATCTTAAATCATTAATGCAACCTTGTTATGAATCATATATCCATTAAGAATAATATTACTGTAATAATACATATATATATATATCGAATATGTATAATAAAAAGACGGTCGAGATTTGGTGCTAGACGTGTTCACTCAGTGTCTGTAGCCCAAACTTCAAAATATATACGACATTGTTTTAAAATACAAATTATATTATTGTTTTTATTCTTTGATCGTGTTTTGAACTCAACTCACCACACACAAATAATTTGTAACCGGACTTAGAAAACCCGGCTTACAACATCATTGTGAAAATTCGCTCATCGGCCGAAGAACGAGTCTCTACACATATTATGTACGCGCGCCATACGTATATCAATTCGTACGGTTTTTTTGGCGACCGCGCGTGTAAATAACGCGTGCACAGCGCCTTTGAGCCGCGCAGCGAATCGCCATTAACCCAGTTCGCAGCACGGCAAATAGTAAACGACGGCGCTCGTGCAATTCGAATATAAACGGCGCGTGGCGCGCACACTGCTGCACGTGTACGCGAATTCGCAAAAAAATCACGATGGCCGAATATAAATAATAAACGAAAAAGAGAGAGAGAAAATTACCCTCTCGACGGATCGCCCCGCCGTCGCCCACCCGGTCTCCGACGTTTGGACCGTCGTCATCTGCACACAAGTGTCACCACCACCACCATCAACACCGGTATACGTCAAATTTATATTTATAAAAAGATTACCGGAGCGCGCGTTTTTCACGGTCAACGCGTAATGAATTTCGCAAAATCCCCCCGTTCGACGTCTCACAACAACAACAACAACAACAACGACGACGACGACGAAAAAACATTGAGAGAGAAATACGTCTCCCGTTTAAGATATTATAATAATATTTCAAACCGCGTTTACAGGTGTGTACACGCGCGCCAGAACGACGGAAAAATAAAAAAATATTCCGTCCGTCCCAGCCAATAATAATAATGATAATTTCGCGCTGTAACGAATATGTGTGTGTATGTTCGCGAGGACAGTGTATTTTTTTTTTTTTTTTTTTCGTTTCGTTTCTACGTGCACACGCACTACTGCAAAAGGGCGTCGTCGTTATTACGCGCACGTCTCAACAGTCATATTCCGCGGTGTTGTAATCGCACATGGTCCGCGTTTACGGGACCGGGGGGCCCGCTTGTACGCGACAGGGACCGCCGGACGACCGACCCCCGGGTTCCCGGGGGACTTTCGACGCGTACACCGTATACACAGCGGTCCGCGCGGGTGTGGCCGCGACCCGCGGTGGACGGCGACCGGCCGGAGCCGCGCCATATGGTCCCCGGCGGCCGGATGACGTCATAACTATTACGAGGACGGCTCGCGCGCGTATAGAACGTACACACACACACACACACACCGTCACCGTGTAATGTGACAACGGCGGCGGCGGCGGCGGCGCTAACGAACGCGTTTTACGTTTCGCATAATAAAACAAATAAACGCGATCGCTGCTGCGCACCAATGATTACCAAAATGCTGCGGCGAACCCCGCCGTCGGGGAAACTAACTCGGTCGCTCGGTTTCGTATACGGTTGTATAATAATATTATGATGGCGTAGAACGCGAATTCCGACAAATTCGACATACCTACCGAAAAATTGCACCGTCGTCGGTGCAAAAAAAAAAAAAAAAACAGATCGTTTTTATGAAATGCGTATTCGAGAACACGACGAATAATAAATATCACATCGTCGTCATGATGCGTGTACACACACGATTTATTTAGTTATATTTTTTCTTTTTCTTTTTAACGTCGCACGAAAGTACACGTTCGCAGTACTCGCGCGCATATACAGCTATAGTAAGTAATACACGCTGATCGTTATACATACGCGTAAATCAATTGAAATTCGTTTTAATACGCGCACAATAACAATTAGAAAACTCGCGTCTGCGGTGGGGCGCACACGTCAATGAGGGTCAACGGGGTCAATCGACCCCCCCTATTCAAAAGAGTGGACGGGGCGGTGCTGGCGTGTTATGGAGCGAAAAATTTTAATAATATATTTTAATAATAATTAACACTACTATAGTGCACGCAAGGTTGTCCATTGGGTGTCTTCTACTGGTGGTTGTCCATTATTGTGGGTGGTGGCCAGCTGGTGTGCAAAATATTGTTAGACCCATCAATGTGCTGCAGCAGTTCAGTGTGCGCCGCCACTGCGCGTCTGGATAAATTGTATACGCGTATAAAACGCGTCGTATATTCGTATTTTTAAATTTTTTTTAGTTTTTTATTCGTTTTAAAAAAAAAAATAAAAATTTTCTTTTTACAGGGTATCCCCGTGATGGAGACGAATTCGTTTTGATTGTCACGACAGAGGAAAACGTTTATAAAAAAACGTTCGACGAACGCGTATTATATAAAACGCGCGACAACAATAGTCGACGATAACGACTTTCACCGTTAATATACGTTTTTAGAAGCAAAAAAAAAAAAAAAACCACTATTTCATTATATATACGTATAATATTATACTAGGTCAATGAGGTTCCTGATGCAGCTGTGTCTCGCGTTATTTTATTATTTAATCACCGCGTATTTTTTTTTTTTTTTTTTATACAGATTTTTAAACGAGGTAACAAAACAGTTGTGGCGATTTTAACAAAAACGGAATGAAAAAAAAACAAATTTTTTTATTTTTTTGTTGATAAAACGAAAAAAACCCGATCCGTTAGCTGCAGTAATCTCGTCGATTTAAACGACGAGACGACGGTATCTGCGCTTGAAATGAGTTTTTGAATATAATATTATATGGGTGGGCGGCCTCGCGTCCGCCGACATTAATCACTATATATATATATATATCCGGAAAGAATTAACAGCTTCGATGAACTGACGACGATTATTGTTGATTTTTCGTGATTAATATTAATATTTCCAAAAAAAAAAAAACGACATTCATTTACTTATCGTATAGAAAAGCCATGGAACGTAATATTTTTCGATATTATTATACAGCTATATCGACGACGAGTTTTTGACAAAACGAAAAAAAAAACGAACGAAATTTTGACTTTCATCATATATACGTTTTTTAGTTTGATTTAAACACCACATAATATGTGGGTTTTTTTAAAATTCTACGGCGCCCTTTTTTTTTATCTTATATGCGTTTTTTTATTTTACGATTCAACCGCCGGCCCTCAATACTAGTTTTTTAAAATTAGCCGTGCACTTCGTTGCCCGTGAAAAAAAAGCCACCTCTTAGACGAGTCAAAAAAAAAAAAAAACATTTTTGCTCGACTCCCGCCAGAGTCGTAGCGCGATGCAAAAAGAATTTTTCAAATCCGACTGGTGCAGTTCCAGAGATTAACGCAGCGGGTTCCAACAAAAAAAAAAAAAAACAAACAAACTCTTCAGCTTTATTATAATATTAAGTACATACGCGCGAGACGGAAAAATATTACACGACATACAACAGATCGGCGTGTACACAAGTGATAACAGGAACCGAGGAGAAAATGCGAGAAAAAACAACTCTCGAGCACCTGCCGGTTTGAAATGAACTTTTTTTCTAAAAAAAAATCTATTTAATATTATTATTATTATTATTATTATAGTAAGCGATCGGCGGGCGTGCGGGGGTGGGGGGTGGAAGGAAGGGGGCGCGATTATTATTATATTATACGAAGGGCGTACACACGCAATAAGTGTTTTCATCGTTCGTGAAAACAAATTAATTAAATATTAAATGTAGCTTGGAGAGTAGAAAAACAGCAAAATAAATAAATAACAAACGAAAACAGACGTCGCATGTGTGTGCGTGTGCGTGTGCCAACGGTAACACAGATTAATTTTTATTTCGCGGCGTCTCGTCACCGTTTATCACCGCCGCCGCTGCCACGCGCATCATATTATGATGAGCGCACGAATAAAAAATTTTTTTTATCCGGCAAACCGTATTACTATTATTATTTATTATTATATTATTATTATTATTATTATTATTATTATTATTTAATTACGTAACGCAATAACATTTGCAGTAGCCTATAGTGCGTGTGTGGTGTGTTAAATCAAAAATACGAAAAAAAAAAAAGAGTACTAATTTTTCTCGATATTAAATAAAATATCGAGAAAACGATTTAACTATTCGACGGTCTGGAGAAGAGTGGACAGAACTGCAGCAGTGTACATTCGTATTATTATATTATAACGACTTTCTATGAGGGAATGGTATATAAAATTATATTTCGCGCAATAACCACAAAAAAAAAAAACGAAACACGTTCCCGCGAGCACAGACAAAAATTTAAATAAAATCGTGAAATTTCTGTTTTTTTTTTGTCTTCTTTAAATCGTCTCTATATACTCTCCACACACACACACACATACACACTATTATACAGACGACACCAGTATAATAAGTACACACACACACACATACACCGTTCTCCTCTCCCGTCAAAATAATGTGAAAGTTTAAAGAGACGTTTACCGGCCGCGCACGACGTAATAATATAACGTTTTATTGCGATAAATCAATGCCACGACGAAAACGGCGGCGGCGTTGCCGCATTTTGTTTACTCAACATATATTTTTTTTTTTTACTGTAACGGTTGCCGTTTCTGGCACGCACACACACACACACACACACATGCGAATTACGTGTGTGTGTGTGTGTGTACTAATCCTGTTGGAATTATCCTGCGCGACTGCAGGAGGCGGAAAAACGCGTCCCTCCCCCGTCCGAGCTGTACCGCCGATACAGTGACTAAAAAAAAAAAAAAAAAAGAAAAATAAAGCTCAGCGCGATTAGTGGCGAGAAATATTCAAAGACATTTCCAAAGATTTTCCGTCTCTCCTCGCCAACCATTTCGCCTATTATTTATTTTTTTGTTACAAATATCGTTTTTTGCCGCCGTCGACAACAACGATCGGTGATAACGAATCAACAGCGGTGCGCGCGAACGTTCGCCAACTACGGACGACAACGATTAATATCTCCTCCCCCCACCCCCGCCCGAAACTAATCGTATAACGTTATTTATTATTTAATAAATTAATATTTGTGATATTAAAAAAAAAAAAAAACGTATAATTATACATGTACACCAAGCGCGCGTACAACAACAGTGTTGTGGTCTTATATTGTACGCTGCAGCAATACTGTGGTGCGACGAACGCGTTTAACCCATAGACATGTATTAACATATGGACTGCGCTTCGTTAGGAATTGGCGTCCTCATCACGTGATAACGAAAACTGTTCCCTATGGAAAATAAAACAAGTGTAAAAATGTTTCATCCATGATATTAGTGATAATAATCAGTCATTCATTAAGAACAACACTTAACATTCACTGCAAAGTTTCTAAACGTGAACTGTGTTCATTACTGATAGGTAATTTGGTAATAAATCGGGTTTATGAAATTCCATGGAAAGATGGAAATTCATCAAATTTTTTCTTCCAAAGGGAATAGTTTATCCCGCGGACAGTTATATAGGCAGAGGGGGGTAGGAAAGCGCAGTCCACGTGTTAATATGTCTATGTTACTGATAGGTAATTTTTTGATAATAAATCGGGTTTATGAAATTCCATGGAAAGATTGAAATTTATCAAATTTTTTCTTCCAAAGGGAATAGTTTATCCCGCGGACACAGTTATATAGGCAGGGGGTAGGAAAGCGCAGTCCACGTGTTAATATATGTTTACGGTTTAACCGCCACCGCCGCCGGGGCTTATTGGAAAGTCGATTATTCTTACCGTGTACATAGAAATCATCACGCGGTGTATAATACATAATAAATAATAACGTATGCGGACGACGAAGAGGATTTGTGTAATATACGCGCGCGCGCGCGCGTGACAGGTGCGACGGTTGTCCTCGGTCGCAACGACTGCTTTTGCACGACATAATAAAAAAACGACGACAAAAAGGAGAACAAAAAAAATTCGCGTATTTAATTTTTTTTTTTGTATACACGTTCTCGGTGACGACGACGCGCGTTGCGATTTAAAAAACACGGCTAATAAATAAACGCTGCCGGGGGAGATGTTATTTTTATCCGCGCGCGCGGCGCATTCGCCGCGGATTTTAAGTTTTTCCCCCCCCTCGTATTAAACGATTTTTTTTCGACATTGCGGTCAACAACGAGTTTTATATATGTGAAAAAAAAAAATTTAAATAAATTACGAGAACTTTCTTTTTTTTTTTTTTTGCTTCTATCCATATTAATACGCGCGTATATTCCCGTTTTGTATATACGTATATACATATAGGCGTGTAACAGAATTTTTTGCAGATCTGGCCAAGACAACAAGTGCAGGATATATCTGTTGTTTCGGCATTTTTTCTCTTCTTCTTCTTCTTCTGTCATACAAACAATACGGAATGCATTACGCGAACATTTTATTAAAAAAACTTTTTATTTATACCGTTTAAAACGCGATTTGCCAACCACAACCACCAATCGTTCCGCGCTTTTCTTCGGGTTTATTATATATATTATAATACACGAACGTATCCGTTAAATTTAGTGCGGAGAGACGATTTCGCAACAGGTCCCCGGTAGGCGACGGCCACATTTATAATAACAATAATTATAATAACACATATTCGCTTCGTTCAAGAGTTTCCTCCATTTCGAATAATATTTTCGAACCGTAATCGGAACCGTAGCTAGGGGGAAGGGGAGGGCGAAAGGTCCACGGATAAGAAATAATACGCGGACAGGCCTATATATTGAATGCGTGCACGAGGTATGTTTTAATGAAATTATTTTATTTTTTATCCTCGGAAATTATATACGCGGTGATAAGAGTAATTTTCAAATTTTGATATCAGATACCTATACATACCTATATAAAAAATACACGTGACATTGCCGGAATTTTCACCGATGACTCGACTTACTCACTCAATCAGATCAATCCCGCCCGTACAATAATGGGCTTATTTGTTATTTTTACGTTTACATTTTTCGTTATTTATTATCGTAGGTTAATACTGACACATTGCGGCATTTTAGGCATGGAAGAAAAAGTTACTTGCCAATGGAAGAAAGAATAAGCTACCTCATAGAACTCTTATATATAAAAAAAAAATGATCGCAATACAAGGTCCCGTCCGTAATATACTCGTATATTTTATTGTCTATGCGAAAGGCGCCTGCGCCCCGGGCGCGAAATTTAACAAATTAAAAAAAATCAATAACAATATAATAATATTATTTCTGATTATTTTCAAAGATAATTTTTTTCATTCGAATTTAAAAAGAAAAAAAATCTTAATTAAATCAATACTCCTCTATTATATACATATATAGTTCAGTGTCGAAACCGAAAGGACGCGGATTTTAAGTTTTGCCCCGGGCGCTGCGGTCCCGACCGTAACAATAATATTATTATTATTAGTATCGTGACGTTAACCGATTTTTCAAAACGGAGAGCACTCGCGCGCATAAAAACACGCAGTGTCCGAACACCGATAATAACGAACTAGACTCCGCTACACTGCACACAGCTGTTTCGAATCGATGACGGAGAATTCACATACTATATTTACATATTCTACTACGAAAACGATTCGAATTTCGATTTCGACAGATATTTTGTGATAAATCGAGCGTATATTAAATACGCGTTATGAGAAAAGCCCGCCGTATTCGGCCAGTAAAACATTGTCGTCACGAGGAAATATACGATACGCGGTCGAAACGGGAAAAACAAAAAAAAAAAAATTTTAGATTCCTGAGCAACTGGCGTGAGTGGCGCAATAAGTGCAATCGCGTCGTCGTGACGTCCCCTAGCTCGCCCCCGGGCCGGTTCTCGAACGGTTTTTCATACTACTGTCGCCGCCACAGACGTCATTTATTAAGTTAATTATTATTATTATTAAAATTATTAACGCCGACCGCGAGACCCGAACACAAACACCTGTAGGAGGTACACGCGTTAATAATAATATTGTATTAGCGCGAGAACACGGCGGAAGGAGGTGTGTGTGTGTGTGTGTGTGTGTGTGTGTGTGTGTGTGTGTGTGTGCGGTGATTGGCGTCACATTATCGCCGTCGTGACAAATTCGCATCGGCATTCGTTGTTGGCAAACGGCAATGTGGGACTCGGCACACACTGTGTACCCCGCAGTCACCGCGAATGCCGAACGCGACACGGCGGGACGGTAAATCCACTGCCTAAACGACGACCGGCAGCATAGCGCAGTGCGGTGTGTACCTATAGAAAATTGTATGTACGCGCGCGCACACATTGCTTCTCTCTCCGGGCCGTCACCGCCGCCGCCGCCGCCGCGTTTATATATGTTTTAGAACCGAAAATAGCGTTCATTCCGCCCGACCGCCCGGTGCCAACAAAACGCCGTCGCGCGCGCACACAATCGCACCGCACTGGCGTGTGCCAATAACCACCAATACGCTCTAAATAGGTCCCCCCGTCTATATAACCCCATTACAATCGCGATGCGCGCTGCGCGCCGCCATCACCTTGTCGTCGTCGTCGTCGTCTCCTGCAGGACGTTCACAGGACGTCGGCCCGAAAGTCCCGCCCGCGGTGCAGGGCCCCGATCCGTAAGGGCGCGCAGGGGGGGGGGACACTTTAAATGTTTCGACCGTACCACGCCGCGCGTTACTAATATTATTACTCTATTATTATAGTCTCTGTAAACACGTCGGATTGCTTTGGAGAAAAACACGTAGGTGGTACATCGGACAATTTCATCATCATTATTTTAAATAAATAATAATAAAAAAAAAAATTGTTCAATTTATATCAAATATAACGTATAATACTATACGCAGCAAGACGGGATTTCAAAAGTACACTCCAGTCGGCTCTTATTTTTTCCACTTCAGTTCGTTATTATATACAGACACGTCGGATTTATTGAATTTACACCGATTCCTGTAAATTTCATAACAATTATATACTGTCCGTACACAATATAAAATTCGGTTTGTTTTTATGTTGGGAAATTTTTTTTTTTTTTTAAACGTTTGTCGTCGCTCCCCGCCCGGATTTTTTTGTTAAAAATCCCGTCTACGCGCGACACTATCGGCCCGCTCGAAAGTATACCGTATTTATTTTAATTTTTTTAATATTATTATTATTTATAATACAATTATTATTTAATCGCGATTTGTTTTCGTTTATAATATAATCGCCGGCAACGATTCACACGGCGTCCCGCCCGCCAGTCGAACCCGCGGGAATACATTATAATAATATGCGCTCGAGTGCAGGCGGGGCACGCGCCTAAGGCCTCGTTAAAAAAAAAAAAAAAGGTGTCCGAAACAACGTCGAAAAATCGTAATAATCGGTAAGAAATCAACAATAATTATATAACAATAACATCACTGAACCCGATCGTAAATAATCGATCGATCGGTGAAAACAAAAGTATCGTTTTGTTCCTATACGCGTGTAATATGTATATGTCGTATGTGATTATTTAAAGACAACGAAATATAATAGTAATTTTAAATTACCGTACGACGCGCCGCGTATAGTATTACGTGTATACAGAATTGAAATTCCGAGTATACTTACTGTGAAAACGAGTAAGTATATACACCCAAGTCTCTTTATATACACGCGACTCTATATATATATATATATATATAGTATAATAACTAAATATGCGGCGAATAAAAAAAAAAAAAAAAACGCGGAAAAAAGCGCGCTACAAATTATTGTTAATTTTACGCGCGAAAAGGGCGGCGGCGTTCAAAGGGGAGGAGGGGGGGATTGCGGAAAACGGTGCGTTGATTTGTACCGTTTCAGACCTATATATTATATATAAATAAAAGCCAGACGAAAATTCGACTAATATACTGTAATTCTAAGAGAGAACCGAATTTAATTCTGGAAAAAAAAAAAAACGTTTTAAAATCGTCATTTGCCTCAGTCGTCGTCCCCTTCGCGAAAAGTATAAATTTAAAAAATAACATTTTTTTTTTTTTTATTCGTTCGCAGGGACGACGTTCTCCCCTCTCCCTGCCCCAAATAAGAAAACACTGTGCGCACGTCTATTTACGACGGTAAAACAAAATAAATGGGTCACACGCGTAACGAGCAGGTGGTGCGCGTACAACAATATTATTATAAATTTATATAACGAAAGACGACGGCCGCCGCCGCCGCCGTAGGGTTATCCGACGGTGGCGTCACGGTGTTTGCGGCGGCGGCGGCGGCGGCGATACGCGCGTATATTTCTAGACTCGTCCGCACCCGCTCTGTGTCAAGGACGTGTGCCGTGTATTTGTAACGACGACGACCGCGAAGGATAATTCTACGGAGGAAAAAAACGACACACACACACACACACAAAAGGACGAAGTTTTGTCCGGTAATTCCTCTCGGGAGGAGAGAAAGTCAAAACGGCTAAAATAATATCACGCACTGTGGCGTGTTCGCGCACAATAATGTATTGAATACGGTGGAGAGCGTATCACCATAGCGGCGGCGGCGGCGGCGGCGGCGGCGACGGCGTTTGTTGAATGAAACGTCCCACGCGCGCGAGACACAGCCGTACGTACGCGATCTGCCGACGATCGATGAGGCGGCGGAATAAATTATTAATTTATACCGGCCGCAGACGCCGCCGGTTAAAAAAACAAAAAACAAAAAAAAACTTTGGATCGTTGTTTTTCGCGCAACCCGAAACGACGCGATTTACGATCAATAATAAAAAGAAGAAAAAAAAAAAAAACGTGGTCGTTATTTACGCCGTACGTTCTTGTATCGTCCCTTTCGCTCCGGCGGGGGGTGTTCGTGGTGCGGACGCTCGTTTGAAACGCGCGCGGCGGCGGCGGCGGCGGCGGCGGTGGTGGTGGTGGTGGTGGTGGTGGTGGTGGAGGACGACGCAGAAGAAGACACCGGCCGTTTTTATTATATAATAATCCTTACGCGCGTAGTGCGTACAGAGAAGCCCGAGCCAATTTGGCGACTGCCGTCGCGTTTAATTTACACTTCTTCTTCTGGCCCGGAGGAGAGAAAAGAAAAAAAAAAATTCAATAAAACACACTCGAGGAACCGCCACTACTATACACTACTGCACGGTTGCACATTACACCGCAGTGTTTTCTTCGCACGGTTTCCCCTCCCACCACGAATTAATCATTACCGTCCGAAAAACGTCGTCGGCGAGTTAACGGAATGAAAAATTGTTACTTTTTTCTTTTTTTTTTTTTTTGCCTCCTCTTCGCCTTTGCGCTATATAACATTATGTCGGTATATATATATATATAATATCCGATTATAAAAACGTTTTATTATGACAAAACGCGGTGACTTTGAAACGAAAAACGATTTATCGCGGAGAGAAGAAAAAACGTTTGGCCGACGCGACTGCAAACGAGACACGAGTTTAATGTAAGAAAAAAAAAATGATAATAAGGAGAAAAATATCGGAAATTTTCGTAATAACGCTGCCGCACGCAATTGTACCGGAGCTTTACACGGTGCGGGACGGGGGTGTGAACGTGGCTACGAGATATGGCAAACGTTCTCTTTTCGGGAACCGCTCTGTATTTTCTATACACGCGTTCGAATACACCCCTCGTGTGTAACGCACGTCATTTATTTTACTGCGGTATAATCACAGACGAGAACACAGTTTTCTCGCGTGTAAATCGATGGGACGGAAAACAAAAAAAAAAATCTAAAACGACTCGCGCGTCCCAGCATCCCGGTGTCTCGGTACGTTCTATATACGGATCAGTGGCGTAATCCAGGTGGAAGGCAATAGGCGGTACGACGCGCGGCCGGAACCGTGCACTCGGAGGACCGCAAATCGGAGCCCTCAATTTCTATGTACAAAAAATGTTTTTTTTTTTAAATTCGCGTGTTATAATACGCTGTCAAGTGTACGAAAAAAAAAAAAATATATATTGTACTTATTTACTATACAATTTGAATAGAAAATAAATTTTGTTAGACGAGTACTGACGAGTTTTGGTATAGCAATAAATAACGGACGACGGGGCTATTAAAACTTGATAAATACCGCCCCGGGGCTCTAAATCTATCACGTCACTGCTATAGTACTCCGCCGCGACGACAGTGCGAATCCCGGACGACACCCAGAAAAAAAAAAAAAACTTCCAAACGACACGGGACTACTACCACCCCACGTCGAGGGCATCGCCGCGGTGACGTATATAAAAATACAATCGCACGCGCAACAGTTGGTCCACGACGACGTATAATCTATACAGTATTTACGTACACTGCACGTTGGTCACACACATAATCATCACCCGGACTCGATCCGAAGAACAGGATCGCCGGTCGTTACGCGTTCACCGTATTATTATTATTATTATTATTATTATTATTACAACAATAACGCGTATATTATACATTGCTCGCCACAACAATACCTTGACAGTGTTTACAACAGCATTTGGCATCTGGTACCTCTGTGCTGCTGCTGACCGGCATAATGACCCGATGACTCTACGGGAGACGACCTCCGCGCCCGCCGTTCCTCCTCCCATAACACGACGCGCCCCTCGCCGACGCGCGCATTACCGTCGACGACGGCCGCCACCGCCGGAACCGTCGCCCGTACCGTTGTGCGCCGGCACCGACGATCGTGCGCTGCGTCGCAGTGTCCCGGACCGCCGCGGGTTCGTCGTTGTCGTCGTTTCGGGCCCGCCGCGGGTCTGTGTGTTCATCGGCGGCGGCGGCGGCGGCGGTTCTTGGACGAGACGCGATACGCGAGAACGCCCAGTGCACGCGACGGACACGGGGGACGAGAAACGTTTTTTTCTATCGCAGAAGAAAAGAAAAACACGAATGTTATGCGCCTCGAGGACGACGACGATTTTCGCGTGGAATAAAAAAAAAAAAAAAAAAAGCACCGACACAATTTCCGCGCGGACGCGTTACGTGCACAGCGGCACCGACAACAACACCGCACACTGCACGGCGGTATGTGTGAAAAATATTTATACCGTTCGCACAACACTGTGCGCGGGGTAGGCTGGCGTTTCGGCGTCTGCGGGCCGTATGCCGCTGCCGCCGCTACACAGGAACGTGGGTCCCGGGGACGTCGAGCGCTCTCGTCGCGCGGCATCAGTCGGACGCGGAATTCCTTGGCGCCCGTCCAAGATCCCCCGTGTGCGTGTGACTCATGTGTACGACGACGGCGGCGCTGACGACGAACAGAGAGCCCCCACCTCCACCCCCGAAAGACAGCCCCCTCCCATGCGACAATATACGTACAGTACAACCCCGACGGTCCGCAGGGGCGGCTGGCCGCGTGTCCAGCTCAAAATATTTGCGCAGGCCCGTTGTGTTCTGTACACAGTACTGTTGTGTAGAGCGGGAAGATTTGGCCTGGCGCACGCATTTTTTCCGTGCGATTAACAGTTCGAATGAAAATCGGATGGGCCCGGGCGTAGTCGGCCTACCGCGTAAACACGCCGCCACTGGGCCGCAGCGCGCGCGCGCGCGCGCGCCACGGAAAGCGACGAGCACGTAGGTACTACAGTCGTACACGAATTTTCGAAAAGCGTACCGCGCCCCGCGGTAGCGAGAGAGCAAAACGAGCGAAAAGACGCTCATATTATATAGCCGGTTTCGCCGATTACCGTTTAAAACACCGCGTTTAATTAACAATTTGTTTAAATTTAATAACGTCCGGTTAAAAATTATTATATAATATAGTAGGTTTCACCGTTGCGTTATTATCGCCGTTTAATTCTAATTCGTTCGGTCCGACAAAATGTTAGTCGGACTGCCACCGAAACGGTTCATCGCGAAACGTGTGATCGCAAGCGTGCGCACGGGCTGGGGCCACGGGCCTCCCTGCGAGCCGAGTCGTACTTTGTTTATAATCGCGTCTGTTCACGATTTCCACAAAACTCAAATTATCTTATACACAATGATTATATTATATTTACATTACGATTATCCGTAACACAGATCGAGGAAAGTACAGTTGCTGTTTTTCAATAAAGTTAAAACGCAAGTCGAAATATTCTCCGATCCATGACGTTGAACGTGGCGTGTGCATTTCACGTGTAAAACGTGTCGGTCGACGGACGGTTTTCGCGTTTCCAAAATAATTGTTTTTTTTTTTTTTTTCTACGTAACCTTAAAATCTGCCCGTAACCGCTACCGGTGATATTATGCGTCTATTTGGAATATTAATTATAACCATTTTTTTTTTTTTTGCTCCCGACCTCCAAAACACATACCTATTGCGCATATTCAAATGTTATGGTTACGACTCGTGGGAAACAAACGCTTTCTTCGCCCTCCCCCCTCCCCAACGCCTCAAATACGCCCTCGATCCCCTAATTCAACACTGGCTCGGCCCACCCTGCCACAAAGGTCTGCGCGCACGCCTACGCGTGTGATAACCGATAACGTATAATAATTGAAAACATCACCTAACGCGTACTACTACTACTACTACTACAGTGGTTCTACGGCGTTTTAAAATGCCGATTAAAATATTTTAACAAGCCGATTAAAGGTGTTTTTCAGGCTGACCGTGTGTAGAGCTCGGCGAAACCCCAATTTTCACCAACTAATATTGTCAAATATAATATTGACAAAACGTTGCAACGAACGTTGGCGCGGTGAAACCACCGGCCGATAACGTTTTTGTAGAAGAAAAAAAAGAGTAATTTTCGCGTGGTACGTATGTATTATAATATATATATATATATACGACGGTGCAGGAAAATTTATAATTGCGCAAAAAAAAAAAACCGCGCAACTAGATCCCTGCGCAGGAGATATATTTAGAACTCGATGAAACCCCGGTGGATTTATAGCCCGGTGTGGGTGGCACACTACTGCAGTAGTGCAAGCAGCAGCAGCAGCAGCAGCAGCAGCACAGGCCGGCCGTTAACGGCGCCGTCGTGCACTTTTTCGCGCTTTTCACCGCCGGCTCGCGCGGTCTGGGTCCAAAAAAGTATTTTACACTTTTTTTTTTTTTTTTGCTTTCTGTGTCCTCGCCCGGAGACTGCGCCGCAATTACACGGGGGAGTGAAGACGGAGAGAAAAACTCTACCGTCGCAATCGTTCGTAGCCGCAACGAAGCGAGGAAAAACGCGCAGCACGACGACAATATTATAAACTCCCAAGGGCAAACTATAGCTATTCGCGCGATATTTATACAGAAAAATAAAATAAAAACCGACTGGCCGACGACGCGAGAACAAATCCAATATTATAATAACAACACGACCGCGTCTAAACGTACATATTATTATTATTATTATTATTATTATTATAACGGAGAGAAATTTACCACCGATGCCGCCGCCGTTTTCCTAATGATGGTCGAATATATATATATATATATATTTTTTTTAATTAAAATTGCATTCTTGGCGTGTCCCTGCGCGCGCGAATACCGCCGCACAAATCGCGGCGCAACGCTAATAATATTATAATACGCACACGACCACCACCACACATCATCGCCACATCGTATACGCGCGCCGACTGACCTCGATTTTTTTTTCCCCCCTCCTCCCCGGATATATTTATTATATAAATTATTGTCGCACCGTCGTCGATTATTATTCATTATTATTAATTATTTATTATTATTTCGGCGAATTTAAAATACGCGAGTATATTAATACTGTTGTACTCGTGAGCTTAGAACACTGCAGTTTGATACGACGTCCTTGAATAATCTCTCCATCACGCGCGTATTCCATCCGAAACATACGTACATAATATTATATTATAGCGATAGTCGCGTTATTGCTACACAGTCGTTATAGCTGTACACTTCTTCCGATTCAACGCAGATCTGCAGATTTCCAAAAGTTATATACGTAAAGACGATTTTTTTTTTTTTTTTACTTTTAGCGAACCATTTTCCGTAAATGTTGAAAACACGTTATAAAGGACGATCTTCGATTGGAATTAATTGATTTGCAAAACGTTATTTAAAAAAACGAAACTTGAAACTATTGGAATTCGTGAAACGTTTAAATACGTCGGAAACAATATTAGTATTATCCGAAACCGCAACAACGTTTTTCTAACACATTATCCACGTTCGGTAGCACGTTATATGTGAACAATTATTTTCACTTATGGAGTTAAATAAATCTAAAAGCCGCGTTCGAATTTCCAACGTAAAATTGCAATCTGTTGTTCTACATTCGGCATCCCGAAATTCTCGTGCAAACATAACAGACAGTCTGGTACAAAATAAGAAGAGACGTCAAGTATCTCGAAAATAAAAATAAATTATTATTATTATTAAACAACGAAATCAACATTCTGTACAATGCACGTCTTTGTAATAATTATAATCAAAAAAAAAAAAAAAAAGTACGTTTTGCCTAAATTTATTTTTGTTTATTTCAGATTTAGTATTTAAATGAGTATAAAAAAAAAAAGGTCAGCAAAAAGGTGTTTTGGCCGCCGCAAACCTTTGACGTACAAACATATGGCCCGTTGGTAATTTGAGTTTGAGACCACCGTTGTACGGTATATTGCTACACAGTTGTTGCACTACGGTTAATACTGTACCCGCGGTATTTAGGATTCCTTTGAAGGATATGACGGGGAAAAAAAAATCAGAGTATCCTACACCGCACGCAGACACATTCGGTACACGGACTGTGGCTGCTACCATTGATTTAATAATATATTACAGAATCAATGCTGCCACCGAATTTAGTCGACGTCGATCGATTTACCGCGCAGTTATCGTTCGTCGATCAGGCACTGTGTACAGGCCACGAGGATACGAGTGCTGAACCGCTACACAGTCAATATTTAATTTAAAAACGTTTAATTAATTATTATTTTCAATATTTAATAACTTGATTCGGTTTAATTCAAAGTCAGTTAAAATTCAGTCGCACGTCAACGGTTTCGTCCACGGCTATCGATTTTTAATAACTAACGCGTTCAACTTTCCACGCGTTTACAATAAATTTACATCGTTCATAAAACGCAATAAGTTTTCTTTCTCGTCGATTATTATTATTATTATTATTATTATTTCCTCGACATCCGATTTAACGTTATTACGTATATTATACGGATGGGGACTGCAAGCACGTTCCACCTGTTCTAAGGTTTAAATTTAAATCTAGTCATATTGAATACCTACAAAAAAATATTTCATCATAATAAATAGTGAACATATACGTCACATCTCCGCTTCATATACAGAGTTTCTCAAATATAATGTCTTTTTATAAACGTGAAATTGTGCGTTCGGGAGTTGAAAATTAGAACTCCCAGCAACGACAATGTTTTCCGATAAAAACATTATCGTTTTACTATTGTCTACCGATAAAATGATAAAAAGGAAAACGCAACCATAACCGTATACGCATATATGCGTTGAAAAAAAAAAAGTATATTATTATAATACATAGGCATTTATTATATACGAGTACCTCCTATAATTTTTGACAATGACACGCTGATATTGTAAATATCAAAAATAATTTCAAAAGATCGAATAAAAATAATACGTGAATTGTATACGTTACCGATAATAAAATCTGTATACGATTTAAGAACCTCCCGCCGAGTGATGTTGTTATTCGTTATATTTTTTTTTTTTTTTTTTGGAAAATTATTTTCAAAACGTTAATAAAAAAAATATCTAACGAAATTAAACGAATAATAATATTAAAAAAATAAATAAAATTATTACAACAGGAAATGGACATTTTTTTAAAAATTAATACACCCAATAAACTCGCTCGCAAAAACGTTAGATGTCAACACGAATTTCCCGAGAAAGTAAAATTGTTTTCACTACAACAATATGTTAAGAATTCCTGGCACAAAATCGTGGAAATTTAAGTGATAGCAGACTTACTTAACTAAACAATTTATGTAAACATTACATGTATATGTACATATATATATATATATATATATATATATATATATATAATACGATAAGTTGTTGGCAAATAAACGATCATAATTATTATGATTTCAACACATGAAAAGTGCTGTACAGCTATTTGGGGTGTGGAAGGAGAAAGAGCAATCGAATAATTTTTTTTAATATGTTGCACACTTGCTATTACAATGTAAAAAAAAAAAATTCTCGTGCGTATTTTTAACACTCGCGTTGCTAACGTTATTTTTACAAAAAATATTATTATTGGAATAAAGATTAAAAACACGCGAGTATTTTTGAAACTATACTGAAGCGGTAAAACGACGAAACAATATTATTTTGTATACCTACCTATACAGAATATATATTATAGTGTTTTAATTAAATTGGCTGTTCGAGTTAAAAACAAACAAAAACTCGAGTAACAGAATGAGCTACTGCACAACACGTATCAAAAAGCGAAAAAAAAAACATAACGTACAAAGAAGAACCACGTTCAATAACCCGCGGCGGCATTTGTATCTATAAAATTAGATACTATAATTAAAAAGACGAGAAACGATAGGAATATATCCAAAATCAATGCTATTATCATTGGCTACACTTCAATTGGAAATCATTCGAATTACAAATAGAGCGTGTTTAATGTGTAACAGTTTAATATAATTGCATTTAATAGCAATCGCTGCTCCTTCTAATAAAACAACAAGTTCACACGCTATAACCCCGCAATGGAACGTTTTTACTACAGTTTTTTTTTTTTTTATATATAAATAAAAACATATATAATACGTTAAACGTATGTACAAGTAACTAGTTGTAAGAACTATTTCGTTTTCTAAAATGTTAACATTCAGTAGATCTAAACGCCACTTAATCACAATCATAAAAAATATAGTTCACCATCAAGGTTAATAAATAGTGCATTTTGTTAAAAAAAAATAAGACTTTTTTTTTTTGCTTATTTTTCACAACTCTGCCCCCGCCCCTTTTCAAAACTTGAAATGACGACACTGCTTCCATCCCTCCCCCACTTATTTTGATCCATTTCGACCACTTTATATGCAGTACAGTGAAACCTCCCCTAACGGACACCTCCCAATAGCGGTCGTTTTTTTTTGGGGGGAACGGGGACATTTTCATTACTTTTTAATGAGAAAACCTCCAAATAGCGGACTCTCTGAATAGCGGACACCTGTATTAATCTTAATTTAAAAATAATGACAAAACGGCGACAGCGTAACGCGTTCGGGAAAAACATTTGCCCGTTCCGGGACCAGCAATACAGATAGAGGTTAGACAGATCGCTGTTGTAATTCACGGATTAAATTACTTCAACGCTTCAAACGAGTGGCTTGAAAAACTCCGGAAACTGCGTAACGTTTCTTTTGAATCGACCTGTGGAGAATCGTCAGTCGTTGACAGAACAGCTGTTCTAACTGCACGACTGGAAAACAAAAAATTACCAAACACAATCGAAACATATTCAGAACGAGAGATATATTCAATTTTTTTTTTTTTTGTTATATAAACGCATAATATGTATTATTAAATTAGGCGTTACCATAAATACGTTTACAATTATTATCATTCAAATACATTCAACAATATTACAATTTAATTTGACCTATCGCGCATACGTTCTCATTTTCAAACATTCACTCCCTCCGAATAACGGGCGAAATTTCGGTGAACGAGAGTGTCCGCTATTCAGAGGTTTCACTGTATAATTATAAAACCGCCGATCTGACGTTAATAATACTCTAATAAAATTTTCCCGGCGGCGGCGTTAAGTGTTTTTCTGTATTACAATATAATATTACTTATTATGTGCGTGCGTAGCTGCAGCAGTGATCGCTGCAGGAAATAGGAAGGACATGGGCGCGAATCTCCGTGGGCGCGTCCGTATAGAAAAAAAAAAAACGTATCGGACCACAGCTGATTTCCAACAGGTTTACACGGCTATTTTGCCATCCGTGTGTGTGTGTGAGACAGGGAGAGAAATAGTATTAATATTATATTAAATACCTACTGGTTCGCCAAAGCGATGATATATGTACAGTGTTGTACACATACTCGTATATATTTTTAATCAAGGTGGGCGATTGCGATGGGCGTAATAATGCAATAATATCCGAATTACGAAGACAAAATAAGAACGGAAAAGACGCCCACAGCGTTTAAAATACACGCAGTGTTTTTTTTTTTTTTATTCTGTAGAATCTATAAATTAAAACGGGGAAAAAAAAATGTTGCCAACTGACCGTGCCATTAGACTTTCTCGATTTTTTTTTTCTTTTTTATTGTAATTTTTTTTTTTTTTTTTTTGTTTTTCTGGCGTTTTGCGTAATAATTTAGTTCCTCCGGACAAATACACACAACTAAAAAATTATTATTATATATTATTCTCATATACATATTATACGAAAACACCTAACCTACCGAGATTCTTTTTTTAACGACCGCGCGTGGCAATATATTTTTTTTTAAATCTCCGTGATAACGGGTGAAGGGGGGAGAAGCTAAAAAAAAAATGTCAATAAATCGAACAGTGACTATACTTTTATATGGGAAATACCGAGAATAATAATAAATTAATATATACTCGGTGGAATGGAAAAATAAAAATTCAATAAAATATAATTACTACTTATTACAAAACTACGAACCACCGAGAACAAAACGAATAATTGCGACGAATTAAATTTCGTTTATATTTATAGGAAAATATCAGCCTGAACAATACGGCGTATACGACCCATTATAATAAATGCGCGCATTATAATCGACGTAAATGGAAACATAATATTATAGGCTGTACACGTTGCAATACATTACTTTTTTTTTTTTTCTAAGATATTCTCTGCACGCATATACTCATATTAATATTTAATCATTACTTATAAGCGATATTTACGTGTAATTTTTCTACACCGACATACATATATAATTGGCGCGCATTTAACCGCAAAGTATACACGTCTTCTGGTACTATAAATGAGCATGATGTTTAGGTCCGGCGGAGCGAGTAATATCGTCGTATAATATTCAATATACACCGCTATTATTATTACGCTGCTGCTGCTGCAGTTATCATCGTACAACGGCGCCAGTACATTATTAACATAATATTATATAAATTAATGTGTACGCGCGCGGGGGTGGGGGAATCGTTCGCTACGATAAAAATGTAAAAATAAATATTACGTATACCGCGGAGAAGGAATAATGATTCGTTTAATATACTATTTCAATAATAATACGCCTACTCTTCGCGATCCTCTCCGGTTATCCTCCTCCGAAAGCCGACCAATAATACACAGTATCGTTATATTTACAGTATTATAATACGCTGAAATTTGTATAACACGCGTTATGAATATATACCGTTTTAATCCGTATACACATCACTGTATATAGGCAATATTTACGTTTTAAAACGTCTATATATTATTGCGCCGGTAAGAAGAAATCGACGAGGGTCAAAGCGAATTACTAGAGAGAAATACAAAAATGTAATAACAATCTAAAAACAATATAATTTAAAAAAAACGAAATCGTAAAATAAATTATTATTATTTTTTCAAATCGTCGAATTTGTTGAGAATCGAATTTTCAACAAAAAAAAAAAAAAAAAGAGTTTCTCTATATACGAGTACACATAAAATACCGAGTATATCAATGGCGGTCAAACGGGGGCGGGGATGAGGGGGACAGATCCCCACCCCACGTCCTTTTTGTTATTATGTATTATTTTTAACAATATACCGTTTATTACCTATTTATTAAAAATACATATCCTCAAAATTATTTGACCGCCACTGCGCCCGGGTATAATAATATAAACGGCCGGTTTCCCGTTGTTATTATAAAATAATATAATTACTCAATATTATCTAAGCGCGGGGGGAGGGGGAGCTGTGAACGGACAAAGATTATAAAATATTGTTTATAAAAACGATACACGTTCGTGTATACGGCTATCGGTGAAAATCCATTACTACTACTACTTACTGGTAACGCGGCCCTCGAACACTACTGCTGAGCACGGCGATACAGAATTTACATACTTATTACACGCACTGCGGCACGCGCTGTAGTTAAAATTAAAAATATCGAGTAAATTTTTTTCTTTTTTTTTTTTTCCCCCTCATAATAAAATTCGCGCGATTTATCGCCGCGATTCATAACGGTCTCGTTTAAAAACGTCAAAAACAATATAAATATCGTTCGTATATTATTATTATTATTATTATTATATTCGCGATTTGGACGGAAGAGTCCGAGAGACGCGGAGGCGGCGAGAAACGTGCGTATATTATAATAATAATAATACGCGCATATACGCAGCGAGAGCCGCCTGCACTCGCGTCCGACCACACCGGCTGTGCGCTGTTTTATGTATATTATTATATTATTATTATGTGTATACTAAATGATCTCTATAGCATGTAGAGGCGAAGAACGGCGGCAAAAGTTTCCGCCAGATTTTTTCTCTCTTTTTTTTTTTTTTTATATCATAAAAAATATAATATATGTTACGTTAGAGAAACGTTGGGGGGACCGCGTCGTGGTGCGTCGAATTTCCCGACGACGACGACGGAGGAAGGAGGGGAGGAGGGGCAAAATTCAACGCTCCAACCCGTATAATAATATACGAATCTCGAATAAAATAATATAAAAAAAAAAATTGAAATTTTAACGATATTTATTACAATTATATTATTATTATTATATATTTATATACGGTTTTAAAAAAAATAATACGAGTTAATAACACACGCACGATATCACAGTGTTATAAATCACGTCACGATTACACTCGGGGGCCCGGCCGGTGAAGTATTATTATTATTATTTTAAAGTGTAAATTTTGAAATTCTTCCGTCTTGATTTATATAGCGTTTTCGAAATATATATACGTCATATTATAGAAATAAACTCCCGCGTTGCGTAACGATGTTATTATACAATATAACATACGTATATAGGTAGTAGTAAATGTGTCCGTCGTCTAGTAGTTCAAAGTCCGTAAAACATTGAATATGAAAAAATTCCGTTAAATTTTGGAAAAAATTTTGTCGGTGATCGCGGGGGAGCCGGTGCGATGCACCTCCCCCCGGGCACTAAATACGCGGCTACTGCCGCGTGTCTGACAAACACAAAAAATACATACTTTCGAGCAACCATACCTAAAGCTGGTGTCGGCACCGATGCCATCATACGATTTTTTTGACATGTATATGTCTCAGTGGCGGTTATACATGACATTCAATGAGGGGGGGGGCGAAAATGGAGTATAACCGTAACATAATTGAACCAACTTACATGACACAAGTCGGTGCTGTTAGGTCAGAGATATAATAAATTTAAAAATATCAAATCCCATGGGGGGGGGGCGATCCACCTATCGCCCCTCCTTATAACCACCACTGAATTATATCTTGTGGCTGGGGTCATTCTATAAATTTGTGCGACACCGAGAGCGTTACCATGACGTTATGAACGTCACCACCCGGTCAGGTCCCCCCACCGTCGTTGCCGCAGTTACATTGGAACGGAGATGGCAGCGCGATCTATAGATATCAATAGATATAGATGTCCTGAGATTTTTTCCTGCAATGATTAATAAAAAAAGACTATTGTGTCCATCGTTTAATTCTGTAGAGTGTAGGGTATACAACCCTTACTCCCAAATTAATATTAATACGCATTTACATTTTTGTCATTATAAAGTAGTTTCAAAGATAGTTTCTGGCGTTTCTGCGATATTTTCTGGCATAGATAATAATACCATTGATAGATAGACTAATATTATTATCAAACATAATGGATAGGTCATAATTTGCATACCAGTTACGTAACGGGCAGCGTTCCCGAATAAGGAAGAGAGACAGCAATATAAAAATCACATCTTCTATATCCTACTCAGCAAGAAATTGGCTTTTCTTCCACGAATTATACGTATATTAATCCGTGCCCGCATTACGCTTTCATATGTATTCATCTATATGGTCCACGGACAAGGGAAGAAATAAAAAAAAAGCTTATACTGACGGCCGTAAAACGTTTGGGTACATACCAAAATGTTTACCTGAAAATTTAGAGAACATTCGGGTGCATACGTTTGGGTTTAACATTTGATTTCCGTTACACGTTTTGGGTAAAAATTAATACAACGTTTGGGCGCATCATGTCCCTAAGAAAACAATACGCTTAGGTACATCACATTTTCTAACATACTTTTCGAAGGTTCTCAAACTTTTACAGCAACGTTTAGTTTAGAGTAAAAAATGTTAAAACAAACAACAAATATTGATAAATATTAATATTACAAATTTATTTTAAAATAAAATGTATTTTTATAAAATATTTTAATTAAAATAATCGAACCGAACTAAACAGTTAAACGATAATAATCTCCTTTGAAATTTCAACTATCTATAGGTTATATAATTAACATTTTGACATATTTACGATCAGATACAGATTATAGACCTCTAGTCGATGATGCATTTTATCTGTATTTAATTTAATTTAAAAATGTATGTACCCAAACGTGTCGTTATTACTCGACGTACCCAACAAACGTCGTGCATATTTGAACCCTAACACGTTGCATTTCGGGTAAATTTACCCAAAACGTGGTTCGCCCGTACTGACTCCAATAATATTTTTGCATATTCTTCTGCGGGCGTCCCTGCACATACGAGACGTAATATAACGGCGGGTACCAGGCACGTACACAAAATAAAATTTCGGGGGGTTACAAAATATAGCAATACAAATTGTACAGCAACATAATAAAACAATTTCTTCCTCCTTACTCATTATTTTTTAATGTGACAAGAAATTATTTCGGGGGTTTGAACCCCAAACCCCCCCCCCTGTATACGTGCCTGGCGGGTACCAATGGCGGCGGCGGCGTACAGTGGACGGGACGATGTGGCGCGGCAGTCGGGAACACGCGTTGTATATTATTCACAACAGATCACTTGTACCGTGGCGTTTACTGCAGCGGTCTATTCGCCCACGTAAATTGGCAACGTGTCGCGCGCGCGCGAGCGCGTGGACAATTTTTTTGTCGTCGCCGAAAAAACACGACCCGCCGACAACGGCGGTTATTGCGATTTTTATTTTTGAAACTAGCCGAGTACGGGCCGGCACAGGAGACCGCACTGCACCAGCGCGCGTACATACAATATTCCGGACGCCTCCGGACAACACGAGCACGAGACGACGCCGAGTGAATTCCCTTGTAAAATAATGTAACGACGCACGAGAACTTGTGCGCGCCGCGTCTACGGCGGTCGTCCTCACTTACTGTTGACGACAACGCGTCTCTCTCAACAACGCAAGCGTACGTGGTGGTGTACACACTTTCCGCCGTCGTCACCGCGGCGTCAGGCCGAGTAGGCTATAAGAAGCTATAGTCTTATAGCCTTATAATAAGGCTATAAGAAGCCAAAGGCGGAAAAAACATTTTTTTTTTTTTTTAAATCTAATGATTTATAGAGTTGGTAAAAATACTGTTGGAAAAAAAAAATCGCGTATTGTCAAAAAACGTTCGTTATCTCTATTATTATAATATAAACAGTAACCGTACAGTCGTTTTGTGCGCGTGTTATTTAAATAAAGTATACTCCGTACGCGTTTACGGAGTGTCGTAATACGCGATAAGACATGATAAAAGACACCGACAATCATCAGCCGGCTAATAGTTATTTGGTACTTTTTTTTTTTTTTTTTGAAAAAATATCGGGTAGTAATATCGACGGACATGACGTGTTCGCCTTACCACCGGGCGCGTCGCCTCTACGCTTGAGACAACAAAATTTTGTACACTTTTTTTTTTTTTTGTTCGTCTTCGACCACAATCGGAAATACGTTAACAAATTTAAGGGCAGAAACGGATTTCGAAGACATCGTAAAGACACCACATTCTCAGTGGGAAAAAAAAAAATCTAGACGTACATATAAACGTCGTATTATTCTCTATACGCAGCATAATTGAGCTCTTTAACGAAGATTTATAGTTATAATTACGTAATTATTTGTAAGTACTTATTTTTTAAAAAAATGTCAAGGTTTTACGGTATTTTTAAAAAAATAAAAATAAAATATTGACTTTACTATATATTTGTGTAACTATACTATATCCTATTGTGTTATATGGACCGAGCGTATTTTCAGTGATTGCCAGAAAAATTTACCGAAAACGATAGACATCATTTCCCTGACAATCCGAAAACGAGTAAGAAAAAACTGCGCGACGTTATTGAAAATATAGGAACTCGTAGGAAAACATTTGGAAACAACCGTTCCGGAGGCAACGGTCCAAAAAATTTGTCTGGGCCCGGCACAACGCTAAATGCGCCATCGATGAGGGAACTTCGAAGCGCGTGTAATATCGCGAAAATGCCGATATAAATCCCGATATTATTTATATGTGACCGGGTGTAATAATGAAATGAAATGAATTATGGACTGTAATACACGCACAATATTGTCTTCCAAGACGTTTTTAAATATAGTTGCGATAAGAAAGTTCAGAGATACAAGAGGCAAAAGACCGATTCGAAAAATATTTTACAAGCGAATATTATGTTTTTATCGACATTATAACGTATAAATTGCGGATCAATAAAAACGCGGTACACAACGGAAGCGTTATATAAAAATAATAATCGGCGTACAATATATGATGCCGTAAAGGTACTCGACCTCGACAGTCGGTTTATCGTTTATGATCCAAAGACCAGCTATAACTACAAACGTTTATACTTCCCGACGGATTATATTTCATATTATGAAATCTTCGGGTAAGATCGACTTTACCCGGAAATCGGAATAAACAAATATTAGAGTGAAAAAAAATTTTAGGAGGTGCTAAAATTCTACACGTTTTTTCCCTCATAAGTTCTGAAAATATATATATATATTTTTTTTTAAGAATACACAGTATATAATGAACACTTACATCCGTCTCTTTCAATCAGGATGGGTAAACTTGATATTATCGAAACAGTATTCTTCCCCCTCCCACCCCCTAACTCTTCAAAAGTAAACATTTTTCCCTTTATGAAGTGTACGCACATACATATTTTTTTTAAACGATCATCACGTATATAAATATTTTCGATTACCTTTATTATTTTACTGAATTACTAACAACTTTCTGGATTCCGGTATATAAAAATCGTGTTGTTATATAATATAAATATCGAGACACAAAACAAAAACAAAAAAAATTCTCAACACGAAATTTCAAAACGCAGACATTCGACGGAGAATCGGTTTTTTTTTTTAATTCACTATTATTTGATCTACTATAGTATAATAATAAACATGTGCTCATACAGACTGCGGATGCGGACTTATACTCGGGAGGGGGGGAGGGGTCCGGTGATGTTCGGAATATTCTTTCGATGCATAAAAAGTGCCTGGAAAAATTAGACGGCCTACCGCAGTCATCACATCTCTTTGATATGCCCGCGCGGCTATAAACGCGTTCGATAGAAATATGATTTTTAATACGTCGTCGAATATACGCGTCAAAGTGATTAATGTTGCAGAAAGATTAAATAATTAACGGTATACGTTGCCAGTAAATAATAATAAACTATATTCGTATACACGTTTAGGAACCACTGCTGTTTTTTTTTTTTTAAATGTACATATTTCATTAAAAAATAATAATAAATAAAATGTTTCGATTATACGAACGAAAATTTCTATTTTCCAGACGAAAATTACGCACGAGATTATTTCTGCTTTTTTAATTCGACCACAAATCGTCGTGTCATTGTCGTGTTGTGTATAATAATATAATAATCCACGTCGGATTCGTTTAAACCCCCGTCTCCCCGGGCGGCTTATAAAAAAATAATTTTATATAAAACAACTGCCAGTCAACAAGACTCCTTCGGAATGAATAATAATCAACGGTATAGTGTAGAAAAGGAATAATCCGTTCAACACGGCCGTGTGGGCGTATTATACTAGAACGGACAGAATTTTTATTGGTTTCTCCGGTTATTTATGGTTAAACTCGGTTGTTATTTGGCAAAACCTCGTTGAACATAAATTCTGGATGACGGGTAGACGACGAGAAGGCGAAAATGTTGTTGGCATAGAAATTTTTAAATTTCAGTTTTCGGAGACAAAAAAAAAAAAATTCCGTTCGGTTTACACGTGAAACACTAATATTTGAAATTAAATAATTCACAGTGAGAAAAAAAAAATTATATTATTCGTCGGCTATACGTGAATTCGTTCCCGAGTTCCCGACAGAACGTAAGATTATAATTTATAAATTAAAAAATAATATATATATATATATAATAAATTTAAATGTACCTATAAAAATATACAATTGTATTGCTTCCTTATAATTATAACAGAAATCGAATGACATTAACGAATAATAATTATTATTGATAGTAGCTGGTTGGTACGCACGTACAATAAATTTTAAAATTCGTCTACCTCATTAAAACGTATATAATTTTTTTTATATAAATCTACGCAACCGATAGCCGATATAATAATACACTATGACTGTAAGGTTTTTTTCAATAATTTTTACGCCGCCGAATTAAATATTTTTAGAAATAACCGCGTTTTAAATATCGTATAAAAACGATTATTTCCCCCCTTCCCCCCCCCCCGGAATACTTAATATAAAAATTTACATTCTAAGTACGTTCAAACGTGTCTTTGTTTCACATATTTTTGGACTGATTCCATATATTCACTCATTGCAGCGTTTTCAAACTATTCGATATTGATGAATAGTAGACATATTATACAAGAACACAGTCTCATATACGGAGTACGTATATATAAAATTAATATTTGCTAACAGAGATTTTGTCGAATTTCAGACGTGAGTATAATTATATGCGGAACGAATAATAAATTAGTCTCAAACATGCGCGAAATAAAATAAATTATCTATTCGAAACGGAACCTTTTTTTTATATTTCGATTAGAGAAAATTGTGGAATTATTATAATATTTCGTCTACACGTGATCGTAACACAAACCGTTCTATAAAATAATAATGAAAATATACGAATAAATTATGCGTGTAAGTGTAAAGACATCCGACACAAACGCGATATGAAAAAAAAAATTATTTTTTATAGAATTATTTCCAATACGAACGATTGAACAGAACAGACGGAACGATAATATTTTTTTTTTTTTTGTCCTCCAGGCAGACTTTGTATCGCTATAATAATATTGATAATAATAATAAATGTCGTTCCGTGAGAAATACACGAGGTGGAAAACACGAGTCTTATAAATTTCTCAAATTATTATTCGCTATTTAAAAATATACATATATTCGAAAGGTCGTTTTCACTGCTCTAAGCGTACCTACATGAAACCTACGAATCGTTCAACGAACTATAGTTCAATTATATAATGGTGAACGACGAACGAACTATGTGCTGTTCAGTTTAAGAGTATACCGCGCGGCGGACGAAAATCGGTTCGTTTCGCGCAGGCGAGGTTCTATCGGTATTCCGATTGGCGGAAACCGTCGTGAGCCGACTGCTGCCGACAGCAACGGCCAATGACAGAACAGTTATTAGCCGCCTGACGGGTCTAGCATCATCGTTACGGCTTTCGTTCGACGTGCGCGTCCCGGTATACTCTTAAACCGAATAGCCCACAGTCACACGAGTCACGAACGACCGGTCACATACCTGGGCGGTATAGAAAAAACGCGAACCCTATTATACTGAGAATAGTGATCGCTTGATATCTAATTCGGACGGACGGACGCGGAGATACGAACGCCGGGTGTCTGCACCGCGAGACGAATCCGTGGTTGGAATTCTTCCGGCCACGGAGCCGCAGAGGTAACGAGCAACAAATTATAAATCACTAGGAACAACAACAAGCACGTGTGTGTACACAGTAATATAATTTTAATGGTGAAAAAAACGTCCTACGATTTCGACAGTTCCTGCACACGTATTTATATATATATATATATAATTTATATACAAGACGTACGCTATACATCTCCACGGGCGTTTAACGTGACAATTTCCACGAGACCACAAATCATATTAGCTGGCATCGACAACGAGCACGTACGTCCCCCCTCATCACCGGACCGACGGACGGACGCCATCGTGTAACACACACGCCGTGCCGCGACAAGTGCCGTTGACGCCTGCGATTCTCCCCGTAAATTCGTTTTTTTTTTTTCATTTTTATTATATTTATTCGGTTTTTTTTTTTGTCTCCTACGAATATTAAGGTTTTTATAGCTCTATTATTTTTAAAGTGTTGTGACACTATAACGTTGTAACACGTGCATCATATATATATATACGTGAAAAACAAAAGTTAACGAAAATCCAGAAAATCCGTGAACAGCGCCGACGAATGCGCGACCCGGTCGCTGATCACAAAAGTGACAAGAATAAGACTTCGAAGTTTTTTTTGTAAAAATTATCACCGATTTTAAAAACAAAAATTTTGACTTTACTCGTGATGATGCCATTGATTTGAAATACAGAACATATTTTTGTCATTTCGTAAAATAACTGAATTATTTTTTTAATTAAATTTTTTAATTTATTTTCGCGAAGGCGATTTAAGTAATGGTACCCTCATTGTAACCTTGAAACGTAGTGTGTAAATAAAAAAACGTTCGAAAATAAATTGATAAATAATACCAATATTATTTAAGTACGTTAATAAATCAATTTCTAATATGTATAATAATATGATTTTGATTACTCATTCGCGGCGACGGTTTTTAATTTTTAGTCACACTGCGTTTCTCGTATAACAGTTATATGATACGTATAGTATAGTAAACATACGGGGCACCCAATTAGAAATTGTATATTACGAAATCACGACCGAGTGTTTAACAAACGCTGTTTCATAAATATCTATGTTAAAAAAAAAAAAAATACCATCATTTTTTTTTTTTGTTGTCAGAAGGGCGCTCAACGGAGATCTCGCCCAGGGCGTTTAGTACGAGAAGCCCCGGCCCTGAATCTATAAATAAGTCTTTGAAAATCACCACCGCGCGTCGTTTTTCCGGCCACGAGCGATCGCCCGAAACGGGATAGTATAAGTAACGACGAAACCCACGAAAAAATTATAATACTCCGAATGAAAGATTTAAAAAAAATCTGTTTTCAAAAAATTTTGTGTAAAACAAAAAAAAAAATTTGTATTTTTACCGAGAAATAAAATTGCTGGAATAAACATAAAAAAAAAAAAAAAAACCTTAATCGCGACACGACCAATATTTTATTTATTTGGACAATCGATATTATTGATTATTTATCAATATATATATTAGTATATTCGCACACCGCGGCATTATATTGTACACACACACACACACACACACACACAAACCGCGTAAATATAAATTCCCGGTAAAAAGAGGAAACAACCATTTTAGCGATCCGAACAAAACGTCAGAGTTGTAAGCGAAAATACAAACAACTAACGGACAAATTAAAACGAAAATATTCGGTGTGTTCTTGGAGAAGAAGAAGAAAAAAAAAACGGTAACAATAATAATACGACGGAGACTGTGCGGAGTCTGACGAATCGTTATTAATAATAACGGAACGTTTGTTTTACCCCACCCCCCCGCGACCATTATAATATATACAAGACGCTATTCCATCACGAGGAGAAAAACAGCGCGGTCGTTATCGTAAACATTAGACGTTGTTTAATCGTTACATGCCCATCAATTGAAAAATTACACGGTTATACACTCTTTAATGAGAATTGTTTGGCATAAATTATAATAAAATATCCGGAGAACGAATATTCGTTGTTTTTTTTTTAATCTGTTTACTCCAAAACCGCACGAAAACAGTGTACGGCCTACGCGGTTAATTTTAAAACGTTCTCGCGTGGCTGTTATTAGTTTAATAATAATAATCGGTTTAACTACCTCCACGATGAAATCTCAGTTATATTCTACACTCGGCCGGATCGTCTTGGCGAAAAATACTCGAACACGCCTATATTTATTTTTTAAATAAACACATATACGCGCGCGCCGTATTCACGAAAATATAACCGTTATTAAAATGCAGTATTTAGTAAAACGATCGATTTCTATATAGCGGTTGCTTTTTTTTTTTTTTTGTTATTTATCAACAGATTACACTCGAGGGAAAAAAAACAGTCCTTTTCACGAAACACGAAAAATAAAGTGTTTGCTTTATACATAACAAACGCACTCGATACAGTAAACGTCTTATGTAGCAGAGAACAATCGTTTCAATAGTAGGCATAAAAAATAAAAACGAGCCGCGAATCGACTTTTCAAAATCTAAAACGCGATCTCAAACGACACACACAAGACCGCAACGTCGTCGATATCGAACGAACGTTAGTCATACAAACAATACTGTTAATAAAAAATATTTAAAAAAGTATTATAAATTATACTGACTTCGTGTTGTAAACGTTGGATCGATTAATAAATTATAATAATTTATAAATTATATTAAACGACTGTATGGAAAAAATTCGGGCGAATACAATATAGCCAACGCGCGTTTTTTCTCCCCGTCTTATACGGATGTGTAACACGGCGCGAAATACAGAAATCATACGGCTTTCGATACCGGAAAAAAACGGACGACACGCGTAAAAAAAAAAAAAATATTTGAATTTCTGTTTTAAAATCGTTTGCAATTTAAGGGGAACAAACATCCTGTCCCTTTAAAGCGAGACGTTGTTTTTTTGGGGGAGGGGGAGGGGAGGATTAAACAAATCTTTTAGAAAAATAATTTATGCCCGACGGAAGTCGATCAAACGTCGCAACCAACCACGAACAAGACGAAACGAAATAATTTTAAATAAATATATTACGTGTAATGCGTATACTGACGTGTTTATGCACATGCACAATATAAAGCCGAAATAAATAGATAATTAACGCGGATCTCGTGTGGTTTTTTTTTACATTCAACCAGCGTTAAATTCTGGACAATCGATTATTTTTTACCCATAAAATAATCGATTCATTAATAATATATATATATATACAAATAAAACCATTTTTTTTTTTTAACATTTAGATCGTTTAAAGGCGTAAGAAAATCGAACGGCCGCCTATATACTATATTTACAATATGTGTCATTATAACATATATGCGCGCGGCGCAACGACAGTGACGCGTTATTGCGTCATTTGTTTGTTCTAAATTTATCACTATTATCGTTTGTTATCGACAACAACGAATTTATATTGAACCAATAAAATCTGACAGTGTGTGTGTGTGTGGTAAGTAAAAAAAAATTATTATTTCGAATCGATAATTAATTGCGAAAACATCGTTTTTTATTCGCATATATATATATATACGAAACAACACTGCAATCATTATGTTGGCCAAAAATGAAAAAGAAATTTTTTTTATTATTATTATTATTATTGTTGAAAAAACGTTTTCGGCGATATACACAATATAGCCAAAAAAAAAAAAAAAAACGCATACACAAACATTCGTTAATTGTCGTCGCTCGGGAGCATTAGCGAGTTTAAGGGGAAAGGGGAAGGGGGCGAGAATATGGCGATCGCCTCTTTCTCGTCGTGGGCCGAGGATCGATTTGTTCGATTTTTTTTTTTAATAACGCGTACGTAGTCGATTTTTTACGCGTTTTATTTCGTATAGACAATTTTTTTTTTTTTTATTAAATTCCTCGCCTCCCCTCTTTTCCGAAGGAGTTCTTCCGCCCCTACTCGGAAGTAATCGCCAATAACCGCCGTGCATCGGCCGAAAAGTATACATACGTATAACATAATAATAATAGTGCGGTGAAATTATTATAATATTAATTATATAATATACTCTTACTCGCCGTTGACCTACATACGCATTATTTCCATACATCACTCCGCGTCGGACCGGCCAATTAGGCAGTCCGAGAAACGCGCGCGAGTCTATTTTTTTAAAACGACGCGTTTATGGGCGTCCGCAAATTCGTGCCATACGATTTGAGTTCCAAATTCAGACGATGGCCCGAATACCGCCCACGCTCGTCACGGGAAAAAAAATTAAAAATAAAAGGGTGGGAGGCAAATTTGAAAGAAAATGTTGCGGACCGAACGGTAAGTCGACTGTTCTAAATTTAGGCGCCGTTGAAACAGTAAGGAGAAACAAATTGAGCCCAACTCCGCCCCGGGTGCGACCAACTGCCAAAATTATTATATAATCCTCATATCCTCTCTTCGCAAGAGTCCGCCGCGCGTTCCTGATCCACTGCAGACGGACCGGTGGTCTGGTGGTGCGAGCGTATACTCGCGTACGCGCTATACACACTGGCGTCCTGGGAAAAAGAGTCATAACACAACAATACGACGAAAAATTCGGGCGATTTACGATTTTTATTAAACGTGAAACTCCGGCGGCAACAAATACTTTTAAGAAACAAAAAAAAAAAAAAAAACCTTTCGCCGCCACCAATGTTTACTTCTTTACGCTCCAGATGCAATGCTCCACGCGTGTCACACACACACACACGCCATATAGTCGCATATAATGGCATCTAAGACGTGCGGACAGTGAGACAACAAAAAAAAATAATAATAATAATTCAAAAATAAAAGACAACCCATTAAAACGCACACCGAACGGCTGCAATAGTGTATATTCTGCAAATAGTATTCATGTTCCAGTCTTTCCACCAAAGTCATATATATATATATATATACATACTGACGAACAACACGCGTATTTACGAAAGAGAAATCATATATATATGTGTGTGTGTGTGTGTGTGTGTGTGTGTGTTCACTCGCTGGACTCTTTTAATGGGATACAATTATAAAATAAGGGGATATATAGACGGGGAGCAAATGCGTGTTTTAAGCCAATTCGAAAAAATATAATAAGTAGACGTCACGGTATACGTGTCAACTCCCAAAGTTCTAACGACGAGAACGAACGTCCGTGTACATTACAACGGAATTCGTTGGATTCCCTCGGGGGGGGGGAGGGGGAAACTAACCAAATTATACGAATGTGCACAAAATACGCGGTTATATTTTACTTATATAAAACGTACAGACTTAAAAACATACATACATATATAAAGACGAACGAATAATTACGAGAAACTCGCTGTATACAACAATATAAAATCGTTTCGGATGATAAATATAACGGTTTTTTTTTTTTTTTTTTTTTACAACATTTAATATTTTCGTTAAAACATTACATTTATTATATCGATTGCCATTATATATTATTATATACGCTGTGAATGTATACATTTAAATTATTGTCAGAAATATATTTAATAATGAGCTTTCAAATTTGCGGATTCGACGCGTTTGTCTTCTGTCGAATAATTACGTTTATACCCGGGAAATCAAATACAGTATAAAAACTGAAAAGGAGAGACAATAATATCTTCCACTCGAGTAAATATATTATAATAGCAACCACTATATTATGCGATCACGCGTCGAACAACACGAAAAAGATTTGTTCAGAATTTACACGATTACAACTTCTACATAATATATTATAAGAAAATACAGTATACGCACACATCGACTATTAATAATAATCAAAAAAAATAACAATACGTACTTGTTATTAAAAAATGTTTAGCCATTTTTATTTATGGCCGATAATCGTCTAAAAAATATGTCGATTCCCCAAAAATTAATACAAACGACAATTGGCAGAAAATTATGGAATGAAAAACTGTTTAATTATATATTAGGAGTTTACGTCATATTATATATTTTATATATATATACGATCTTCCGATAGAATTACAAATATTTCGTTGATAAAAATTTTCATTCAACTCTTGGTTGTTATATTATAGACGGTATGAGTATTTAAATTAATACAGTTTAAAACTATTTGTTCGAGGGTTTAGGTTTTTTGGCATGACTTGCAGCACTTACGAGCACGATGATCCCCACTGGTCATTTTAATGGAATATTCTCTGCAGCAGTATAATGGTTTAATGAAATAACCTACTAAAATAAATATAAAAGGACACAAATAACTTGCACTCTCGGTCAACTGCAAAGACATAAAAAAAATAGATAAGAAAAAAAACATATGTTATAAAACGAACACACACACACACACACACACACGCGCTGCATTTTAAAATTTTGTATCAACGACTGACACATTATAATATTTTGTTAACTTATAATACAACCTACAAAAAACTTTCTATAATAACCGAAATATCAGTTAAAAAACACAAAAATAACAATATTTAATTATGTACAATATTGTATTATAATCAACTATTACAAAAAGTTATGCATTTTTTTTTTTTAAATTATAATAATTATTGTAATTAAATATATATATATATATTGAAATAATTTTTTTTTTTTAATATAAATATAACTAGTACATTTAAAAAAATGACTATTTTTAACTGCGTATATTACGAAAAAAGTGTAAAAATATATATATATATATATATATAAGTTGCTTCGCATATTTTTTAACGGTGAATTTAGAAAACTATTTAAGTTGAGCTATTCAGTTAAACTCGATACATAGGTACCATAACAAATAATAATATTAGATTTTTAACATTCCTAGGCGATTGTTGTATACTGACACAGTTAACGTAATAACGAACTTAAAAACACCTTTGTGTTAGTTACTACGTTCATATACTTTACACAGACTTATCTATGTTAATATTTGCAAATGTCACGTAGCAGCAGCCGAATCGTTCGCATAATACCTATTCGTGCTACGTAAACAAAAATAACCAAATGAACAGTGTACTGCGAACCGTTTGTAAATTATTAGAAATGGCCTGTCAATCGACGCAGAATTTTACTTTCCCAATACGCAAAAATAGCACACGATATTGGTCCGCAGCTACTGCATACTATATACTTTTTACAACAAATCAATTATTATTAAACAGAACGGGATGTTGTTTTAACTCTCCGAAAGGACTTAATTCTACGATTCACGGACGCACGTATATAAAATAATAAATTCCAACAGCAGTAAGAAGAAAATGATATTACATTCGAAGACACGAACGGAAAAAAAAGATAATAAATTCTCTTCGTGTCCTTCGTGACGCGCATCGTGCATAAACTACTGCGGAAATATCGAGATACGGTTTGATTTTTATTTGTAGAGTAATTTACGCAATTCGTTTTAGGCACAGTTTGAAAAATATCGGTGCGGTTGGGAGACGACAGCGACAAACTCTTAAACACACTGATTTTCCGATTACCGTGGTTACACCAGTGGAGGTTATAAGGGGGCGATAGGTGGATCGCCCCCCTAGGGATTTGATATTTTTAAATTTAGTATATCTCTGATCTAAAATCAACGACTTGTAAGTTGGTCCAATTATGTTATGGTTATGCTCCAATTTCTCCCCCTTTGAACATCAAGTATAAGGCTGGAATTAGTGCTCGACCGACGATCAGCGCGTACGGTACGCGCTGATCGTCGATCGTGATCGAGCGCTTAATGCTTAGTTGACGACAAACTCGGTCGGTCGTGTACAGTGTAAACGAGTAAACGTGTGAACGTTAAATAAATAATAAACGAGTGTACAACGAGGAAAGATGAATCCTTACGTTCATTTCATTTCATTGAAATACGTGGAATAGTATTATTATTTATTATTAATAGTAATAAAAAAAAATAAATAATAAACATTGCATACGCGCGTATCGTACGATCGGTCGCTTGGTCAGAGTCAAATTAAACACCCGCGTATACCGACATGGCGCGTCAGTCGACCGTAATAAAACGGGAAAAGAAAGTAGTCACCAGATAGCGCTACGACACAACATAGAGGGCGTGGCAGAAAGACGCTTATAAATAGCGGTCCGAAACCATCGAACCGCTCAGTGTAGTCACGGCGGTCAGACGTGAACAACGTAGCTCGCGTCTGACTGCGGTGTGCGGTGTGCACTGTGATGGTGTTCAAGACTGATCGCTATTTATATACGCCTTTCTGCCACGCCCTGTATGCTGTGTCGTAACGCTATCTGGTGAATACTTTCTTTTCCCGTTTTATTGTTATTTCGTTTACGTTCCATGCACGTCGTTCTTCCTTTTTCTACATCTGAATTTCGTCTCGGTACATTAATAAATCTTTCTTCTTGGTTATTACTCGTCGACGTGGATATTTCATTGGCAGAGGGGGTTGGCTCCATTTTCGCCTACCCCCCCCCCTTGGACATCATTTATAACCGCCACTGGATTACACAACGATATTTAACTATTTTTAAATTGTTAACAAACGTTAACGTGTGCACAGAATTTATTTGAAGAAAATGAAGTGAGTACAATTACGAGGAGAAAATTGCTATCACGTCTTGGCGATGGAGGATTTCCTGCAGTTAACCCGACTTCCTGTCTTCAAAATAGGTTATAACGATTTTCTTCAAGACATCGATCAAGTAAAGCCGAAAAACTTTTTCTTCGATCGGTTACTGCAGAGACAATGGATTTCCATGGTTAATGGTAATCTTGGTTGTAAGAATTGTTGTTGAATTTTTTCTTAGAACGATTCAAAAAAAGACACACACACAAATATATATATATATATATATATATATATATATATAGGAATATTCTAAAAACATTTTAAATACGAACAAAAAATAGTAATAATATAAATTATTCGAAATTCAAACTACAATAATTCAGTACCTACATAGGATTATTATAAGCATCTTAACTGGACAACGCCGGGTACCTACCTGCTCGTATTAATAAATACAAATTATACCCATAATAATGTATAAATACAAGTTAAATACTTTAACTGTTCACGGGTTCGTTTAGCTAGTATATATTATATTTTATATACGTATTAGACAAAATTATAACGACGTTACGACGACGACAAAAATTGTAATCAGCTCGTCATTTAGCAAATATGCACAATTCGGTTGCTTAAGAATGCTGTTTTCTGGTCTAAAAATATTCGTGAACCGTTTATTTTTCGTCGGATTCTCAACGAGAAGTCATTTTTACCACCCACGTAATGACTGAACGCATAACAGTACATATATTCACACGATTACACACACACACACACACACACATACCCAACTACATTACACGGTGTGGACTTTACATTTTTCCGCGAGAGCCGCGTGTTATGCCCGAAAAATCACGATTTATGATGATCGTTCGCAACAACATTCCGTTCCACTAATTCTAGCCTCTGTACAACTGTCTATATATATATATATATATATATACATAGACACAACTAAACGGGTGGGAAGGCCCTAAGAACTCGTGGAAGTTGTGGTTGCGTTATAAAATTCCTCGGGAATTAATAACAACGGCAAACAATTTTAATTTTTTGTAAAGTCCAATAACATATATTACGTCCAGATGGCGTGAATTAATAATAAAAAAAAAACCGCGAACCGCTAATCTCGTTACTTTAACGAAAAAAATTCACGAATTCGCTCGGGCAAAAAAATAAAATAGCAAGCTATAAAAAAGTCATCGCTGGAGGACGACCTGTCGACATTCACGCTCTCTTTTTTTTTTGTTTCATTTTTTCCCCTTAAAACTTATTCTTAAAATACAGCGTTTTTTTTTTTTTGTTAATTTTGTACTTTCTAAATATACGTTAAAAAAGAAATTATATAAAAACCGGACGAAAAACGCGTGCCTGTTGGCACGGCCGATTGCGCAAAAATCGTATAAAATTTGAAGAGACACTCGCATATGTATATATATAATATATATATATATATATATCATACACAGAGCCACTAATTCATTAACTAATTAATTAATTTAAGTACTTTAATTAATTAAAGTGACGTTCATCCTCAAAAAAAAGACTTAAAAATTATATTTATTTTCAAAAAGTGACTGAAATAAAAAAGTTTTGAAACTTATTAACTAAATTATTTGTAATAATAACAATATTTTTATTTCAATTTAATCGTATCTACAATATTATGAATATATCAATCAATATTTTAAATGAATTTTTCAAAAATACACAAAACCAACAATACGTGTAATTAGTAAATTATTTTTTTATAATTTTAGCATATTTAATGATAAATTGAATATCTTTTTAAATGAATATATCCATCATTTTCGGAATTTTTCATTTTTCGACCGTTTTGAGTGCCAAATTGATAATATTATTCTTCTCGGAGTTCCTATCCGTTTCGGATGCTGGAAATCGTAGTAAATATTTTTTTTTTTTGCCGATCGATACACGAAACAAATCATTTGATATTGCGTCAAACCAATGACGGAGATTTTTCAACCAAGATTTCTTATTCTCTCAACGCTTCCCTTCTATCTTTCCTACGAAGTCTTGATAAACTGCAGTAGTTCGTATCGTCGATTATTCCTCATGATGTGCCATAGGCGTTCTAATTTACGAGTTTCTATATAGTTAACAATAATTCTTTTTCCTTTCGAGTACTTATACTTGAATTGCGAACACGATCGGTCCATATGTGACATTTGGAATTCGAACCACATTTCTAAAGCCTCGATTTTCTTGCATAACGTTTCTGTTGGCGTTCAATGTTCAGCTCCATATAATAAAACAAGAAAAACGTACCATCATAATACAGTAATCTAATTTTAGTATTTAAAGAAAAAATCGTTGCATTTGGTATTTACCTCGGACATTTTACGGAATATATCACTGGCTTTCTGAATCCTGCATTTAATTTCCATTGATTGTTTCTAGCGTTTACCATCAACCAATGCTCTCTTACAGTATGATTCTTTAACACTACCGTATACTTGTTTTAAGAAACAATCCAAAACTCTCACTGATCTCAATTATTCTATTCAATATTGGTTGAAGACTTTTGTCATTTCAAAATATTACCGTAATCGTTACAAAAATCTACGTAATTACAAAGAACGTTAATATATTAATTTTAATCAATGAACATCATATATATATATGGTAAAAAACTGTTTTATTTTATTAATATAATGATGAACAGTAGTAATGATAAAAGTGACGATAATAAGTAGCAGCAGCCCTGTGATACACATAATACAACTTGCGAATAGAATGTAGAAGACCGCGGTGCGATGAACATTCGAAGGGAAAAGTAGGAGGAGGAGAAGAAAAGTTGAAAGGCACGTGCACGTTTCAAGTTTTTCAAAAATAAAAAAATTCATTGATGTGTTTATATGCACATATAGGAGGTATATGTACACACAACTGTGTGCACAAGTACACTGTACATAAAGTGTGTCCGATGCGTGCGCGTGGCATTCCAGTTAAGCCAAATAATAAAATAAGGCCATAAACCATGTGCCAACTCCAAACATAAAATGAGTCATTTGTTTTCATATGACACAAAAAAGCTCCGAGCCCGCCGTTCCGCGATGAGGCTGCAGGCGGGGGCGTGACAGTCCGGTAGCGCTATTTATAGTCGAAGAGTTTCGCTGGCCGACGAGAAAAAATGGTCAACAACTGTACACCACACGGCACACATACAAGTACACACACACACACATTATATAAGCGTTTCTCGTGCAGCCAAATGTGAACGACGTATGGGGAAAAAATGAAAAAAAAAAAAACCATTAACGCCACGCGACTGCAGGCAAAAGATATACTCAACCGCTCGAGCGTCTTTCGATTTCGATCAAAACAAGAAAAATATTACGAGAGAAAAAATTCAAAGCTCTCTGGAATCGGTGGACGCGCATAAAGTCACCAGATGTTCCGCGTTTTTACATGAAGTTCCCCCCACCCCCTCGGCTAAAGAAAATCATCCGATAGGAAAATATTAAAAACGGATATGATAAGGAAGACTTCGGAAAGTTGAAAAACGAATGGATAGGCGAAGATGATTCGACAGGATTCGAAAAGTCGGCGAGCTTAACTGTCACTAAGATAAACGGGCGGGACAATGCGGAAAAGAAGATGGAACGAACCACGTTTTTGGAGATCAACGTGGAGGAAACAGCAAGAAGAATTATTGCGTCGAACCGTCTTATTTTTAGCCTTCCCAGCGGTCTTTTTTACCTTCCGGTGTCCACTCTAATGCATCCCTGGCTATACTTTGTGATCTCCGCAAACATGTCCTAACCAGCTCATCCTTCATGTCTCGATTATATCCCGTTCTCCCAACCGCTCTTTCAATATTCGGCATTCGATCTTATTTCAAACCGTCCGATTTCTTCACTCTTTTTAGGTCCGTGTACTGCTAGCTTCTGTTCCATCATCTTTTACCGTAGGCCACGTTTCACAAGCGTATAAGATAACCGGACGTACTATAATGTCCCTTTGATTTTTTTTAAATAGTACTTTACATTTACGTTATGAAATGCATTTTGTATGTACTCGTAAACCTCTCTAGCTCTCTCCTCTCTCTCTCTCTCTTTAAGCAGAAGAGGCACACGGAGCACCACACTTCCGCGTTGTCGAAGACGCACAAATGCGAACGAAAAAAAGTTCAGGAACACTTCCTCTAACCCCGTTCCCTACGACGTTTCGAGCTTTCTGATCGCAAATTATATGTTTCAGCAGGAAACGAAATTCGATTTTCGACGACTCAATACCGACGCCACCGCGAGTTATGAACGACTCGCGATGAATAAAAAACGCGAAACAAGAGTCAAACAAAAGAAAAAGGCAAGCAAAACCGGGACATTTCTAAAAGGCGACGAGGGAGTCGCTTTTCTTCTGTGGCGAACCTAACCGCCACAGTGTTGCCAACTCGTGAAAACGAACCGGTACGAAAACCGTAAAAAAATCAATTCGATTTACGAAAATCAGTATTGTCGACAACGGCGTGGTGTTATTATTATTGAAATTTATTTCATTTAACGAAAACGGATTATGCGAAATACAGAAAAACTCAACATATCTACCAATAACATCATAAATCAAAATAACTGCAGTTATAATATAACGACTTTAAACAAATCTAAAAAAAAAAAAAACGTTTAAGAGTATCACGAAGCACACGCTCACTACAACAAAAACAAATACGTATACTTACTTAAAATTCCTTAATAAATATTACCACTGTTTTTGATATCATAAACTATACAATCCACAAACTGGCAAACAACTTATATCGTTCATTACATTATAGCTTTTGTTGCAACTTTCACTATCCTACAGAATAATTTTTTTTTTCTAAAAAAAATACAAATAGAAATTCAAAGAGTGTGATAATAAAAAAAATTATTTAGACAGACAAACTATTTTTAAAGTTAAAACAAAAGCAAAAAAAAACAACAAATTATTAACTAGGTACATTAATAATAATCGGTTCGATAATATCAAATATAAAAATATGTTTATTATTTTTCATTACATTACAAATGTAGTAGGGTTAAAAATGTTTACACCTATCCAAGGTATTATCATTTGTTATTACATATAAATTTTTTTTTTATATATATATATATATAATAATAACCTAATGAATACACCAAACAGAAAATTAATCGTCAACTTAAAATTCATTACTTCAATAAAGTACCTAAGGTTAGTCTAGATGTTCAAATAATATGTGTACAAACTACAAACATGTAAACAAATAGACTTTGGCAAATAGTCCTTAATAACAAATGAAAATGAACCGATCATGATTAATAATGTGGGTCAAGGTTAATTTTACGATAAGTTTATAACATGGAAATATGGATATTTTTTTACTCAATCACCGTTATTATTATTATAACTGATTTAGGTACCTCAATATATTTAAAAAATATGATTTCACAGTTTGTTTATAACAATAAACAAGGTCAATCTCATACAATGTAAATATAACATTTATTCATAAAAAATATTAAGAATACCTGTGCTTTGAAATAGAATATCAAAATAAACAAATTACCCAACACTTTTAGTCATAAATTAATGAAAATCCACTGCTTCGATGCAATTTGTTTTCAACAAGTACTTTTCATAGGTATCCAAGTAGAAATACTTCATTTGCGATTTTTGTATATCAAAACAATACATGGAAGAACTCAGCTGGGTATACAAACACACACATAGGTGGTACTTTGGTAGTTTTATCACTCGGTTCAATTTACGAAACAATCGCCTATTTGTCGAACAATATATCTCCCAACGCATTTTCAATTCTACACGTACAATGTCCGTACGACACTTAACGCTGACCATATCACCTTAATTATTTATACATAAATTAGTTTAACTGTTAAAGCAAGTTCATAAGTATGAAATAAATTCATTTTTCATCAAAATAAAAGCTAAAAGTGAACGGCTATCCGACTGAGTAATGCGACAACTATACGAGAATATTTCCTAGAATGGTTTTAAAAAAAAAAAAAAAAAAAAACCTACAAGTTAGTTGTTTTTTTTTTCTAATAGGAATTTTAAATCGAAAAACATAACATAGGTACACTTACAAAATGATGTTCATAGATGAATTCCGACAGGAGTATCACTTGCTCCGATGATCGTTTCTTTCTTTCACTCGGCTACCGATCGTACTTAAAAGTAAAAACATTTACACAATATTACGGTTATTTACATTGCACACAAACGACAAACATAACGAAACTTAATAAACATCAATAAAATATTAAACACTCGATAATAATATTAGAAAATTAAAATATTTCTCACGGGTAATATCATAAATCGACGGAAAATTGTATGAAGTCTCTCATTTCAATGATAAGCAGCAACATGGCAACTTGACGTAAAGAACAATATTGACCACGTTGGTGTTACTGATCCGTATCACAAACAACGCGAATATTGTTGTTGCGTTTTTGAGATAAAAACACACACCGAGTGTAAATTGTCAATGTTCAAGCTTAAAATTTTGAAATCGATTTTATACGTTTTTTTTTTTTTTTTTTTTTTGCCCCCTTGTTAATTCTTCAGTATTTTAATTATACACTGTACGCTATACGATGGACGAATTGCCAAAATTAGAACACTTGTCTTTAGTCTCGAAAATATGTACAGAATTAGAAAATCATTTGGGACTCAATGACAAAGATTTAGGTAAACACGATTGTATTCCGACCGTCCTTCTGCATAACACTGTGGTATTCGTATTCTATCCGTTTTAATTCATATTTATGTGCATTCTTTTTTTTTTTTCACCAGCCGAATTTATTATTGATTTGGCGAGCAAAAACAATACGCTAGAGACGTTCAAGAAAGCGCTTCTGAAAAATGGCGCCGAATTTTCAGTGAGTTTACTTTTACAACTAGTGTTTATTAATAGTGATATAAAATAATTTTACCTCGATTCAAGGATTCGTTTATTGCCAATCTACTGCGTATTATACAGCACATGCAACCGAAAAAATCTAAACAATCGGGAAAATCATTGAATCAATATATCGACAAAAATGATACACTGGCGTGTAAATTTCCTGGTTTAGCGATACCCAATGAGGTTGTGAGCAAAGTAAATGATCCTATTGACGATGTCATGGCCGAATTAGAAGCTTTTGCCCCTGTTCTTAACAATAGGTATGATTGTATTTCTAACAAAAATAAAAATGTTTATTAATAATAGCCAAACTATCCGTAGCGGTACTGAACTCAAAACCGACGGACCAATAGCTCCGAATTCCAAACGTCTCTCTAGAAGTCGGTCCAAGAGTCGAGATCGCCATCATAAACGACGCGGTTCTATAAACAGGAGTAGAAGTCGAGAGAGAAATCGTAGAGACAGAAGTCGTGATAGGCATAGGGATAAGAGTCGTGATAGAAACCATAAAGATAAATCCTACAGGGACAGCAGTCGAGATCGTTATAGAAATAGAAGTAAAGAAAGGCGAAGAGATCGAAGTGTTGAACGTGGTAGAAATCGAAGTAAAGACCGGAACAGAAATCGAAGTAATGATCGGTACAGAAATCAAAGTAATGACCGTTACAGAAATCAAGATGGACCAAAGAAAGAAAAACATGTAAAAGAGTATGTTATGTCATTTATTTATTTACATTAGAAAATGTATCCAAATTATGATTACTTGTGTAATAGAATACCGCTTATTAAACTTTTATTATTATTATTATTATTATTATTTAAATTGCATTTCTAATTTATCGCTTTATTTAGAATTGAAACTAAAAGCAAATTTCCTGAACTGGGGAAAGTGTATGCTGGCAAAGTGTTGAATATTGTAGACTTTGGATGTTTTGTACAACTAGATATGTTTCGGCAATCCCAAGGACTTGTACATATATCACAATTGCGTCAGAAGGGAAGAGTGACATCTGTGAGTGATGTTGTTTCTAGAGGTGATAAAGTTATGGTAAGCAGTAATGATTTGTTTAATCGTAGTTGTTTCAAAACCTAAAGATTTACCACAACAAAAGTAAAATTATTTATTATTTGCAGGTAAAAGTCTTATCAATAAGTAATAACCAAAAAATCTCATTGACCATGAAAGACGTTGATCAAGAAACTGGAGAAGATTTAAACCCAATGATACTTCCTGACAATTCAAAGTAAAACAAATTAATATACTCATAGGAGCAAAATGAAATTTTTTATTATTATTATTATTTTAGTGATGATGATGATATGATGGGTGGCCGTAACCCCGACAGACCTACTTCATTATTGGAACTGCAGACAGTAGCCGATGCAGATGAAATGACAAATTTAAAACGTATGAATAAGATATCATCTCCAGAGCGTTGGGAAATTAAACAAGTAAATAAGTTTGTAAACAATTTGATTTCCATTTGATTTTGTTTTGATATGTACATTAGATGTTGTCAGCTAATTGTATTGACAAAAGTGAACTACCCGATTTTGATGAAGAAACTGGCATTTTACCTAAAGATAACACTGAAGAAGAACAAGATATCGAAATTGAAATTGTAGAAGACGAACCTCCATTTTTACATGGTCACGGCAGAAATCTCCACGATCTCAGCCCTGTATGTCATTTAAATTTGAAATGTTAGCTATGCTTTTAAAATTACTATTATTTATATCGCTATGTGATTTATAAATATTAGTAAAAGTAGTAAGACCTAGTAGTGTTTACATATTTATTATTTATACTATATAATTAAGGAAAGACATAATCCTTTTTAATGCTCTATTTAGAACCTTAATAATACTTGCCATATTTATTTCTTTAATTTAGGTCCGCATAGTTAAAAATCCAGATGGTTCTCTTGCACAAGCAGCCATGATGCAAAGTGCGTTATCCAAGGAACGTCGAGAAGTTAAAATGTTACAACGAGAACAAGAAATGGACTCTGTGCCCAAAAATGTTACTAAAAATTGGATTGATCCTCTACCAGATAGTAAGTCATATTAATTTGTGTATAATAATAACATTCAATTCTCATTGTAATTTATAAAAATAAATTTAGATGAAAGCAGACAATTGGCGTCAAACATGCGAGGAATCGGATTAACTGCCCAAGACGTACCGGAATGGAAAAAACATGTGATTGGTGGTAAAAAAAGTTCGTTTGGAATGAAGACCAATTTAACTCTCTTGGAACAGAGACAAAGTTTACCGATTTACAAACTCAAGGATGAACTCATTAAAGTAATACATAGGTTTATGCTAAAAAGCGGCGTTTAATTAAATAAAAATTTGTTTTAATATTTCTTAGGCTGTGACCGATAATCAAATATTAATTGTTATTGGAGAAACTGGTTCGGGAAAAACCACGCAGATAACTCAATATTTAGCCGAGGCTGGGTTTATATCTAGAGGTAAAATTGGATGTACTCAGCCTAGGAGAGTGGCAGCCATGTCAGTAGCCAAGAGGGTAGCTGAAGAATTTGGATGCCGATTAGGTCAAGAAGTTGGTTACACTATTCGTTTTGAAGATTGTACTTGTCCAGAGACGGTGATCAAGTATGATACATGATTAAGTGGCCTTAGGATTCCAATAAAATGTTTTATTGGTTTTCAGGTACATGACGGATGGTATGTTGCTTCGAGAATGTCTGGTGGATTTTGATTTGAAAAATTATTCTGTGATTATGTTGGACGAAGCTCACGAAAGAACAATTAACACTGATGTTTTATTTGGATTATTAAAACAAGCAGTGACTAAAAGAAAAGAACTAAAACTAATCGTAACATCTGCCACTCTGGATGCTGTAAAGTTTTCTCAATACTTTTTCGAAGCGCCCATATTCACGATTCCGGGACGTACGTTCCCTGTAGAAGTATTGTACACTAAAGAACCAGAGACCGATTATCTGGATGCATCACTTATTACAATTATGCAAATACATTTGCGAGAACCACCTGGCGACGTATTGCTTTTCTTGACTGGTCAAGAAGAAATTGATACCGCTTGTGAAATATTATATGAAAGAATGAAGTCTTTAGGGCCCGATATACCTGAGCTAATTATTTTGCCCGTCTATTCGGCCTTACCCAGTGAAATGCAAACGCGAATTTTCGAGGCTGCACCTCCTGGATCTAGAAAAGTATAAACAAAACAATATTTTCATTTTTTTAAATAATTTTTTTCAAGCTTGAAACAAACCATAATTTATATTCCATTTGCTTAGGTTGTAATTGCTACAAATATTGCTGAGACTTCATTAACAATTGATGGTATTTATTATGTCATCGATCCTGGATTCGTAAAACAAAAAGTTTATAATTCAAAAACCGGAATGGACTCTTTGGTTGTCACGCCGATTTCACAAGTATGCTAGTTGTGTAACTGTTACGCAAACTAAGTACTTAAATTATGACGTTATACTTTCAGGCTCAAGCAAAACAGAGAGCTGGACGTGCTGGTCGTACCGGTCCGGTAAGTGTTACAGACTTTACACGGAAAGAGCGTGTCGAGACGAAATGTTACCTACACCTGTACCTGAAATACAGCGTACTAACTTAGCAACCACAGTATGTTATTGAACATTAAGTTTTTTATGTTTTTCACGAAAAGTTTTTGATTATGGTAAAATTGTTTATGTCATAGGTATTGCAACTGAAAACTATGGGTATTAATGATTTACTTCACTTCGACTTCATGGACGCCCCGCCCGTTGAAAGTTTAATCATGGCTTTAGAATCATTACATTCTTTAAGTGCATTAGACGATGAAGGTTTACTTACCAGATTAGGAAGACGAGTATGTATTATTTATCTGCATTAAAAAACTTTTAAGTCAAACTAATTTCGTGTATATACTATTCTAGATGGCAGAATTTCCATTGGAACCTAACCTTTCAAAAATATTGATCATGTCTGTCCACCTTCAGTGTTCCGAAGAAATATTGACCATCGTGTCTATGCTTTCTGTCCAAAATGTGTTCTACAGACCGAAAGACAAACAAGCATTGGCTGATCAAAAGAAAGCAAAGTTCAATCAAGTCGAAGGTGACCATTTAACACTTTTGGCCGTGTACAATTCGTGGAAAAACAATAAGTTTAGCAATGCTTGGTGTTATGAAAATTTTGTGCAAATACGTACATTAAAACGAGCTCAAGACGTCCGTAAACAATTACTCGGCATTATGGATAGGTAATGTTAATTGTGTGTTTTGCTGATACTCTGAATTTTATCCAACATTTTTTCTCTTAATGTTTTTAGACACAAGTTAGACGTCGTGTCGGCTGGTAAAAACACAGCTCGCATACAGAAAGCTATATGTTCTGGATTCTTCCGTAATGCGTCCAAAAAAGATCCACAAGAAGGTTACCGTACACTTGTCGATGGACAGGCCGTCTACATCCATCCTAGCAGTGCATTATTCAACAGACAACCCGAATGGTTCGTATTAATACACAAATAAACCGTACTCGTTTTGTTTTATTATTATGTACATAATAATTAATTAATAATAAAAAAAAAATTTAACACTATAAATTATCAGGGTGATGTATCACGAATTGGTTCAAACGACCAAGGAGTACATGCGTGAGGTGACAACAATCGATCCAAGGTGGTTAGTCGAATTTGCACCAGCGTTCTTTAAGTTCTCCGACCCGACAAAATTGAGCAAGTTCAAAAAGAACCAGCGACTCGAACCGCTTTACAACAAATACGAGGAACCAAATTCGTGGAGGATATCTCGAGTGCGAAGAAGGAGGAACTAGAGTTGACCGTGTTTGTGACTTCTAAATCAACAATAATGTACAAATATGTTAAATTAAAAATACATTAGTATAATAAATTGATATTTTATGTAAACTAAATGCTACAAATTAGTACTTATTTAGCTGTTGCTGATCTGGCAAATTGTACAATCATCGGTTTGGGAACGTCGAGAAGTTAAAATGTTACAACGAGAACAAGAAATGGACTCTGTGCCCAAAAATGTTACTAAAAATTGGATTGATCCTCTACCAGATAGTAAGTCATATTAATTTGTGTATAATAATAACATTCAATTCTCATTGTAATTTATAAAAATAAATTTAGATGAAAGCAGACAATTGGCGTCAAACATGCGAGGAATCGGATTAACTGCCCAAGACGTACCGGAATGGAAAAAACATGTGATTGGTGGTAAAAAAAGTTCGTTTGGAATGAAGACCAATTTAACTCTCTTGGAACAGAGACAAAGTTTACCGATTTACAAACTCAAGGATGAACTCATTAAAGTAATACATAGGTTTATGCTAAAAAGCGGCGTTTAATTAAATAAAAATTTGTTTTAATATTTCTTAGGCTGTGACCGATAATCAAATATTAATTGTTATTGGAGAAACTGGTTCGGGAAAAACCACGCAGATAACTCAATATTTAGCCGAGGCTGGGTTTATATCTAGAGGTAAAATTGGATGTACTCAGCCTAGGAGAGTGGCAGCCATGTCAGTAGCCAAGAGGGTAGCTGAAGAATTTGGATGCCGATTAGGTCAAGAAGTTGGTTACACTATTCGTTTTGAAGATTGTACTTGTCCAGAGACGGTGATCAAGTATGATACATGATTAAGTGGCCTTAGGATTCCAATAAAATGTTTTATTGGTTTTCAGGTACATGACGGATGGTATGTTGCTTCGAGAATGTCTGGTGGATTTTGATTTGAAAAATTATTCTGTGATTATGTTGGACGAAGCTCACGAAAGAACAATTAACACTGATGTTTTATTTGGATTATTAAAACAAGCAGTGACTAAAAGAAAAGAACTAAAACTAATCGTAACATCTGCCACTCTGGATGCTGTAAAGTTTTCTCAATACTTTTTGAGCGCCCATATTCACGATTCCGGGACGTACGTTCCCTGTAGAAGTATTGTACACTAAAGAACCAGAGACCGATTATCTGGATGCATCACTTATTACAATTATGCAAATACATTTGCGAGAACCACCTGGCGACGTATTGCTTTTCTTGACTGGTCAAGAAGAAATTGATACCGCTTGTGAAATATTATATGAAAGAATGAAGTCTTTAGGGCCCGATATACCTGAGCTAATTATTTTGCCCGTCTATTCGGCCTTACCCAGTGAAATGCAAACGCGAATTTTCGAGGCTGCACCTCCTGGATCTAGAAAAGTATAAACAAAACAATATTTTCATTTTTTTAAATAATTTTTTTCAAGCTTGAAACAAACCATAATTTATATTCCATTTGCTTAGGTTGTAATTGCTACAAATATTGCTGAGACTTCATTAACAATTGATGGTATTTATTATGTCATCGATCCTGGATTCGTAAAACAAAAAGTTTATAATTCAAAAACCGGAATGGACTCTTTGGTTGTCACGCCGATTTCACAAGTATGCTAGTTGTGTAACTGTTACGCAAACTAAGTACTTAAATTATGACGTTATACTTTCAGGCTCAAGCAAAACAGAGAGCTGGACGTGCTGGTCGTACCGGTCCGGGTAAGTGTTACAGACTTTACACGGAAAGAGCGTATCGAGACGAAATGTTACCTACACCTGTACCTGAAATACAGCGTACTAACTTAGCAACCACAGTATGTTATTGAACATTAAGTTTTTTATGTTTTTCACGAAAAGTTTTTGATTATGGTAAAATTGTTTATGTCATAGGTATTGCAACTGAAAACTATGGGTATTAATGATTTACTTCACTTCGACTTCATGGACGCCCCGCCCGTTGAAAGTTTAATCATGGCTTTAGAATCATTACATTCTTTAAGTGCATTAGACGATGAAGGTTTACTTACCAGATTAGGAAGACGAGTATGTATTATTTATCTGCATTAAAAAACTTTTAAGTCAAACTAATTTCGTGTATATACTATTCTAGATGGCAGAATTTCCATTGGAACCTAACCTTTCAAAAATATTGATCATGTCTGTCCACCTTCAGTGTTCCGAAGAAATATTGACCATCGTGTCTATGCTTTCTGTCCAAAATGTGTTCTACAGACCGAAAGACAAACAAGCATTGGCTGATCAAAAGAAAGCAAAGTTCAATCAAGTCGAAGGTGACCATTTAACACTTTTGGCCGTGTACAATTCGTGGAAAACAATAAGTTTAGCAATGCTTGGTGTTATGAAAATTTTGTGCAAATACATTACATTAAAACGAGCTCAAGACGTCCGTAAACAATTACTCGGCATTATGGATAGGTAATGTTAATTGTGTGTTTTGCTGATACTCTGAATTTTATCCAACATTTTTCTCTTAATGTTTTTAGACACAAGTTAGACGTCGTGTCGGCTGGTAAAACACAGCTCGCATACAGAAAGCTATATGTTCTGGATTCTTCCGTAATGCGTCCAAAAAAGATCCACAAGAAGGTTACCGTACACTTGTCGATGGACAGGCCGTCTACATCCATCCTAGCAGTGCATTATTCAACAGACAACCCGAATGGTTCGTATTAATACACAAATAAACCGTACTCGTTTTGTTTTATTATTATGTACATAATAATTAATTAATAATAAAAAAAAAATTTAACACTATAAATTATCAGGGTGATGTATCACGAATTGGTTCAAACGACCAAGGAGTACATGCGTGAGGTGACAACAATCGATCCAAGGTGGTTAGTCGAATTTGCACCAGCGTTCTTTAAGTTCTCCGACCCGACAAAATTGAGCAAGTTCAAAAAGAACCAGCGACTCGAACCGCTTTACAACAAATACGAGGAACCAAATTCGTGGAGGATATCTCGAGTGCGAAGAAGGAGGAACTAGAGTTGACCGTGTTTGTGACTTCTAAATCAACAATAATGTACAAATATGTTAAATTAAAAATACATTAGTATAATAAATTGATATTTTATGTAAACTAAATGCTACAAATTAGTACTTATTTAGCTGTTGCTGATCTGGCAAATTGTACAATCATCGGTTTGTCTTTTAAGATATAGCCATTTGTTTCCTTCAACGCTTGTTGGGCATTTTCCACGCACGGTAATGTTACAAAAGCTTGACCTTTCATGCGCCCTTCTTGCATCAACCGTACGTCAAACCTATAAATATTCAAACACATTTTATTAAATAAATGTATTTTCGAAATAACTAATGTTATTATATTTCACTTGCATAGTTCCTGGTTTAAGGTCTCCAGATTTGACAAATCTCGTATAAATATATTTTAAATCGTTATCCGTTACTGTCTTAGCTATATTTTTTACGTACAATCTACACGATGGAGCTCCAGGATGATAGTTCTTAAAAATAGGCATGTCTTTCATGTCTCTTTCTGATAATCTGTTGGCAGCTAATTCTTCTCTACTAATGCAATCTCCTGTTAAATCGTCTTCACATTCGCTTTCATTTTTATCGTCGTCTTCTTTCGTCAAGTTTTTCGTCGAATATATCACACCAAATCCTCCTTCAGTGTCAGCAGTCGGTCCTTCTACGGGTTTCAGTTCTGTCGAAACTTTGACTTCAATTTTCTTTGGCGTTTCGCATTCAACAGTGTCAAAAACATTGGCCAATTCGACTTTGGCCTTTTTCAGAACTGTGCCGGCCGTGACGGTTTTTAAGCGCTTGGACTTCATACCTTTGGATATTTTTCTTTTCAACAAAGGAAGTTTGGGTTCAGTATGAATTACCTGATCACTTTCGTCTTCACTTTCCATTTCAGACTCTGAAAGTTCTGGATCAGTTTCGTCAGTAGTTGTACACTTATCTGCAGTTTCAGTTTTCATCAACTTTTTCAAGGTACAACCTTCAACGGGTTCAAAAGGTGCTGGTAGGTTCATGCGGTTCATCAAATGTAGAACTTGATAGTAAAACTTCTGATTACTGGCCAGTGAGCTTGCAATGTTGGACAATATATGAGAATTAGGATCAGGATAACTATAACGAAGATGATGCGGCGGTGGTTGGTTTAAGTCTAGCGCTGTAGACCAACTATTTAACTTATTTAAATACGCCTCTTGTAATCTTTTCACCTCGTCTGTACTGCTTTCAGATACTGGTAACGATTTAGGACATTTCATTAGATTAACATCAAGATCATTTGGAGACAATTCAACAGTCAGTCTATATCCCAAAAGTTCTTTTTGATGCAACTGTCGAATAACGGCTTCTGCGAATTCTTGCGATTCAAATCTAAAAATACAAATAACGAGACAACATACAGTTAGGATAAAGAATACCTTTTTAAAACACTGAGTTTTACATATCGGTATGATTAATAATTATTACACATACCGATATGAACTATGGTGTTCATTTTTGAAAATGTTTTTAATAAAATTTGAGAAAAAAACAACTCGCAGGAAAGTACATTGTAGAATGCGAATTCAATATATTTAACATATATCATAATATATATATATATATATATATATATATATATATATTCAATGTATTCAAAATGTTTAATAACATTTAATAAATATTATTAATTTAGTAATTTTCAATTAGTAATTCGTATTCTACTTTTATGATCACCGAACACACTGTAGATGAAAATACCTGGCATATGCAATACATCTCTTGTCTGTTTTAAACGTAAGTATTTTGACATACTTGGCACCAAAGTACTTGAGAAATTCTTCTTTATGTTCACACGAAATTTGTGGCGGAAAATGACGTACTATAATCGTAGAGGAAGACATTGTTAACATTTCTAAACAAAACAGAAACCAAATATTATGTATCATGGTAATAAGGCAATTTTCGACACAATTAACATGTAATAATAAAAAATAAAAAAACAATAAACTTACCCAAAATACAATAAATATAAGTTTAAAAAACAGATTGCTTGTAAAATGTTCACATGATTCGGATAAACGGGATGGAAAAATATCTGGACAAACTAATCGTCTAATAGCGAACAATAATTATTACAACGGACTACGAAGACGAACCTGTATCTAAGCAATTTAGTACAGTAAAATATTATTAAATCCCGTAGACGTTTAATACGTAGGAAAGTAAATAATATTTTAATATTTAATATTTCATTATTTCATAATTCAAGCCACGTGTGATAAGAACAAAATGATAAGGTGGTTGTAAATAAATGATAACAACTGACCGGTTGCATAAACACATGGACTACGACTTGAACACAGAATTGAGAATAGATGAATATCAATATTCTAATCTGTGGCCGAACTGTGTGTTGAAAAATGAGACAGAATTTAAACACTAACGAGTAACGACACTACTTTTACATTGAGAGAAGTACAATTTTTTTTTTAATTATTTCGAAACGACAACTCCTACAATAAAAATAACACAATACTCTAGTAGTCTATAGTGTTCGTGGTATAACGTCTATGCGTTTGAATTACTAGTCAATACTATACTTCCATATAGCAACAAAAATTGTAAAAGAAAATTGTCCACATTTTATAATCGTTTGCAATGACGATCCACTCCAAAGAATGGAATTTTCTTCGTAAATATTTAATTTAAATTTAAAACTTGAAATTTACGAAACGTAAATTATGTATTCGTACGATATTTATCCGGTAGTCGCGGTACTATATATTATACCCTAATTATTGTATATATCGTGGGACGGACCCAAACAAGGTCGCGCGATCGAGCGTTTAGTGTATAGCTGATGACAAACTCGGTCGGTCGTGTAATAATAATCGTGTAAATATGAGTAAACGAGTGTACATCGAGGAAAGATGAATCCTTACGTTCATTTTATTTCATTGAAATACGCGAAATAATATTAATAATAATAATAATAATAATAAAGATATAGCATACGATCAATCGCTCGGTCAGCGTCAAACTCACTGAACTCTATACATGTATTGAGTTCAATGGTCAAACTAAACACCCGACAGCGCGTCAGCCGATCGTAATAAAACGGGAAAAGAAAGTAGTCACTAGACAGCGCTGAGGGCGTGGCAGGAAGGAGCTTATAAATAGCGGTCTGAAACCGTCGGACCGCTCAGTGTAGTCGCGGCAGCCAAGAGTGAAGGTCCTAGTTCGCATCTGACTGCGGTGTGTATGTATGTCGATGTGGATATTTCATTGGCAGGTAGGGTTGGCTCCATTTTCGCCCACCCCCTTTGAACATCATGTATATAACCACCAATATATATATATATACATCTTTAAGTTTCATTATAACTCAAATATTCGCTGAACAACGCGTTAATGTGTTTTAGATCGGATGTACGAGTATGTACCTACTGCAGATAGGCGAATAATTTTAAACACAACTTTTTCGTAGTTCACTTAATCAAATTTTTTTTTAATCACAAAAATTTAAAAAAAAAAAGGAAAAGAAATCTAAGTACACAAATTGTACACACGTGAACACATCGAGGTAATAGATATTATTATTATTATTATTATTATATAATACGTATATAAAATTAAACTGATTAAAGTATCAAATTGCTTTCGATGTAGCGAATGTCCCTGACAAGTTTGCTGAACTGCGACGGGTCTAACGAGCAAATATGATCCGATCCTTTCATGTTTCTGTCTAATGTGATATGTCTTTCAATAATCTGAAACAATAATAACACTAGGCGTTAATGAGTTAAAATTCAAGTTAAATTTATTAATGCTTTGGTTTTTTTTTTCAAAAATTAACTTTTTATATAAAATAATACATTGTACGTATACATATTTTTTTAACGTTACGCGTGTTAAGTTCGATTGAATTATTTATATATATTTGAGTGGCCACGATTGGATTTCCATAAAGACGATTTTTTTTTTTTATCTCCTTACTACATATTTCTACGTTGATAATTACCGGAAACTACTATTATACTATACGTATGACTGCATCGATTAAACTCGGTGTAGGTTTCTTAATTTTTATATAGAGTTATGGTTTATTTTGTATTTAAAATTAAATAATCTGTCTACGTATATGCGTATTGCACTTCTCCATTAACAAATTAATTTGAATTTTATTAAAACTTTTGAAGAAAAAAAAATCTATATTAAAAAATAATAATAAAATGAAATATATATTGTAACACGCGTATACCTTAAACAGTGATTTTTTTTTTTTTTTAATTATTGTATAATTTCTAGTATTATTTTAAAATTTCAGGTTTCGACGCGAAATATTTTTCTAAAAATGCGGTACAAGACTGCGGAAATAAGTTTTTAACGTTTTAGACATTATCGTATTTTATAGCACCGTATATCGGGTATATTAATATTAGGCGACATAAAATATTAAAATATTTGGTTTTTTTTTTTTCTTACTTTAGCACCGAGCGCTACCGACGCAGCGGTTATACACGAGCCAACTTCGTGTCCGGAATAGCCGATGATCGTGTTCGGGAAAGTCTTACGGAGCGTCTTGATCATGTTCAGGTTGGCTTCGTCCGGCGGCGTCGGATAAGCGGACACGCAGTGCAACAGCGCGAAATTATTGTGATGCCGGCTGATGGTCTCGTACGTGATCCTTATGTCGTCTAAAGTCTGCATGCCGGTGGATATGACCAGCGGTACGTACGTCTTGGCTGCCTTCTCCAGCAATATAAGGTTTCCGGACTCGCCCGAGCCAATTTTCACGAACGGCACTTTGAGACCGAGAAGAAAGTCTAGCGAGACCTGCAGAGAATTCCGCGAGAGAATATGTGTATATGAGAATCGGATCAAATTAAAAAAAAACATATCGAACATTTATAACGACGACGAAGTGTATGGAAAAATTATAAATTGCCGTTTTACCGGGTCCATCGCCGAGGCGGTAAAGTGAATTCCGACTTTTTTCACGGCGTATTTCCGCAGTTCCTTGTACTGATCTTCGGTGAACTCTAGAAAACGTTTGTGTTCGCCGTACGTAGAACCAAAAGAATTTTTACTGTCGTACGGTCTGTTTCTGACCAACAACGTAAATTTTTCATCTATGCAACTCTTTTGAAATTTCACGCAATCTGCGCCGCATTTCTATATAGAACAAAAACAAAAAAAATACAGTGATCTGCGCGTATTCTGTGTATACCTATGACCTCAACTCTCAAGTGTATAGTTTTTCAATAGAGATTTTATTGTTATTATTTGAATTAGAAAGTAATGCGCGATAAATCATTCGAAAAACGATGCTGAGCCCTACGGCCTACAGTTTATTATGATTACATACATAACGAACATCATAAATATTGATAACATTTTATGTACGTATAACCTTGCATTACATTTTAAACCCTCAAAAAAATTATGAAAATTGCTCGTGTCCAAAACGAATATATCGACAATTTTTTCCGGTTTTGTTGCAATTTTTTGGATGTTTTTCCTTACCAACTATGTACTAATTATAGACGTGTATAGTATATATCACAAACAAAACAATAAAACCATTATCATTATTGTAATTTTCTATAATTCTCTGTAAATACAACATTAAGTCCAGAACGTCCAATATCCTACTACTATACTCTGTTCAGAATAAGAATGTCCACTCGACAGAGGAAAACTCGTTTCGTTCGCGCATGGCGGTGAGCGCCATGCCCCCACCGCCGAGCCAGATGATCATCTGTATACACGGCGGCGGCTGTCAAACGCGACAAGTAACGGCAGCGGTCGACAACTGACGACCAATCACAGCGCACCTGAATCTCGTCGTGGGGGGGGGGAATCGGACCATTCCGGTGGCTCAGTATGCATGCGCGAAAGTGGGCATTCTTATTCTGAATAGAGTATACATATATATATATATATATATATATATATATAAAACTGGTAACTCATCCAACGGTGGATTTAAGTCTTCGAATATGAAATATGCATTTCCAAATATTTATAAACTAATTATATAAGTTATTGTTCTTTAATTAAATTAATACAAAAACTATTAATTTTTCAAATACATATATATATTTATATATATATATATATATATATATATAGTTATTAACTAACTATAGTTATTACTCACTTTTGCCAATTTTATCAATTTTTTGGCCATCATCATGTCGCCTTGATGATTTTGTCCTATTTCGGCGATGATGTAGCACGGACTTTTATAATTGATAGATCGGCCTAAATGGATTTCGGCTACGTGGTCTGTATTTGTTCGTATTGGATCGTCGTACGGCATATAATGCGTATAATGTTTCAGTCTACAATCGATAATAATTAATAATAATAATATATATTGTGTCATATTTCAAAAACATAATCCCGTGCGTATTAGGTACGGGTAGTTACCTGTTATTATATACGTCAATTGATATTGAGTTATATGTTATATACATTATGTACTAAATAAGTAATATTTTGTATTGGATAATTTTTTCTACATGCAGGTATCTCACCCGTCAAAATCAGATACGAAAATTGGATCGTCTTCGTCGACCTCGGATAATAACTGTCGACCGATTACCACCGGAAAGTAAAATCCACACATGCTCTGCGTATCACTGACTTTGATTTTCATGTCTTCCGCTTTCAATATGGACCCACGTTCTAAGTTTTTCGCAGCTACAACACTTTTGAATAATTTTTTGAAACACGGCAGCTCGGAGGGCGAGAGTTTGTCTTTTTTGCCCGTTCCCAGTGCAACTTCAACTATCCTAATATTGGTCACCATGGTACGAAAGTCTCTAGTGCAGACAGACATTGCGTGATCGTAACCAGGACATTTATCGTCCAACGTAAACTTGCATGATATAGCCTGATAAATAAAAAATAAGGAAATTCTCGTAAAGAATATGTATATAAAAAGAAGATATCCTTGGAAATTTTGCAATATCTGAACTCGATAAACATTTATTATGCATAATCAAAATCCTAACCGTTTGGTTACATACATTTATAATAAGGCAATAACAATAATAATCACTTTTATTCCAATTGCGACGACAATTTCCGGAAGACACGTGCTTATTTCTTGAAATTCCCAAAACTGGAGTTCATGTTTGGGAAATTTCTGTCGTATTTTCTCCACCAGATCGACGGTTTCGTACGATTCACCGCAACTTTCGACCATATTATTCTCTGTTCCCGGGGTAATCATTAGTATTGCATCATTATTAATAATTTCGTCTTCGTCTTCGTTTATGTCCTTAAACTGTTGTATTGGAGAAATTTGACGAATCGAATTCTGCGAAAAAAAAAAATGTACACGTATAATAATAATAATACACTGTGATTATATATAGTGTATTTCGAAATTATTCACTGACCACGAATGATTTGGTCGTGAAAACTGCCCCGTTTTCTCGAGCTAACTTATGAAAATTATCAATATCCTCACGTGTAAACGGATTGGTACTTTCGTCCAGTTCCATCAACACGTAATCCGCCCCACATTTCTAATAATATTAAAACAGACGTGTTAAAATCTATTCCAAGTGGGTATAAATATCATCAACACATGATTATATATAAAATACAATATAATATGGTTTAATATTTATATAAATATTATTTTGTATAAAAAAAAAATAATAATAATAAAAATACACGCGAGTTTACCCAAACGTTACTTATGCTTAACTATAACGTATCTAGTAGAAAACAATAATAATATAGGCATAAAAAGACGAATTGACGAAATTAAAACGATAATATATATACCTACGCATAATAGCATCACAACATATACTGCAGCGATCGCTAGTGAAATTTAACGGCCCAACCGAGTTCGCTACATATTCGTTAACAGTTTGTACGGCTCATTCTATAATCTATATGGAATGATTCAAATTTGTCTGGATGTTGATTATTTACTATTTTGAAACAATACAGTGCCTATAACATACTGCAGTGTTTGATTCGCATAGACTATATAGGATGTACTGTAACGTGCATAGACAAAAAAATATAGTAATTTCGTTCAATTATTAAAAATGCGTGATTCAAAGGTCTGCACAAAGATGAACGCGCGAACATTTGGCGGAAGTAGATTTTTTTAAATGTCGTAAAAAAAATCAACAACTCATTCGATTTTATTAAACGTATTATACGATTTTTCGCGTCGACCGATTTCACCTATACGTTTCCCCCTAATCATCCTTCCATATTAAATTGTTCATGTTTTTTTTTTGTGTCGTTTTTCAGCACGTACGTGCCTGACCATTTTCGCGATTTCCGTGCATTTGGTTCAGGCGAGTATATTATATGTATATCAAAAAATCAGTTGTTTCCAGCCTTCATCTTCCCCCAACACAATACATAACTATCGTTCCGAACTGTTATTTCTATTCCAATGTATTTATAAAAAGCCAATTATTATATTATCATCAACATCTGTTATATGCAGCGCGCGTAACTCCAGCGGTATTATAGATACCTACTTTAAAAATTTTTTTGAACGTGCTGAGTACCTATATATATACTAGGTACATCCAGATTCGAAAAAGTTTATTACACGTTCTAAAACATTGTGTGCACTACGACACTCGTTAGTGCAGTACGAAATCTCAGTAGTAGGTATATAATAGTACAAAATGAGAAAATGTGTCGATTATTTTAATGTTTAGCGTTTAAACTTTAGTCAGACCGTCAGAGCTCATACTGTGTTAATACATCATATACTGTTAAACTTCTTTAGGCTCGCTCATTCTATCTGCTTAACCACATTCGGCAGATGTTGAAATATTATAATTTCATACTACATAATTGTTATTAAAAACCGCAATATATCAGATCTCCTCCGTCTCCTATACATTATCGCTACTAATAACGCAGATTCTCTATACGTGAAAATAAACATGTCGACGCATTAGATGAGTTTGATCCTCGATCAGCCGTCTCCATAATATTGGTCGAACAAAAAAAAAAAAAAAGACATTCTATCAAGCTGGGTTTGTTTTTGACGAAGTCAAAGAAAAATATGATTTTTTTTTTTTTTTTGCTTTTAACCGGTACAAATAATATTGAACTTGGAAAAAAAATAATACACTTTTGAATATTATGCGTTATAATTATATTATCCTGCATGATTATAGGCACGTAGCCTGCAGACATTTTTTCCGGGGGAGCTTAAAAAAGTAAAAAAAAAAAAAAATTAAAAAATGATAAGTTTGCTGACAATAAGAAATTCACGTTCGTATTGCAATGGAAATGCGTATTTATATAAAAAGATTTTTTTATCATGCACAGGAAAGTAAAAAACTTCGGTAGAATTTGTGAAATTTCGGAGGCGGCTTCAGCCCACTTCAGCCCACCCCCTGCAGGCTACGTGCCAGTCCAGGCCTGATACGCTTTAAGTATTTTCAAATAAAAACCTTATTTTATATAGGTATACCTATATTATAACTATATTTTATTTTCAAGGATAGAAAGTATAAAAATCGCACGGAATTAATCATATAAATAATAGAGTATATATACGAAGTATCATTATTATTTTAGGCCCCGGTCTTATTTACAATACGTATTAGGTAGAATTTCGCTCACGCATGCTTTTTCGATCATCTCGTTGGCCAGCGACACGTCGCCTTCGTGATTCGTCGACAAATTCGCAATGACGTACGCCCGGGTAGCCCGACGACGGTTCTTCATCATGACGTCGTTACACGCGCAGGTTGTAGGTGGTAGTGGTAATAACGGCGGCGGCGGCGGCGGTCGCGACGCGTGTGATCGATCACCGCGCAGCAGCTTTTAGTCCCTTGCGGCCGCGGCGCTTCTTTTCTTTTACCGTCGTCGGCGGCGGCGTATCGATTATATTATACGCGTTTTGCGCGCCCGCCACACGCGGCCAACCAAAGACGTTCTATAGACCGCGGGCAAAGAGGTCGCGGTTGACGAAAAAAAGTATTCGGGCAGATAACGCGACCACGACCACGTAAACAATAAACAACGAAATGTTATTGCGCGTACGGTGAATGTGTACCGAGTAGAAAAAAAGCAAAAAAAAAAAAACGGGAATATTTCGTTTGTGCGCGCGTGGTAAAAACGAGGTAAACGAGTACGCGTGAAAATGGCGTGAACGCGGGCGGCGACTGCGGGAGTCACCGGCGGAGGAGAATCAGCAGCATGTCGTTTCAGGATCCGACTTTCGTCGGCGACACCCCCGAGTTCCAGAACAAACGGACCAACCTGTTCGCCGTGCTGGACCGGGCGGAGAAGGAGTTGGGCTCGAAAATCAAAAAGGCCGCGCCGGCGGACGCGCACGACGTACTGGACGAGCGACGCGCGTCCGTCGTCCGCCGCCGCCGCCGCCGTTCGGTGACCAAACAGTTCCGGGGCAAAGACAGCCTGTTCTTGAAACCGGAAATACCGCCGTGGCGCATACTGGACAAGAACAGGCCGCCCGACTTCAAGTTGCATCCGCACAAGTGGACCAAGTACTCGTTGGCCGACGTGAACGAGATGAACGACAAGAGCAACGCGGCCGCGGCGTTTGCGTTCCTCAAAGAAATGCGGACCAGGAAGAGTGGCGACGGCGGCGGCTGCGACGACGACGACGACGACGACGAAGCCAAGAGAATAGTGTTCAAGAGAAGAGTGGCGACGCCAGACGAACCCGAAGTCAGAGGCGGCAGTTTTCAGAACAGCAGTAAACTGGTCATGCCGGAATACCAATTCGGCCAAAAGGCGCACAAGAAGAAAAACCGTGCGGAACGAAAAACAGACGGAACTGTCGTCCGTCGCGGTGATGAAATCAAACTCGGACATTTAATGGAAGACGAAATCGACGAATAGTCGCTCGTCGGATCAAGGCGCTTCCGCAAACGTTTATATACGTCTTTTAGGCGCTTTTATCTGTGTAAATTGTAAATACCCGTCGTCTGTTCATATTGTGTATAAATATTGATAGTTTTATTTAAATTATTATTACGTATTTTACTGTCGAAAATGTAATCGACCGTATACGTCTTCGATAACAGTTTCTACCGTTATTTTTTCTTTACGGTAAATAATTTGTGTCACGACAATTTTGTTCAGGAAATTTGATTTAAGCGAAGAATAAACTTGCTTAGTCGTTCAAGCAAAACTTGATTTTAATCGATTTCCTTGCACGTTCACTGAACCGTTGCAAACGATTTAAGGTTAACCGCACGACACAATAAACGGTGTTTGTAACATTAATAACAAAATTATAATAATTTTCAACAAACGTTTTTTGTTTTTATGATAAATATATAACACATAAATAGCGATATGTTGTATTTAAATATTACGTATTGGAAAAAAACTAAATTACTGGCCATGTACTGAGCCAGTCCTTACGAAATCGGAATGGGACCACCGAGACGTGATACTCTGTCTCATATGAAAAAAAAAGATTCATCCAAATTACTCCAGTAGTTTCGGAATAATTGGTGGTAAAACATTAAAAAAAAGCGGTCACGGGTCGAATGGTGGACCTACTCTTTTTTCGAAGTCTGTAAAAATGAAAGTGAAGAAAAAAAAAACACATTTTATATTGACATTAATATAGTATATAAAAATATAATTTTTACACTTGTACTTAATAACGTAAGACAAAACAAATTCAATATTAATATTATAGGCGATCCATTTAGATCGCTAAATTTTCTTTAAACGTAAAATGTTTAATGAAACTAACTCATCATATAAATACATCAGTTTCCAATATAGACATGGGTAGTAGAAAACAATTATTATACATTTAAGAAGAAAGTCTCTAGTTAGAGTACATTATAAAAAATAAACAGAGTAAAATAATAAAAACAAACAATTTGACATTTAATTTTAAAAAAAAGTAAATCACATACGTTTCGAGGGAATTACCTCAAAAAGTAAAAAACAATAATAGAAATCATTCGTATACACTAAAAATAGGTCACTTGTAGATCACATAGTAGTAGAATAATGACAAAAAAAAAAAATTGTACGTGTAATAAAAAAAATTAGGGTAAAAGAAAACAAATATCCATCGGCAGTAATCATTTCACAAATAGATATGTTATGAGATTTTTTTTTTTATTGACCGCTGATTATTAAAATAAAATAATTTTACAAAATTTTTTTAACAAAATATAAAATATCTGTTTACGACTCGTAACGAATAATTTTTTGAATTCATAAAACTTAGAATAATAATAATAATAATAATACAGCTGATGTAGGTTTGACTTCTATCAATACGTACACATATAAAATAATAGTTTATAAAAGTCTGCAAAGAAGAATAGGAGTCAATGAAAATAATTATGACGAAATAATGCGATGAAGATTAAAAAAAAAAAACATTAAAAATTACAAAATACTTAATTGCACATACAAATAATAAAGAATTGTGTAAATGAACTAATTAGAAATCACAGTTTTATCAATTAATATAAGGCACGTAATTCCTATGGCAACATTAATTGTTAATCAATTACATTAAAAATAATTATTATTTATAAATCACCCTGTTAGTCAATTATTTAAATACATATAATTACACTGGTTTATAATTATAATACATTATTTAATCTCCGCTTGTACGCAACACTAGTCTATTCCCATAGATTATTATTCAACTTAATAATACTGTAGTACTTATATAGTTTTTAATAAAATTTTATAACAAAATAATTTTAGGCAGGATTATTTTTTTGACTTTATATTCGATGATTTTTCTTTATTTTTCTTCGATGTTTGAGAAAAAAGAAATATTCAAGCCTTAATTAACTGATGTACCGCAACATTTGATGGTATAATGTACACTATGCCATCGTGATCGTCTTTTCGAAAACTTGCGGTTGACGATTGTGGATTGACTTCAACGCGAAGCATTCGAGACTTTTTGCCCAACATGCAATTAAACTTGTTGGACACATTCACCGGCAATTCGGAATTCCGCAATCTAAAATCATACGACATAATACAATATTCTTATTAAATAATTATTATAAGATGCTAATCATCTTTAAAATATTTATAATCAACAAGCTGATGTTTATTTATTTTTTTTGCGTATTTATTAATTTATACATTTTCTTACTGGAAATATCTGGTGCTGATAACTCCCAAAAGCTCACCAATTCTGTCTTCATTTGGGTCCGCTGTTGGTTTTAAAGTAACTACAAGGTCGTTACCACGATTAGAATGAATTACAACCAACTGATCTTGCCCTGGACTCACACTTATTCCAGTGACCTAAGAATAAATTGTATAAATTACACGTCTAGTTTAAAATTTAAACGCACAGTTCTAACTTCTTGTATAGGCATTCCTTTTTTCATTGGTTTGAACTTTGTAATGTCCAACTTGTAGATGGCCCAATCAGTTATTAATATTGCACGGTCCGCACACTTGTTGAAACGGTTGGTTTTATGAATAAAACTCGAAAATAATATCTACGAGAAATGTTTTTTAAATATACATATATTATAAAAACTAGTCTAAAATAATATAGTTTTTTTTTTTTATCAATACCTGATTAAATCGGTCAGAGTTTTTTAGGTTGTTTAATGCAATCGTATAATTAGCATTTTCTATGTTTTCCGTCGGCGATGATAGGTAGTCACCTCTCCACATACGTTCTGCTCCCCAACTCGGACGTTTCCCCCATAATATAGATGCAGCATACACTTTGCATCGCAACTGCGGCCATTCACTTCTTGGATATGGGCTCAAAAGTTTGTATGCTTTCCACCGTTTATATATGGACTTTAATGAAGGCTCCAATTTACGAACAGCAAAATTTGACTGTGGCCAAATTATTGTTTCCTTGCAGTGTGCATTCATTTCACAAATTCTAAAACACATAAAGATATTGACTTTTTATCATAACCACGAGGAGAATATTATTAGTGACTGACCTGTGGGCTTCCAGCACAGAATTGACGTAAGTACGAATTTTATAACGCCGATAAAATTTTATTATAAAATAGGCGGCTTTCATTTTTCGAAATTTGGCTCGACAAATTGCACCACGCCATTGTTTTTGCAATAATATAACAATAGCAGGAATTAATTCTGCTCTCATCTACAAAAAAAAAAAAAATCAAATATACAAGTCTTCTATTACGTGATAATTTTTAGATTTTAAATCGCACAGTTTTCACTTACTCTTTCTAAGGCAAATAGTGTTTGAGGTGATCTAATGAATAACTTGGTGTTCCCATATTTAACATCATTTGAAAAATTATTTTCATCAATTAATGCTCTGGTGGCTTCTTTATCGCTACATGTATAATTGGGCCATGTGAAACCACTGATCATTTTATATCTGTACAAAACACGGCAATTTTTTATGATTTATTTCGATGCAAATTAAATTTAAAATTCCTCGTACCTTTTAAGGAATCGTTTATAAGGTTGCCTATGAGCGAACCCAGCTCTTCGCACTCTGATATTTTCTAAAAGCCCCAAATAAGATACTTGATGAACAACTCTTTTATAGTCTATTCCAACAGGAGCTTTATTTTCATTTGGTTTTATACATCTCACATAATACGGCGTTTTACTATTTAATGTTTTAACTAAAGCAATCATTGATGTTTTAAATGCACTTCCAGCAGTTACTGGTCTTTTAGTGGTCTATAAAAACGAAATTAATAAAATTAAAGCTCTCTTTGTTTTTCGATTATATTATACTAATTACAGATTTTATGTCTAATGCTCCTTCAGGCCACATATCTCTAATAATTGGATTTTTTGACGAGTAAAGCAGCCTTTTAAAATCTTGAAATAACGTATCTTTATTTTTTTCCAAAAAACCATGAATGTTGTACACTACGTCACCGGCATAATGTCTGTAACAATTTAAAACAACAATAATTAAGAAAACAGAAAATTATTTTTGTTTTTTTTTTTTCATTTAATATATAAAATGTAAATTACCGTATTTTGAATTGAACTTTATGCTTTAAGTCTTTATCTAATGTATTCACCTGTCTGCTAGAATAGTGTTTGTGATATGAAAGTTTTAAGTCCATGGCTTCCAATAGCATCTTTATATATATATATATATATATATATATACACAAGTTAATAAGTGATTTAAAGTGTATTTAGTTTTATTATTTAACATACTTCATCATTAATTTTTCCAACATTCAAGCACGCTTCATCCATAATAGCAATTATGCCTTGATGTGGTTTTTCGACAAGATCACAAATCACCTGGTTGTTAAAATACTTTATTTCTTGCCACGCTATGCCTTCTTTTTTGTACTCTTCTTGCTCTTGGCGCAATACCAAATCTATAATATAATAAATAAATAAAATAAAATACAGTTGGCTCACTAAATTAAAATCAACATATTCTATAAAATATTAAATTACTAAAATTATTATCACATGAATACCTATAAACACTTGTTGCAGTTTTTCATTACAATAATTAATACAAAATTGTTCAAAACTATTATGTTCAAATACTTCAAATCCATAAATGTCTAATACTCCGATTACAGTTCCTCCTTTGTACTTATCATTTTCAATATAAGGTATTAGTGCTTCATTGACCTTCTTTACTATCCATGTGAATAACCGATCATAAATTGCCTAAACAAGAATAAATAAATAATGTTATGATAGAAAATTAAATATATATATATTTTATAATTAATAATAATACTTTCGCTAACGCGTCTCTTCCAACTTCAGCCTGAGACAATGTATGAGCTTTCTGCAGTACTTCTCCATTGGCTGCAATTATACGTTTACTTAAAGCTGTTAGGAGATCTGTAATGTCCACCTCCAATAGCCTGGATACTTGCTCAATTGGATTATTATGAGAACTAGTGACTGTTATGGTATCATCATCATTGGTTGAAAATGTTACATTGCCCTAAAAACAATACGATAAATTATAAATTTTAATATTTATTTTGGTTATTTTTTTACTTACTAGTTGTAAAACAGCTGCAACGATTTTCCAAATTGTTTTAATGTCAATGACTGAAAATCCAAGTGTCTTACAAGCACCCAACGTAGCTTGAAAATCAGATTTATCTGCTGATGTAATTGTGGCTTTCCCTTGTTGTGTATAATAATAATGCTGAGGATCTGGATTCAAACCTAAATTGCTTGCTTCTTTGTGAGTTGTATTACCCAATGCCTGAAGGAAAGTTTATATAAATGTCGATAATGACATATTATTTTACTTTTATTTAGGTACCTGATAGAAACTATGAAAATTACGTTCACCAAGCTGCTGTTGAATTACACGAGATTTTTCAAGCAAATAATTAATGACTCGTCCACCGATTGGATCTCCTTTAAAATCAAAATTGATATCCATATATTTTCCAAATCTAGAGGAATTATCGTTTCTATTGGTTTTAGCATTTCCAAATGTTTCCAAAATTATGTTTGACTGAATCAAGATGTTTTTCACACTATATTTCAATAAATAAAACATAAATAAAATAAATTATTTTTCTAAGCGAGTGATGTACTTTACCGTTCTACTTCATGCTGACCAGTCAAGTTAGTAACAGCAGCAATATATTTCATTATAATCTTAGATGCTTCAGTTTTACCACTGCCCGATTCACCGCTAATGACAATACAAGAATCTTGGCTGTGCATTTTCATGCTACGATGTGCAGAGTCAGCAATTGCAAATATATGTGCAGGGTTCTCGAAAATCTCTCGACCTTCATGCAAAACACACACAGTGTATAAAATAAATAATAAATGGATCAAAACAAGCATACGGCTAATAAACTTCTATAAAATATATTTGAGTCATAAATATATTACCTTTATATTGATTTACGTAGTCTTGGCCATAGATATTTAAATTACGATATGGATTTACCGAAATGCAGACTTCGCCAATATAAGTGTAAATAAAGCCCGATTTAAATCTAATCAATAAAAACAAAAACACTTATTAAGTAGGCAAATTAGGTATTTAATTAGTCAATAAACATTATAAACTTAAATTCATTATTATATAATATCAAGGTTAATCAAAGTATGTGCCAAATTATAATGTAAATGACCGTTACATATTGTTATTTGACTTTTTATTCAATGTAGGGGAAAAGTATTAACCTTTAATTTAATTACCATATACTCCCCGCTATAGTATTACCTCGATACTTCCAAACAAAAAAATAAAAAATAAAAAACGTATTTCAAAATAAAATATCACATTTTTCAAATAACTTACTATACATACTAGTTTTCAGTAGGAATTTATATTATACGATAACAATAATAATAATAATATGAAGTTCAATGTGAGTAATTAATTAAAAACGAATCAAATTCAACAGAAATTCAATTGAAAGTAATCATATTTGATAAATACTTTGTCCATAATTATTTAAAGATAATATAAATGAAGAAAAAAAAGTGCGAGACATTTTGATTAGCTTTCGTTGCAGATATTGTACTTAATATGGGCATAGATAGGTAGAAAGAAAAGTGAAACAAAACTAGTTGCTGACACTGACCGACAAGGGAAAGTGCATTAAGTTTAACATTAGAATACAGAAATATTTCAATCGACCAGTAGTCATAACAATTTATTCGATAAATAATTATTTTGGTTAAGGCAATACAACTCGGCAAGTAATAAATTGTATATGATGAAAACAGTAATTTTTCTATTTGTAAGACAATTATAAAATTAGTAATAATCAAAGAAAACGGGTACGCAGTTTGTTTGAATTTCTATTCAATCATTTTAATTGGCATCAATACACAACCATCGTGTGACCTAATGAAGTTTATTTAATTAAAAAAATCTTTTCAAACAAAAATAATTATCGTACAGTTTTATCTAATAAATTTTGGTCAGTGTTTTAGATACCTATTAAAATGTATGTAAAATTAAAAAGGGTATAAACAATTATTTTTAATACCGGCGAATCGACAAAACTTCACGAAAACAAGAGATTTCGTCGAGAATTCGGTATCGTTGAAAAACAGTTTTAAATTTTTGTTGTCGTACTATTATACAGAATAAATTAACTATTAGGTACAACTAACCTATTTGTTTATTGATTAATGACCTCGGAGTGGGTTAGCCAAATCTAGGATTAGTGTTTTTTTTTTTCAAATATAAAAAACACATTAGACACTACTGCACCTACACACACCAAGTTCCAAGTTATTTAAATATTATGTATTATTCATACGAGTTGTCACTTTATATGATTTTATGTACCTACCGTCAATCTGATCAATTGTTATAATAGCGTTTTTATTAGAATGATATTGAACCGATTGTCAAATTATTTAACTACTTAAAAATATAAATAACTACTGGGCTACAGATTTTTAAATCTGTAATTAAAGAAAAATAAACGGAATTCATTTTTTTTTTTCACATCTAAATAACGAAATTTAATAAATTATTAATTATTTAGATAACACTTTATTAATTAGCTACTTGTTATCTTATGCGCATTATTGTTCCTTTTAAAAATACAAGTGCCCGCGTAAAAAAAAAATATATATATATACGTCCGCGTAAAATATATTAATTTTCAAGGCGGGTAGGTACTAACGCATTTATGCATTATATTGTAAATACAATAAGTATTTATAATACGTCTACTACGGCAGGTACCTCATTAAATATTTTATATATATATATATACGCGTGCAAGCGTGTAATGAATTAATGTGTAGGTGTATTATGAATTACATTAAAATAACAGTAAATCGTTCCGACTTGTAGTAACGTTTTAAACCTATAAATAGTAGTAAAAAAAAAAAAATCGATATATTAGATATATATATACGACATAAAACATATTTATAACTCGTAATGCGAAACTATAGTATAACTATTACACATAATAATAATTATTAAGAAGATTACGAACAATTAAAAAATACATTTTGTCTTATTGAATTGTCGTACGATATATGAAAACATTTTATAATAATATTCCGATTACGCACGACCGGCACCACAATTGTGTTCAATTCGGGTAAGATATTTGTATTAAAATTAACATTACGCCTACCATTTATCTATACAAAATATATATATATATAGGTAGGTACTAATTTTTGTGCACGACACAATAACGGCCGGAGTTGGGCGTTGGAAATGGAAACGACAGGAAGGCACACGATATTATACGCGGCGACGCAAACGGCCAAAGGTGTGTGTAACACTTTAAACGGTCGTATTTCGTGTGAAATATCATATATTGGATATAAAATATTATACATTATACCTACCACACACGAGGATGAGATTCAAGGACTATTTTCTTCTAGCTCGTCGCAATACTTATATTATGCGATTGTGTGTATTCTATAACAACAGCCGACTCGCGGTAGGAATTTCAATACTACTACTTTATAACCATTATTCAAGGCTGAGAAAGTTATCTTTATTGTTTTCGACACAAGTGTCGGAAGTTTAATGGATACAGAATAAATTCTATCTAGATGAGTTTTATCGTTTGAAAAAGTCGCACGGAAACGTGGTGCTAACTACATAGGTCAGTGGCGTATTTGAGACTTCACCTCAGGGGAGGCGATAGTAAAAAAAACTGCCCCCTTCCCACCAATACAAAAAATTATATGTAGGAATATAATTATTGAATAAAACACATTTTATTTATTTAATTTACAAAACCAAGTCTATATTTCTTTTTTTACTATTATCAAATGTATCAATATTACATCATCTACATTTAATGTTATATAGTATGGTGAATATTAAGCAACGCCAAACCCGTTAGGCGATCTTGCCCCATTTTTGATCTCAGCCAATAATATAATTTTTTTAAATCTCTCGGGGGGGCGATTGCCCCTATCGCCCCCCCCCTCAAATACGCCACTGACATAGGTAAAGCGCGTTATTAAAATATTTCTCGTCAACCATTTTAAAATCTAATCGTACACCCGGGCTGTTTTTTTTTTTTTTACGTTTTATCGCAAAAAAAAAAAGAAAAAAGAAAGGAAAACACGCGAATTTTTTATTTTTTGACTGAATCGAACAAAATTCCAACTCTTCCGAGTACGAGACTTTGTACGATTTCGAATTCACAGTCACGTCGTAACATCCGAGTGAAAAGCCACTCGTCCAAAACGGTATTGTAAACACCGAAAGTTTTACGACGAACTTCCGATTCGAATTTTTTTTTATAATTCCTTCAACGCCCGACGGCCTCATTATTGTTGCCAGCTAACCCACTCGGTGAGGTACCACCAAAATATTAAACAGTCACTACGCGTGTAGATGACATCATTCGTGAAGTTTTCAATGACACACTATAATCCGCGTTAGTCATTCCGCCTTATCTAGCCAACGACGAATTCCGTCGGCGCTTATTACGCACGACCGCGCTTACTCATTACTTGCCGTCAAGTTTATCACGAAATAACAATAAACAATACCGTCAAGGACCACTGTACCGTCGACGCGCCGGGGTAACCAGCCGCTAACCGAAACGGGGTACCGCGTCGTCGCACACACGACCGCGGTTGTCGGACGAGGGTCGTCGTTTTCGAACGGCACTGATACCGCCGACATAACGGTCGTGTCGTGTGTACGATTTCGGGGTGAGATACCAACGACGGGCGCGGGACGAAGAAAAAAATTGAAAAAAAAAAAAAAATTACTACTCACCTGGACGTTAGATTCTCCATGAATTTTTCCACCGTGATCTCGTCCAGCAGCACGAAATCTCCGATTCCCGGTTCGTGTCCGGTGGCCATCGTCGTCACCCGATTTTCTTTCTTTCTTTCACTGGTATATATATGTATACACGTCTTTATTGTCGTGTTTGTACGGTCTCGGTGGTTTTTTTTTTTTATATCGTGGACATTGTTTTATTTTTGAAGAAATATCGCTAATTTTATTTATTTAAAAAAAAAAAAAAAAATGGACCTCGTATCACGCACGTGAACGGATCGCGCGCGCACTAGGTTACGCCGAAGACTTCTCCGACGCTAATGAATAAACGAAAAAATATACAGTAACGGGTAAGAGGCAAAAAACGCAATCCTTCGCCACCGCCGCAGCGGCGGCGATCATGTGGGTGGCAATGACAGTGCAGCCAACGCGTATCGTACGATACGCGGAATTTGTTCCTCGTTGTCGCCGAGCGGTTCGGTCGAAAATAAAACGTCCCGTCCGGGAGGGCCTCGCCGTACACAAGAGAAATACGGTTTTTTTAAAAAAATTTCATTCGCAACGGATTGCACGAAAACAAAACGGGTTTCTCGAATCGAATTTCTACGCGTACCCGTATACGAAATAAACGGGGACCGATTAATAATTATTAATCGTCGTTTGTCATTACGCACTTTGCGTTTTTTTTTTTTTTTCTATAAAAGAAGGCAGCTGTTGAACGGAGCGGGGAGAGAGAAAAAACGAGTCGCGGTCTGTTGCACACACAAGTGGTGTCTATATACAAATGAAACAAAAAAAAAACACATTTTGTTTTCCTAATCGATTAACTCTGCAGTCAAATACGACCGAATAACGCGTTTTGTAGCGTCGGAAAATTGAAAGGCGTTACCGTTTCGAAGTGAAAACCGATCGGTTTTACACGGGAATGTTATTGTCGACCGTTTTACGATACTTTTAGTCCCTTCGACCACGGCTATGTCCATAGAACTCGAATCGTAACGAATTATTTTTCACCGACACTACACACGCACACGCACATTTTGTATTTTAATATTTTGAAAATTGCACGCAAAAAATAACGATATTTCTTTTTACATATAGTCTTATTTCAAGCGAGCACAGAAAAAAAAAAACATTTTGTTTCTACACCGTTTTGGACCCACCAGGACGACGAAAATACCGAGAACAAAAAAAAATAAATAAAAATAGAAATTCGGCATATTTCGGCCTTCATATTATATGCGTGCAAGAAGTCAATTACCCAACAAATGTATACGCCGTAAAAATTATATTAATTTGTCACGTATATATATATAATTTAATTGTATTGCAAGACGACAATATTATTTCCCCGAAAATATTAGGTAGGTACACACCGCCGCGTGTCATCCCCCCGCAGCAGTTTCTTTTCGTTGCGAGAATATTGAAAAAAAAATCTTTTTTTTTAACGCTAACAACCCGCGCGGTGTTTACGAAATTAAGTTTTAAAAATGTCAATACGGTCGATTTTTTTTTTGTTCTGTACTCGTAACAACGCTTCTACAATGTCGTACATATAACTACATAAGGCTGCGGTAGTCAAATACTTAATTATTATCGTATACCTACATATTGTTATAATATTATTATTATTATCTCTCGTCAAACAAACGAAATTTGTTTGTTGTAAATACTATAACGCGTCATACTTACGGAAAACGCACACGTTGCACGCGAAACAGTTGACAATATTTATTGTTTTTTTTTAGCGAAGTATAGGCACGCGTAATTCGCGCGCTCAGAGTAATAATTCTGATACAAAAAACTGTATTTTATATTCAGTTATTACCTACACCGGTTTAAGGAAAAATTTATTTCGGCATTTGACCGATTTTTTTTTCACATTATTTTAATAACGGAAATAATTTTAATTTTAATAATGAAAATAATTAACGCGTGTCTATGGCAGGGGCGTATTTACTTCATCCCCGGGAGGGAGGGGGGCGAATAGAAAATAAATTTTAAAGATGTCATTGTCATAACTAGGGGGGGAGGTTAGTCCCCTTCCCTAAAAAATATTTATTGTTTAGTAAGTGGGTTAATTGAAAGTTGGATTTTTTTTTGCTTGTAGTCCCTCCCTAAAATTTAGGGCTAGTTGCGCTTATGGTCATTGTCACATGAATTACGGTCATATAAACATATATTTATCGATTTTTGAGACCTCAGTGAGCATTAATATTTTTCGTGTTTTTGGCGCCATGTTATTATTTAAAATAATTTTAATAAAATATTTCATAAAACCATGATAATATAATAAAAAAAAAATCTAATACCTCTAATAATAATTTTATAACTATATACTACACAGTGTAGGTAATACTGATGTTGACAGATTTTCTAAGTTTTATTACATATTAGTTTTAGTTGTCAGTAGATATATAGGTACATACACGAGTAAACGTGGGCTTCGAGTACGTGGTGACACGAGCGCCCCACATGAATTTACAAAAAAAAAAAAATGTCAACTATCACCAATTATTAATTTTCTTAAAATTGCAGTGTTTTATTTGTAATATCTATTATCCCTACCAAGTTATGAAGCAATGAAAAGATTAGCAGAAAAAAGAGAAGAATGGTTGCAGCGACAAGGCGAAGCCTTTGGATAAAAAATAAAAAAATTGTAATATAACATAAAAACTGTGGAAAATAATACATATTTTGATAAAATAATTTAAGTAGGTAGGTACTAAAAACATACCTTAACCCTTTAAAAAATATGTAATAAATATATTCTCGCACCATATGAAATTTTGAAAATTTGGCGCCCTCGCAAGTAAATATCCAGGGGGGAGGGGGCGATCGCCCCCATTGTATACACCTTTGGTCTACGGACGTATTATTCCGCAATAGTTTTCCAATTGTGTGCTTCCAACACACTAGAGGGGAGGATAATGGGAAAAATTATTATTTTCAAGAAAAACATAAATATATTGCGCAAGTAAATAAACCCGAAAAGAATTGTCCCATTTGATTCGTATATATTATTTAAAAATCAATTGAAACAAATTTCGACGTAAATAATATATTATTATTATAATTCGACTTTTTTTTTTTTTACAGATTTTTTACTTTTGCAGCAGCTTTTCATCGTATGAAACGCGTTCTCCACCATTTCAATTACGTTCGACGAAACTTCCAATATTAAAATATCATAACGCTGAATCACCACCGCACTATAAAATCACGACCTTTTGACATGTCAGCCAAGAGAAAATATCGATCCCGATATTTTATTATTATTATTCTTATTATACACCGTTTAAACAAATATCAAAAAGGTCAACATTATTGCGATTATAATGTTTATTTATAATTACATTATACCGATACGTTACCCATATACATATATATATATATTTTTTTTGAGCAATGTCGATAATTTAAGTAATAAAAATATAAAACAATTATACATTCAGTTGTGAGCGCCTAAAATCATTTGCAGTCAATTTCAATAGCATATTTCTGAATTAATTTACCATTGTGAATATTTCATTTCTCAATATTGATAACACTATATTACATACTATAAAAAAAAAAAATATATATATATATATCTTTTTTATTTTTTTAATTTTTCCTACATTTTATTATATATTACGACGCATTTCTTTTCTAATTTTGAAAAATATTTCAAAAGAACTAATCTAACAGTCATAGGTTTTGACCTTTTTTTTATGTCTTTAACATATATTGTTTTTTCAAATTCAACTATCTGACACACAGGCTAGAGTTCCGATTTTTATCATATGGCCAAACAATACGGTAAAGTGTCACGACAGAAATGACTACAGAACTTGTAATTATCATATTTAAAAACCGATTAAATGTAAATAATATAATAACATTTTATCATTTTAATGACAAACAGCAATTGTGCACGTTCATTTTGTTCATTACATTTTTTTATGGAACCAACATTATAATGTACATTTTCACTACCATTAAGAACAAACCTAACTTTAAAAGTAACACAATAACGATATACTTTTGATTTTTCATAAAGAAAAAAAAAATTGAATTGTATTTTTGAGTGGGAAATGTAAATCAAAGAAGAGAAATAAAATATTTAAAACTTAGTAAGGAAATTAAAAAAAAAAAAAGGTAGCAAGCCTTGGGGTGTTGTGAATGTCACTCAAGTACTTTACTTGGATAAAGATTTTAGAGTGTATTGTTTTCACTATAAATTTGAAAGCAATGATAAATCATTGCATTTGATAAAACGATTCTGAGCGGAGCTTCCGTGTAATATTTTGGGTATATAACTAAAACAAATCCTTTTTATGAATTAAATACCACAAAACCTATAATCGCTAAAAGTAGTCCGACATTAAAAGAAAGTTTTTGAAAAAACATTTTTTTCTTTAATATAATATTAAGTTACATATTTGATGAATATTTCAAGTTCCTATAACCACTAGTTTTGAAATTACAAATAACAATCCATTCTACCAAAATCGCGTTTTTACATAATTTTTGGTAGTTTTTTTCATACACTTGAAGAAAGTATTGAGAAAATTGAAAAATGACCCCTCTAAAGTACCAACTACACGTAATTTGCCATAGGAAACAAGATTGTAAAGATTGAAGCACTCTTGGTAAGATTTTTAGTACAGAAAAAAAAACACATTATTAAAAAACCAATACATTCCACACTCCCCTCAGAATCTAATAATATCTCCTAGGTAACTGTGTTATTTATAATAATTTAAGAATAAAAATAGTTTGTAAGAAATGCAATTAGCATACTGTCTCTTTGAAAGAAATGTACATAAATGTATTTGAAATTGAAGTATTACACAACTACTAGGTGAAAATTATTTATCACTCACTATCAAAATACTTCAACAATATAGCAATAAAACATCTGAAAAAAAATATTTAAAAGAAAATAATTAAATACTTTTTACTATTAACATTAACTGAAAACAATACTACACAGACACATGTCATTTATTAAAAATGTAAAATTGTATGAAACCAGGGAAACTAACTAGTCTTACTACGAATATTTTCAATTCAATAAATATCAAAAAAAAAAAGGGCGAGTGCAAAAATTGTCAAAAAGAGAATATTCAAAATTATATTCAACAGAGGATATTTTGATGATATTTTAAATGTTTTATAACTAACATCAATAATACAGATACCAATGTCCAATGGATATTATTATTAACAATAGTGATGATCAATTTTATCAATGTAGCCTTATATTATAAAATAAATAAATAATGTAAAAATATTTTAGTTATATTTGGAAATTTTTAATCAAATGTTTATACACTTTAATAATATTACAATATGTACATACAAAATAGTAAATTGCACAACATGTAAATTATTAAAGCAAGTTATAATGTTATAATGCGCGTAATTTGTCGCGTGATCTGAAACAAGCAACAGAATCATGTCAGAACAATTTCAAAAATCATCAAATATAAATAAATAAAAATATCATTCAACAAGGTCATGTTAACAAATTTCAGAAGTAAACATTAGTTATCATCAATGGTAGATACATGTGTGTGTATATATATATATATATATATATATTTAAATATTGTTAGTTTATGAAAATATATATTTGGAAAAATCGCTAGAAAATTACCTTTCCCAATGTCAGGCTCCAGTTCAAGACACCAGACATTTCCCACTGAAATTTTAACATCAAACATATTTCCACAAGACAAAGACACAAAAATATTTATGACAATAAAATTAAAAAAAATATTTATAGTTTTGGACATTGGTATAATTAAAACCTTTACTCTGTACAAACCTCGCAATTGTTGGAGTGACACGCTGTGAACAAGGTAAAAAAAATTATACAAACATTTCACACATGACAAATTTTAGTTATATTATTTATAAATGTATTTCTCTAAGATAAATAATTATTTAGTTAAACATATGTAGATTTCCATTATAATATAAGTAAGATATTAAATTAAATTATAAAGTGGTTTTTCAATGTTTTACCAAGTTTTGTGCAAGAATAAACAAAAAACGTATTGAAAATCTAACCTAACAAACCAATGGAAGCATAACTAATAAACTTGCACAATATATATATATAAAATATATATATATTTAAACAAATTAAGTAACTTTATTATTATTTTTTTTTAACGAAAGAAAATACAAATTAACAAAAATCACCTATTTATTTAATATACAATTCAAGACAAAACTTGGTAATTAATATTTAAATCATAAACATTTTTTTTTTTTTTTACTTAACTCTATATTATAAAAATGATCCTAAATGCCAATTAAATAAATTGTGGAAAGAAACTGCTTATTAATGTCATGAACCTAATTTTATTTAGTATTATGCTATACAAATCCAAACTTGAAATTTTCCACAATTTCAAATTCTTACTTGAAATAATTCACAATTTAATAAAATGTATAATAGCATATGTTTAAATGGAGATGAGAAAAACGTAATCAACATATTTCATAGAATAGTATTGGATTGGATTACCAGATAACCAAAAATAATATGATTATATAGCAATGACCATTGACCATAGTTCCAAATAAATTATGGCAATTTTACCTATATATATATATATTATATATACCAATCGCCAACATTATTAAAACACAAACAATATGGGATTTTTTTTTTTCATATTTCTTGCGCTACAAAAATGTCTTTACAAGTATGTATAGTACATAATTAAACATAATTAAATATACTAATAGAAAAAAAAAAAAAAAATGCGTAGAGAAGACAAAACTAGTTGTTTATTGATTTAATATGAATGGACCTGACCATAGCGAGGATATCCGTGGTATCTGGACGTTCTGCAATAACATAGTTAATAGTATATTTTTGACGAATGTCCTGAAATTGCATGTAAGCAAAATATTCATGGATATTATTAAAAAAACGACCAACATCGTTTTTTTTAAAAAAAAGAAAAAAATTAAATATGCAATTTATATATACAAATAATGTAAAGCATAAATACTATTTTGCTCTTATCATTTCCTTACCTCATTGTTGTTGTGGTGGATCTTGTTGTGGAACTTGCTGATAACTTGCATACGCATTTGCAGCAGCAGGATAAGCTCCATATCCAGTAGGTGCAGCACCAGGATTCTGTGCTCCATAATAACCACCAGCTGCACCATAAGCCATACCATACTGTGCACCATACATCGATACATCATTTAATGATTGCGGTTGTCCAGACTGAGGGCTTGAGGCGTTAGGTTGTTGCTGCTGCGGCGATTGATCAGACGCACCAGTCGGCTGGCCGTTTGCTTGACCCATCTGATATAGAAGTACGAATATTTTAATTAAGTATTTGTTTTGATATAATGAAAAAAAAACATTGATATTACAGTTATGATGAAGTGATAATTAGAAATTTAATAAATATTTTGTTGTCATTTTTTAAGCACTTCATTTGAATTCAAAATTATATTACATCAAATGAAAAAATAAACATAATACATACTTGTAATATGATTATCATAATTTTTACTTACCCTAGTTTTAACTTGTTGTTCAACCATATCAGCTTCCTTGTTTTTGCCAATTGATCGATAATACTCTATCCACTGTGCACTGTAATCAGGAGTTCCAGCACTAGCACTTGCCCCAGCATTACTTCCACCGTTAGCAGATATAGCAGCGACTGGCATAACACCAGCAGTTCCATTTGGAGGAATTGCATGAGGTTGTGGTTGGACGTTTGATTGATTTGGTACTGCAGTCGTTCCATTCATCTGATTAAACTGAAAAATTAGGTTTTGGCTCATCGGACTTACACAATGCTAAAAGTATTTTATAAGATTACTCAGGAATTTGATTAAACAACAAAAAATGACAAAAAGAAATATGTGACAGTACTAATCTTAGTTTGTATAGGGGGAAGAGTGCATTTGATTGATACATTATTAAACCCAGGTAGTCATTTATTTAAGTAATTATATTTAGCAGTTTCACACATTATCTACCTCACCAACATCAGTCTACTGAATTATATTTAATAGAAAATAGATAATAATAAAATATATAATTGAAGATATTATTAATAAATAAAAATTAACAATTAAGCAAAGATTACCCAAGATCTCATATTATTGTAGTATACTGAGTATCCAAATCCCTAAAATGTATTCATATTACAAGTTTATAAGACGTAAAAAACAATTGTAGTTATAAAAGTATACAAAAATATTGAATTATTTTATTTATAATTTTGGTTTTTTATGGTAAATCTAGGTTATTAACCAATATTTAATACCATATATTATATATTATACCATATATATATAATTATATATGGAATTGTGACTAGGAATTTTATAAATAGCATAAATTCACTACAAGCTTTGTAAAATATTCCAATATGTTAAATTAATAATAAACATAAAATAATTATTTTAGGCCATTTAAGAACTTGAATGATTCAGGTAAGTTTGTAATTGACATTAAAAAAAAAACAAAAAACAATAAAAGGTATAAAAGTTGCAGTAGGAAATACAAATACAGGAAGTACTTGTAAGCTCATTATTAGTTTGAATAATTGCTTTTATAAAATGACCGAGCATCATTTATTACAAAAAGTATCTACTAAAGACGTATAAAACTAATAATACATCATTTGTTTAGACAAGCATTAAATTTATACACACCTTCATTTGTTTAGCTTGTTGTTCGATGAATTCTGCTTCTCTGTGCATACCCATAGACCTATAGTACTGTATCCATTGGGCACTGAAGTCTGATCCTCCTTGGGCACCATTTGCATTAGCCAGGGGATTTGCACTAGCTATAATATATTTTTAATATCAGAAATATGCGTATTGTAAACATTAGATTTACAGATTGAATGTAAATAAAATAAGTTAAGAAAAAAAATGTTAAGCAATACGTTTAAAATAGCAATATTTAAATAATGATATCAAAATGGGTTAATTACTTTGATCAGCTGGTTGTTGCGGTTGCTGCTGTTGTTGCATGCCTGGATTCCAACCTTGACTGTATGCATTCATTTGTCCATCTTGTCCACCCCAACCCATTTGAGAACCGTATGGTGGCTGCTGCTGTTGATTCATACTACTATAATTCTGAGAACCGCCATTAGGGTCCTGCTAATGAAATAAAATACCATTAGGATATGTAAAGTAGTTAAAATTAACAAAAATATAATAAATAAAAATTACGTACAAATCCTAATTTCTCATTGATCATACGTTTGGCATTTTCAATTTGCTCTGTTGTTCCTCGTATAACAAACGTTTTCTCAGAACCAGTGTTATTGTGCCGTCTGTCTATTTCACAATGTGCGCCAGTCTGCATGTTAATTTGTTTAATTGTTTCTCCACCTAAAATTAAAAATTAAAAAATAATATACACAATTTTATACATACTTATATAAACAACAATGTTACCTTTTCCAATAATAACTCCACATTTAGCAGATGGTACAGTAAATGTGGTTTCATTCAATGGCTGTGTTTGACCACTATTACCCCAGCTTTGATTTCTGTTAAAATTACCACCACTCTGTCGGTTGCCACCCCGATTCTAACAAATTATAATAATTGTAGTAATTAAGCAAGAAAAAAAAAAAAATATGTAACTTACTAAAGCACTATCAACTAATGCTTCAATTCTTTGTTTAGCTTCAGCCACCTGATCCGGATTACCAGTTATCAAACACCTCCTATCATCAGGAGTATCTTCATTGAGATTTATAAACTGAACTTTGGCACCAGTATCAGCTTGAATCTTTTTAATCATATCACCACCTTTGCCTATAACTAATCCTACTACTTGCTTCGGAACGCCAACCTAGAAAATCAAATTAAAAAAATACATAGTATTTATGTTTATGTCGACAATGTTTTATAATTACTAATTTTCACCTCAACTTTGCCACCATAACCAGAATGCATACTATAATCGCCACTATTTGAACCATTCCAATTTGATCCATTTTGATCAAAATTAGACTAGAATAAAAATAACTCTTTAGACATATTTAAACATTACAGAGGTATACGTAATTCAAAACAAAGTTGTTTACATTTAAATAATTATTATTTAAGTTTAAAAAAAAAACAAAATAAATGTATAACGTTAATAGATTAAATATATTACAATAATGACTAGATGAAAACGAGTAATAAAAAAATTAAGAAATGAAATATGATAAATCTTAACATAATGAAATATTATGTATTTAAATAGAAGTAGAAAATAGTCAAAAGGAAAAACCATGTATTGTAATGAATTTGAATTGCCTAAAATATACGATTTTTAACTACATAATGCACATTCTTATTATTTGTAATGTATTTTAATAAAATGTACACTGAAAATATAAGTTAAGAAGCTTTACATTTTATATATTTTGTAAATCACAATAAAATGTCAAATTCGATTCATGGATATTGTTTAGTAAAAGTTATGGAGTAAGGATTTATTTTAATACAAATTAAGCAAATTTATAATATTTGTTAAAGTTAATTACAAGTCTTAAGAGTTGACATATTATTAATAAACAATAAATCATTGTAGCATTGTATACTAAAAATATTTGAATTTTTCCAATAATAAACACATAATTTTTTTATTTTATATCAGCCTGTATATTATGTTACCTTGTACACAATGTATATGATATTATATAAATGATTAGAATGAGACTGAAATAGTTACTTACTAGTCTAATGACCTAGGTATTATAAATTCTTTAAAAATATTTTTCTTATTTTAATTGAAATTTGATTTGTACCTATAAGCAAAAGGGTAAGATTCGAGTTCGATAAAATAAACGAATATTTCAGATTGAATAAATTGCAGAACCGTAAATAGTAGAAAAATTTGGTTTCACCAATCTCTAGTATTTACTTTATATTTCAAATATTAATTATAGATTTTTACTAAAATTTTGAAAATGCAAATGATTATTATGTAAACAACCTTATTGTTAATGAAACAATATTTATGAATAATTACCGATCCATCTTTATCTCCGCCTCCTAACATATCGTACACCAACTTTTTAGCATGCTGAAATCAAATTAGTATTTTTTAAGCATATTTTTTAAAAATTATACTGTAGATTTTTTTTTTTTTTTACTTCGACTTTAGCAGTTTCACCAGATATCCTTAATGGTTTTTCATTTTCTTGACTATTAGGGCCATCTTGAATTACTATCATTTTTGCGCCTGAACTTTCTTGTAACATTTTAATAGTTTCACCTCCTTTCCCAATAATGAGTCCTACTTTGGCTCCAGGTATCATTATTTGTGCCTGAAAATAATTACATTTTTAATATTCAGACATATTAAAAATAATTATCGGTTTTCTTTACTTGTGTAAAAGCAGGTTGGGAAGGGGGAGAAGATATATTAAGCCCTTCAATTTTTGCACCTCCTGTTCCTTCGACAGATACTTTATTCTGTACTATATTTTGTATAAGCTCCTTGGCTAACCTATATTTAAATTTATTTTAAACTTCAGTAAGCTGTTAAGCAATTACATCTGAATACATACGTTATGCTTTGAGCATTTCCAGTAAGTGTACAAGACCGTTCTAATAAACCAGGACTATCTGGAGCCATTTGAATTTTGCATCCAGTTTCAGCTTGCAGGCGACTAATTTGTCCTCCACCGCGGCCTATAACTTTGCAAAGGGTTAACGCACATAGTACATCAAATTTGCTAAATATAAATTAAAAATATGAATAGGCATTTAATACTTACTAAGTCCAACCATTTTGTCAGGTACTTTAATTTCTTCGTTTATAACGTTGCCGAATTGTGATCCAGGCCCACCGATGCCTTGGATACCGGCAGCTGCTGCTGCTGCCACTCTGGCGGCCACGGCTGCTGCTTGTGCGGCGGCTAAAGCCACCGGAGACGTTGCTAATCTTTTTCGCTCCGGCTCTAAAAGAATAATATACACATATAATTTAATATTAATACATCACTGAACTGTATGTTTATAAAAATAAAATACCTGAAGAGTTACCGTAATCTTCTGAAGGTCTTTTATGTGTTTCTGGCGATATAGATCCAGTAGTTGAACTGGCTTTAGAAGATGGTTGGATCTTAGCTGCTATCTATACACATATAAAATAATTTTATTAAAAATTGCTAATATATTTATATTAAGTTTGCATTTTAAATTAAAAAATCATGTAATATGAATATAGATTATTTGCGCTTTAATTATATATATAATATAAAATCATCACACAAAAAGAATTTTTTTTACTCTTATAGGTATGTCCCAAGTAAACATGAAAATGTACTACCTAATTTATAATAGATTAAGACACTTAAGTCGAAATTAACAGTAAACATAATTAAGTTTATAATGTGACAAATATGCAGTTTGTAAAATATATACTCGCTATTAATTTTCAAAAAAATTAATAGTTTATAATAATTTGTTTTGACTAGGTACAAACACTCATTTAATAATTTAAATCCCAACATGAACACCATAATAATCATCTAAAACTCAATAAAATTAACTTTGCTAGTAGCTTATGACCTCAATTATATATATATATATATATACATACATACACATACAGCAAGAGATAAAATTAAAGTTTGTTAAAATGTCAATAATTTTGAATTTACGATGACGTCGATAATCGGAAATTAATGTTTTAATTTGTTAATTATACAAAGAAATGTATTATTATTTTACGATTGTTACGTTTCAGTTAGATATTAGAAATGATTAAATACAATTGCTGTAGATACGGCGTTAACAAACTGATTGTTGCTCGAGCTTAAAAAAAAACTTAAACGCAAATTATACTTAAATATATATATATATATATATATATATATAGAAAGAAAATTTCTAGAAAACATATTTTACAGCATCGTTGTTTTCAACATTTTCTTGGTTTGTATTTGAAACCTCCGTCGAAGACATCGTTTATGAGTGATACAACAGACAGAACAGTTCTAATAGGAGAAAAACGAACGAGAAATGAATTTAATCGCAACTAACATCTGAACGCGAACAACAGGCGGACAAAACGCGAGAAGACAACAACAATATGTGCACACGAAACAAATGTACGGACGTCTGTCGCAGACACCATGGAACCGTGACCACGCAAAGTCGTACCAACACTACTAAAGACGACGTGGACACTTGTTTTTTGTTCGGTTTTCTCTCTCTTTTTTCTCATTCGGACGATTCAATGAACGCCAAGTAACGCGGGCCCAAGGGAACAGGTAGTGTTATAATATCGCGCGTCTGCTGAAAACGGTAACGACGCGGAACAGTCGAGGGGCCCAGGTCGGTCGACGAGTGGAATTTTACCACGTACACTGTGAGCACAGGTGCGACGAATTTACCGGCGCGCGCGTCGTCGGGGGGGTAAACGTAGCGTCGGAGACGCGGTCCGTAAAAACGCGGTACGCACGTCGCCGTGGCCGCCGCCGCGTGCGACCGACGGGCGGCCCCCGTGCGTGCGGCGCGTGTACACCCAACGGCCAACGGGCCGCGGTAACCACCCGCGGTAGGCGAGCGCGGCTTTAGTAAACGTTTGTGTACGTACCTCTTTAGCGCGTTGTAGGGCCGCCGCGAAAGCTTGACTCTGATTCTTTTCCGTTGGCGGATTCACCGCTGAATAATCACTCATTGTGAAACATGAAGAATATTATCGTTGACGAAATGGATGCTTCCCGCTGAAGTACAATTGCCGAAGGACGCGCGTTTTTCACGGGCAATAATATATTAAGCGCACACTCGACAACACCGCCTCGTACCGCGTTCGCGCAAACAACGGGCTGTCGCGTCGTCACCGCCGTGTGGTATATAATATTATTATTGTTACAGTAATAATATCGTGTTATAACAACCAGTAGAACGGACGGAGAGCCGCGTTGGTACGAAGAGCGTAGTGGGCGCCGCACGCAGAAAAGAGCAAACGCGACAGTAACAGCGCGTCAGTGTGCGTGTAACGCGTATGGCCGTCTCTGTCGCACCGCCGTCGGCGGAGAGTCCGGGAAAGAGAGAACTATAGGGAAACGTGATTATCACCGCACAAGGAAGTTAGATATACTACGCGTGTGCGTCGTCGGCTCATGGAAGAATAAACGCGGCCGACGCCGCCGACCGATCGTTTTTCTCGTCCACGGTCACGTTTACGAACAAATTGGAGGTAAACCGTAGTCCGCATAGACGCGTACTTGTTACACGCGCTGGCCGAAATCGAAATCGAAATTCCCGCCCGATCCGCATTCAATTTTTGTACAAATATACAATTGCCAACTCGTCAAGAACAACGATAAATGTTTTTATATTATAGAGCGCGGTTCAAGAATATAAAATGCACTCAAATCGCGCCGCGGTCTACCGCCGGCCGTCGTAAATCATATAATTTATCGGTCTTTTTTCCCGTCTAAATCATTAAGCAAACGCGATCTAAACGAGTTCCACGACCGTGTGACAACAATAACATAATTTATATTATATATATATATATATTGTATAATTTATACAAATACAATAGAATATTACGATGGTCTAACCAGGACCGGGGCTTCTCATACTAGCCGCCCCGGGCGAAATCACAATTATAGACGCCGTTTTGAAAAAATGATTGTATTTTTTTCAACATAGATATTTATGAAACAATGTTGTACACCGTTTTAATTTTATTATACAAATTTTCTAATCAGGTATCCCATAATATGTTACTACCATAATTATATTACGAAAACACAGTATAATTAAAAATTAAAAACCGTTGCAGAGAATAATGATCAAAATTATATATTATTGTTTTATTAACATAATATACTTAAATAATATTGGTTATTTATCAATTTAATTTTTTTTTTTAAAAGAAATAATATTCTACATACATTTTTTTACATATAAACGCGTCGACACTACGTTTCAAGTTAACATAATACGATGAGGCGGTATCATTACTCAAATCGCCTTTATGAAAATAAACAATTTTAATTTAAAAAAAAAATAATTTAGTTATTCTAAGAAATATATTATTATGTACATATTTCAAACTAATGGCAGCACGAGTAAAGTTAAAATTTTTGTTTCTAAAATAAATAATAATTTAAAAAAAAATATATATCCGTCTTATTCTTGTCAGTGTGGCGCCCTGGACGATCGCCCAGGTCGCCCACAACTTTCGCCGGCCCTGCGTCTAATCGCGCCTGCCGTGAATACTACCAAATACACCGTAACGATTATACAGAGTAATCTGCTTCGATCCGCCAGGCCATCGGCCCCTGCCGTTTTTATCGTAATACAATAATAATTACCTTTTTCGAGAAGTTTTTCTCGCTTGACGTTTCTGAGTAACGTTTTCATCCCTAAACCGTTTCCGAGTGTCTGTTCGTACACGAGAAAAGAAAACGACGTGCACTAACGCGAATAACGAACGCAAACTCCTCGGAACATACGCGGCACTTTGAGCGAATTTTTTTTACAGTAATCGTTGAAACGGGACGCGTTTTCAAATCGGACACCGGAACTCGGTCAACAACGCACTACACACGAGTTCGCGGGGAGGCAACTCGGTCACACGTGTACCTATATCGGTCGTTATCTACGACATTCGGATAGTCGTTTTGCAGATAACTTACTGTGAACGCGAAGTATAGTGTGTTTACCACGTAAAATTATTAATAACTTCTTTTTTACGGGAATTCATGAGCAATCCAGTGAATTCGCAGCGCGATAGAATATTATTGTCCCGTTTACGATTATTAATGGGTAATAATAATAATAATTATTATACCGAGACCAGGGGCGTAATTACGGGGGGGGGGGGTGTATGGGGATGGATCCCCTCCCATGGGCTTTCTTTTTTTACATAACATATCGTCTAATGTACAAAAAAAATGTAATAATTAAAAATAATACTTTTTTTTGCGTTAACAAAATTTGTTAGTATTTATCATAATTCATAGGATTCCTCGGTTTATTGACTAGTTACTGGTATGATACGGTTAGGTTAAGTCACTGAAGAAAGGTCTATCCATATTCAGATTTTTAAGTAAAATTGGATGAAGTACTCAATAAATTAGCTAAAAAAAAAACGAAGAAAATTAGAAATTTTATTATAAAATATGTCATTTTTATTAAAGAAAATAATAAAAATACGAGTATCGCAATTACTTTATTAATTTCGATTGATTAACGTTTAAAGGGTCGTTAGTCGTTACAGTTATTATGGGTTATCCAATAATGCTAAATTGTCTATCCCCTCCCATATAACATTCGTAATTACGCCACTGACCGAGACGAATAATTCTCCGTAATGTCCAGCCGAACGTCCGACGAATCTTTCAAAACGCGTTCGTAAAACGATTATTAAATTTCAATAGTTCCGGAATAAACGGGGTATCATAGTACGCAGGTCTCCCGCCGCCAGTCGTTTTTATAAATTATTCTTATTTCTGGTTCGATAACAGCAGGACTTTTAACGTCACGCGTCCCAATAGTCATGCACCGTCTTCATATTCTTCCCAGTATTTTGCCGTTTTTTCAGCGTTCCTCACTCCCATCAAGTAGGAACAGATTGTCCAACTTAACTCCACCCGGCAACCCCCTAGTCTATGTAACGTCCTCTGGATTTTCATCTTGTTATCCGTTCAATTATAGTCATTCTATAATGAATTAACATTTTTTGTTTTCGGAGAAATTTAAATTTGAACTTGACAGCTATTTTTTTTTTCATTTCAATTACAAGATGATATATCGATTTTTTTTTTCTAAATAAATAATGAGAAAGTATAGAAAGAATTTGTGATGTATCGATTGAAATGGGCCCGAGTAAAAATTCGAATAATTTTGTTATCTACTCATATACTCAATGTTGATAGAGTGAATTTTTTCAATTACTTTTACCATTGATTATAAATATACAACAGACTTATAATCAATGCTTTTACTATAGTGCCGAACGTATTTGCGAATGACTGTTTTACCATTGATGTCAGACATCGCGAAACTGAGATGGACCGGAATCAGCAGTTACCGTCGCCTCTAACAGCGACCGTCTCATTCGGTGCGGTCAAAGACTTTATATACCGCTTGTGATTTTTACAAATCGCCTTTCGAAGCAATTTAATATTTATAATAATTAACTCTAAAGAGTTACCTTACCTAAGTAGTTATCGACGGATCTCTGTAATCCGTTACGACTTACGGAACGAGACAAATTTTTACAATTTTCAAATACTATAAACAAATACCACGAACAGTACCGATTTACATTTGTAAAGTGTGATGTGTACATCGTTTCAATGAATACTCAAAATAATTTTAAACGAGTACATTTAAATTGTAAATTGCCGGGAGGGGCTTCGTTAAGTTCATCCGAGTGCCCGACCAATTATTGTGCCGCTGCACACTCCAGTAATTAATGCGCTGTATCGGGGGGTAGAGGTGTAACCAGAATTTTTTCAAGAGGGGGGTCCATAGTTGTTTAAACATAGGCATTTCGACTAAGGAAAAAAATCTGTTATATACAATATGTACATAACAGATTTTTATTTTTTTTTTTCATATAATATACGTACTATAAATTTAATACAATTTTCACGAAAATATATGCGTTTATTAAACGTTGATTATAATATTTAATTTTCATTAAGGTTTTATGAGATTAAATTTGAATCATGTGAAAACAAATTTAAAATGTGGACATTTAAATGATACCTAGCGCGACAGTAACGTCAACGCCGTTATTGGTGCGGGAAGCCGCTAGATGGCGCTCCCGTTACGATGCACCGTCGCGGCAACGCGCGCGCGTTATACTGGAGCGTACCGTACAAACGCTACCGCAGGCGTATAACAATCGCGCCGCCGCGAATCTGTTAAAAGTCGCGTAGACCCTTCGCGCGGCGTTCAGTGTACCGAACGACTCCATCCGGGAGAGCTGCCAGTAGGGCGCCTGGACGACACACGTGTTGCGTCGCTTCGACGCACGACTAATATACAAATATTATGTAAACACATTGTGTACTTTCGTCTCGTTTCGCGTGCACGTTTCCCTCCCCCACGACCAAGTCCGGCGGCCGGGGACCGCAAACGTCGCGTCGTTTCCGGGGAACCCGTTGAATATTTTTTTTTTCTGTCCGTCGGACGGACAGATCGTACCAATAAGTGTCATATTGTATAATAATAATAATAATATTATCGTCGGTATATCTGTCTTCTCTGTTATCATAATAATTCTCTGGACATCAGTCGGTGGCGACGACGATGCAGGCGATGATACCGACGACGACGACTACGACGACGGTGACGGGGGCGGTGGTGGCGTGGGCTGCGGCCGCAGCGTTTTGACGTCGCGTCGTCGTCCACCTGTTGCTCGCCATCGCCATGTCGTCCTCGCACAGCAGTTCCATGCGGACGTTCCGGAGTTCCGATTCGGCCAGTGAAATCGGATCGTCCGAGACGTCGTTTTCCGAACACTCTCAACCGTATTTCGCCCTGTGCTCGCCCCGGTCAAAATCGTCCGCAAACGTGTCCAACAACGGCGGCAACGTGCTAGCCGGTCCCAGTACCGCGGTGGGCGGCGGCGGTTCCGTCACCGGCGCGAATAAGCTGCTGCAACAACAACAACAACAACAACAGTCGGCGGCCGTGGCGTATCACCATCAGCCGTGCCGGCGGTCGTCCAGCGCCAAGGCGGCGGCCAACAAGCCGCGGCCCGTCGTCCGCCGAGACCTGGGACACGTGAACTCGTTCCCGGACTCGCACCACCACAAGACGCCGCCGGGTGCCGGTTCGTCGTCCGCGTCGTATTACACGCCGCCCCGGAGCCCGTCGTTGAGCGTGACCACGCCGACCGACATGCACGTTCCGCGCCGCAGTCCCACGACCCCGTCGTCCACCGTGTTCAAGTTTCCGCCGTCCGTGTCCGCGTCCTCGTCGTTTGGCGGCTCGGCCATGGGCGGCCACCATTACGGCCGGAACGCCAGCGGCACCAATCCGAACACGCCGAGGACCCTGCCCAGAAGCCCTTCCACTGGCAGCGCCAACACCACGTCGTACAACACCAACAGCGACAGCGCGTGCAACACCCACAGGTCGGTCGAACAGCCTTTTACGTCCACCGATCGTCGTATATATCACGCCGTACGACGTGCTAAACAAAATTGAAATGCCCGTAACATTTAGAGAAAAAAACATTTTTTTTTTTGTCAAAATAAAATCTACGATGTCCAACTACGTACGGATTTTAAATAAAATATTATGAAGTTAAAAAAGTCGTCTCTAAATGCTTCAATACACATTTGTTCAACGTTTGTACTTGCCTAGTATAGGAAATATGCGTATTTCACGAATTATTTACCATCCAAAATAACAATTCATTACGAATAAAAACATGAAAATACCCGTACAAAATACAATATTACGATTATTCGATTGTTATTATTATTATTATTATTGAATCGATAATAATTAATATTTTAAAATAAACAAATGCGAAATTTCGAATCGCGCCTTACTGAAAGTGGTAAAATGTCCACCATTCATTGTTAAGCCCTATAGATGATATCAGCAATATACGTACGACGTATTCGTCTCGAAATCGAACAAAACCATTAGGGGGTATGTTTATACGTTTTTCGGTATAGGAATTTGAACGATATACATTGAATACTAGTTTGAAAACGTTTTTAGATTGTGTAGAAAATCGATTTCGTATATTTATAATAATATATGTGGTAGAACGAGCGTAATATTATAACATTGTAATTTCTCGCGAATAATAATTTGTTTAATTAATTAGTAGCATTCAATTTGAAAAGTTTCACGAGATGGATGTACCTATGTGGTATATACGGTTACCTTAAATAAACGTTAGTTTTGGTGGTCCAAGTGATACGATTATGTTTATTAATTTACCAAACATTGACAAACGACACGGTCATTGTGTTAATATAATGCCAGACGATACGGACATTGACGTTGAAGAAACGTGTTTCGTATCTTTTTTGTGTATCGACTGATTATAACGTTTATAATAAATACAAAAACTTATTATTCATTATTAGTAATGGCGAGTTAACGAATTACGACAGATTTACAATTTTTTTTCTTCTTAAAATAAAAGCAATACAAAATTAATGTTTTTGAAAAGTTGTAGGAACATATTTTAATGTTCCTACAACATTTACCACTACATTTACCACTTTGGGTAAATGTTGTTAAATGTTCAAATTAATTATTATTAATAAGCATACTTTTTATTTGTAATATAAGTCATTATAAACGCAAGTTTTAGAAGTTTAACAGGTTGTTGTATCAATATAGGTAGGTACATACATATATAATATATTATCCCGTTCATTATTATATAACTACTGTTACCAAAACAAGCTATATTTGAATGACAAGCTTTTAGGAAAAGGAATTTTCCGAATTCGTTTTTCAAATTTATTCTTTATTTCTATTACATTAAATTTAAAAAAAGTGTTTGAATAGATATTATATTTTATAATAGTGATAAAACCGTGTTCAAAAACGTATATAAATTCATTTTAATAATTATACACGTTATTAAATTGTCGTTATTTAATCTATCGTATCCTATAATAATTCACAAATAATTTACTTTACATAATTAGTTATATATATATATATATATATATATATATATATGTAATGTAATTTAAAACGTACAAATTGTGCAATAAAATTGAATTATTATTTGCATATTATATAACGACAACTGTTATAATATGGTCTATAAATACGTGTATGCTGTTAAACATAATATTACAGTTCGCTCGTATCATATTTATATTTATGTAAATTACAATAATCTGTTAAGATGTATAATAAATTAAAATATGATGTAAATTGTAAACAATATGCCCAGGTAAAATGATTTAGTGTAAATTGGAATATTCGCTGTAACGTTATATTAAATTGTTCCCACTTAATTCGCACGCCGTCGTTTAATATTCCCCAGGGATAACAAAAGATGTGAACGATGTAGGTTGTTAAAATGTACAGGTGTAATTTATCATCTGTGCAGGACTGAAAAAGACGGTCAATTTGCATCAATACGCCAACAATAAAAAAAATCCAATATCTTTATATTTTTATAAATTATCGAGGCCCATTGAAATATTTTGGAGTAGCCAATTAAGAATACGGATAAATATATATTATGATTATCGACTAGCGGCGATTGCAATTATCTTTAATAGTTCGTTACACATTTTCTTTTCGTTGCAATATTTTTTTCAATGTTTCCTCGTATTCATGGCCGTAGCCGCCTCAACGTATCTGTATTATTTAAAATCTATAAGTTATCCGCTTTTTTTTTTTACTTGGATGCATTTGTTTTTATTTATTCACTATTCGATTTGAGTATGTATAATACGTTTTTTTTAACGATATTTAATTAATTCACAAGCGTGTAAATAATATTATATATGCATTTACTATATTGTTTTTGTAGATCCGCGGCTGATTTGACCGAGTGCACGGAGGAAGATCCATCCACTATGCCAGCGTCACTTTCTCGACCGTCGTCACCCAGAGGTCGAGGTTTAGCTTATCTAGCATCACGCCGAAGTAGCCGTGACTCTCAGTTTTCCAACGAAGAACTAGCGCCACTCAATTTTAATGCCACAGCTCGCGGAAGGCAAAGGAGGACATCTAATTTTCTAGAGCTTCCGGGTAATAAATATGAATTATACGAAAAGTTATACGACATCATATACGTCGATAAGTATTACGAGAGTAAACAAGCTTAAAACTCAACATTATCTTTTGGAATTCGTAGCGTGGGATTTCGAAATATGACGCAAATATAAATTAGCAATTTGTCTCGCCGTTCAACACGTGCAATTCGACATTCTGTATGCGAATGCGAGTATTTTTGAGTGTAACATCATTACTCGATGACTAACAATAAACAAAAATATTCCGTGGCATTTGCATTTGATACGTTTCGGAATATTTTATCAGATTCTGACGGATCTTTAATATACATATATTTTTCTTTTTTTCCGAAAAATATAATAATTTTACTAAGACAAAGTGTATTTGCTTACGGAAAAAAACAAAAATAATTCAATTTGTCAATTACTATAAAACCCTAAGGCATAAATCGTACTGTGTACTCTAAAGCTTATTTTGCCTTTCTATAAAAGAACCCCTAAGGCCTAAGGCTTTGATTTACGGCTTCAGTACTACTTATATAACTACATATATGTACCTACTATGTAGATATATATATATTTATATTTTCTTTATTCGTGCTACAAAAACTTAATATACTTTAATAATATATGGGTAAATATATGTAATTTAAAAGAAAATTGAAAAGTGATTATTTTAAATCAAATAATAATAAATTAGACTTATATACATTGGTAGAATAATTTAATGAGTATATAGGTTATTAGCATGAATACATTTTATCTATTATCTAAATAACCTTATATTATTATACGTATTGCCGCGTAAGTTACGAGATAGTTATTAGAAATGATGAAATTATAAAAAATGTGTACTTCACTTTTTTAGAACATTCTGAATTCACACATTAAATATTATGTGACAACAAATTAGTGAATCGTTAAATTTAATATTTACAATTGGATTACCTACCTATTAAATTTTTTATTGGTACTTTAAATTACAATTTATTAACATAGACATAAACATATTTCTATTGCTTACTTACAATTATTTCACTATATATGTAATAATTTTACTTATTTTATTTACCTATTCTATTTGCTTAGAATCTAATACAATAATACTATTAATGAGATTTCATATGATCTGTTTTATCAATCATTAATATATCTGTGATTGACATGTACTTTTATAACGTACGGCTTTTTTGTTGATGAAAATCACACAGCGAGTAACGAAACGAAGTAACCTTTGTGATTCAGCTGACATTTGCTGCAGGTTGTCATTGTTCAAAGAGAGTAAAATCAGAAAAGTTTATTTAAGTTTAGTTTAAAGTTTTGTGAAAACAGTTTTATTTCTAGATGAAAATGTGCATAAGTGAATAATAATAATAATAATACAAATTTTAACTTGGTTGACAGCTAATGTATATATTGCTATTATTTGGTCTCGCGATAAAGTTTTAAACGAAATTGTTTTAGAACTAAAGAACACATTGTGGTGAAAACATCAAACCATATACATATATGTATTATGTATATATATATATATATATATATATATATAGTTTTTGTTTAGTTATAAAAAACTGCAGCGATAAAATGGTTACATTTACATACAGCAGAGCTAGTATGAATAAAATTGACTATTATTGCTGTTGTCGTCTATTGGAATATAATTCAAAAGTCTTGGAGTTGAAAAAATTAAAAATCAAATTTTCATTTGAAAATTTTTCTTTTTAATATTTACACGAATAAATTAAAAATTCATATTTAAGGTTTATGAATATTAAAATGCAATTCGAAATGGAACTGGAAAAATTAAATTGAATTGTACGTTTGTTAATACAGATTGTAATCAAATTATAATTAATTACTATTATTTTAATAAATTCTGTGTGTGGGTTATTATAATTAGTCATTGGAAAACAATTAGAGAATATATAATTCAATTTATGTATAATAAAAGGTTGCGATATAATAATCAATTATAAAAACATTTGACATGAATACTTCTCGATTTATTATTAAATAATACAAATCCAACAGTTATTATCTTATTATCGAAACTAATTAATAACTGAAAATTTTTTTTTAATGGTTTATACGGACATTAAACAGATTTCTACTTGATAGATCGAAAATAGATAGATTCAAGTAAATATTTATTCAAATGATAACCGCCTTCCTCGTTTTCTAGGAAAAAAAAATATTCATCCAATTCGATTTCGGATTGCGGATATTAACTGTTCTGCGCGTTGACGTACATCATCAACACGTATAGTTATAGCATTTAAACGTAAACAATACTGCGTATTTCTTCGTCAGACTCGTGCGTAGCACTATATTACATGACGTTTATTTATAAATCGTAGGCTAAATTATATACTCGTATATTTATTTGGCATTAGTTTTAGTAAAAAAAAACAACAAACACAATTTAAGTATTAAAAATAAAATAGAAAAGCTTTGAAAGCAGTCGTTGTCGCGGATTTATCAAGAACGTTGTGTTAAAGATGTGCTATCGACTCGAGTATCGAGTTTACGATCATACGATTATATTGTGGAACGCTTTCAAAATTACAGTAAAACCGTTTGAATAAATGATAAATATATAATATTAAAAACAATTTACGTGTTATTATTGAATAATTATTTATGAATATGGTATTGTTATATCCGTAATATTATCAATCTATATATATATATATATATATATATAGATATTATATAATGTTATATAATATAATGTTATTTTCATGTCTAGATTGCGCGAAACCTCATATGTTTCGTGTGCATTATAAAATTAGGGGGATGTTCGTCAAAACTCTAGTTACCATGTTATATAATAGTTTCGCGCGGCCTTTAAAATAATAATAATAATAATAATAATAATAATAATAATAATAATAATAATAATAATAATAATAATAATAATAATAATAATAATAATAATAATAATAATAATAATAATAATAATAATAATAATAATAATAATAATAATAATAATAATAATAATAATAATAATAATAATAATAATAATAATAATAATAATAATAATAATAATAATAATAATAATAATAATAATAATAATAATAATGATAATGAATAGTAAATAATAATAATGAGTGTATAGACGGGGCAATAGTTATGCAATTTCGGTTACGTTTGCGTCGTCGGGAACGCGTATATGTCGGTGTGCAACACGTATATAGTATAATATGGTATTTTTTTTTGTCGTCGAGACCGCCGACGTTTCTGGACGTTGTCCAACGACAGACGAGCACCCCTCGAGTTTTTCACACGTCAACATTTGTGTAAACACAAACGCAAACTCTTCAGAACACTGTACATACCAGCACGTGTACGAGTATTACATATCACATATACACACAGAGATAAAAGGGATATATATTTTGCGAAAACGTAAAAATATCCTGCACAATACTGTACACGGAACCTGTCTCGCATTGTTCAGCACTATCGTTAACGGTGACATTGTAAATCCTACTCTACTAATATAAAATTCCATACAAACGTTCAAAGTATTCAATATTTTTCTACGTACGCGTAGGATTCGTGTCAATTTTATTTTCAACCACATATATTGTATTGTGTATAATTGTATTTAATAAGCACTGTATAGTTTGCACACGTCGTTAGCGATTAAAATTATTCAAATCGATTTAATATATAAGTATATATTTATAAACCAACCGTGTGTGTATTGTACACGTTTACTAAAAAAAAAACTTCTATTTTAATATCGTATCGTTGGATAAAAAAAAAAAAAAACGAAAAATGTTCGCCACACGACTCGAGTTTTGACGGGTTTTAAAAACCTACAACAAATATCGTCTATAATGTTATATAATTTTTTTGTAAAAGTATATAATATGACGTAATAATAATAATGTACAGACGGATCCATACCCGATTTTCTATCGTCCTAATAACGACTTTAGAATTATTTTTTAATATCTGTAACCAGACACTGTAGAAAACCTACAAAAGTTTAAAAATATATATACATAATTATCTTTTCGGTATTTTTTTTTTTTTTTATAAAAATTTTAGGAGATGCAGGTTTTTTTTTTATAGAATTTTTCACACGAACACTCTGCGTGATACGTATCGACGCGCGTAATATGAGCGCATTATACGACGGCGAAATTCCTATACGCATCTGTTACGCGTTACGCGTTTATACATATTATGTAAATTCGTCGGTACTTGACGCACGGAAAGAGCGGTTGCAAACAAAATTTCCACGTCAAAGAATTCGTTATCCGCCAATGCCTGTAGTAAAAAAAAATAATAATTTTTCTTTAAAATAAAGCTGTCAAGTGTGTAGCACCCACTCGAATAATAGTAATAAATACGTAATAATGAAAAGAAAAAAACACGCACACACACACACACACAAAAAAAAGGTTTCCATTCGAATCGAGAAACCATATTATAGAAACGCGCAACTGAAGTTTTTGTGTTACGAGATACCCCAATACGGACACGTTATTATACAAGTGTTTTCGGGAGGTTTTTTTTTTTTGCCTTCGCGCGGTATTTGCAGTGGCGTAATAATGGGTGGGAGATAATATGAGCGTCGAATCCCCCTCTTGGCCTTTTTTTTTTTTTTTATTAGTGGAATGGAATTTCGAAACAAAATATAGTTGTTTCTGATCGAATTTGTACAATCAGACCAGTGGCGGCGCTAGCCACCGCGAGGCCCTGTGCGGCAAGTGATTTGCGAGGCCCCTACTACAGGGGGATCTGGGGGTATACATTTTTTTTAAAAATTAGGTGCAAAATTATGCATTTTTAATGCTTTATAGAGCAATTTTCGTCACTACCACTGTTTTTTAACGACTACAGTTTGCATATACTACTTTGGCCTATATTGCACCACAGTCGTTTTATCCAAAGGATGGTTATTTGTTTTAGAAAAATTCACTTTTGACAATGTTCCGGAAAATTCGCTTGCGTTAAAAATATACAAAATTAAAGCTTACTGAATTTTCCTCCTTTATTTTTGACAGTAATAGAAGGTGTTCGAAGTCGTACTTATAAATTTCACTCCGGGGCCCCGATTTTCCAAAATAAATCGAGAGTTAACTTAAGATTTTTGTTCGACTTTTTGCTAACTTCGGGGCCCCAGGAGGCGGCGCGGGGCCCTGTGCGGTCGCACAGCTCGCACACCCCTAGCGCCGCCACTGAATCAGACCATCGAAATCGTCTAGAACTGTTAAAAATTCAGTCATCAGAAACGATGACGAGCATTAATACTATGTTAACTAATTGTTAATTCGTTCGTTATATAATAATCGATTAAATCTGTTAAGTCTACATGCTGGCAGTTCATAAAAACGTGCCGCCGCATACGTCTCGAGGACGCGCTCGACGAAATGGTTCTGAAGCCAAAACAATAGATCTGAAAAACAGAAACTATTACTTTTTTTTTGTACCTATTAATTGTTTTATTTAAATGAACAAAATAATTTACTTAGAAAAAAAAAAAATTTATATTATATAAATATTGATCCCCCCTCCCGTGACCTAGCCCTAATTACGCCACTGCAGGATATTTGTATATATAATAATATTATACGTTACGCTCTGCAGTGTGCACGTTTGCAGGAATATTCTCCGGTGTGTACGTGTGTATTTGCTTTTATGTATTGTATTTGTGTATATCGTGCCGACAATCGCGTCTGCTGGTTTTACGGCTCCTGTCTCCGCGACGGCCTACGACGCGTGTGAAGCACCCCGCTGGGGAAAAAAAAAAATGAAATCGACTGCGGCCGAGTGGGGCGCCGACGACGCCCGTCGTGTCGTCGGTCACCCGCCGTCGTCCTCGGGTTGCAAAAAAACTTTTGGCCGCACGATAACGACGTCCAGTAAACTGCACAGGGACAAAACGTAAGAGCTATAAACGTCGGCGGGTTTCGTTTACTATATTGACCGAGTGCGGTCACTTCACGCGACTCGAAAATAGAACTTGAAACTAATCGTTGGAAAATAAAAATACGACTTGAAAATAATCACGGAGAATATAAAAATACGGAATAAAAGGCGCGTGATTATTATTATTATTATTATTTTTTTTTTGGTAATTATTCGCTTTATTTGTACTGCATATACCGTTTAAAAAAAAAAAAATTAATAATAACGCTCACGCACTTTATACACTCATACACGATTTTTTTTTTTTTTTTCAGTCCTTAGATCGGTAAACGGTCTCTCTATGATATCGTGTCGTGTGCCTTATCCTCGAGTTGTCTATATGAATCAATTCTTGTGTTTTTGATTATATGGCTTTTATAACACGTTCTTGGCCTTCCTCTTCCGCGCTTCCCTTCTATCATGGCTTTCATTGTGACGTTACGGAGTTCTTCATTGTGTCTCAGCGCATGACCTATCCATATATTCCATCGCCTTGACCTTAAATTGTTGAGCAAAGTTCTTAATACATACACGATATGTCGTTCGAATTTATAGTTATTATTGTATATAATCGCGGTACGCAATAGTATCTAAACCGAATACGACCGCTGCAGTCGTTTGGAAAAAATGATGCGGTATAGATAGAAAATAATTTTTCTTAAATTTTCTCATTTTCAAATGTGCAGTACGAGTATATTTACGTTTGATGTCTCTACCGAGTCTAGACTCTACTTTGTTTATTGTGAAAACTGTTGTTAAATTCCGTAATATATATATATATATATATATATATATATTCCTGCTAGGGAATTATTTGTATATATATATATATATATATATATAGTAAAGAATTCGTCAAATGTATTTATTACTGTTTTTATGAAATTCACGAAATCGACCTGTTTAGATTTTATATACATAAAATGGAATTTTAAACTATCAAAACGTTTTCAATCGGTTCTTTGTGCAGTGTAGCAGTATAATGTCACTCGATTCAGTGCGTATAGATAATAATTAGAAAAAAAAAAAATTAATTTGTTATAAACTGATGGCGAAAAAGATCAAACAAACGTTGAACGTCAATACGTGTCTCTGACTCGAACACATTTCTATCCCAGTTTATACATCTCAATTTGTTTGAAAAACGTTTCCTATGATTATTAAAAAAAAAAAAAACAATTTTTATGTTTATTTTATATACCGTTCAATTATTATGATTATTTCCATAAAATCGACTTTAATTCGTGCGATAATTTTCTGTGCTACATATGTTATGGAAAGTTTCCATATCTGACGCAATTGATCGAATGAAACCAGTTTTCGCCTGCAACGATTGGTGCGTTCGCATGTGACGATTTCTCGCTTATACCATCGATAATATTCGCAAGTATAAAAATATGTAACGATTAAATATGCATGTACGCATGTGCAGCTTTTTTTCCATATAACGATTGGCCGTAAAAAATATAAAATAAAACACATTACGCGCGTGTTATTAATATATATATATATATAATATTGTGAATAACGCCTTAACGTAATCAATATTCGTAGACCAGAAAATTGAAAAGAAAAAAAAACATTTTATAGTTGTATAGATAAACGCTATAAGAGTGCTACTGCGGTTATAGTATAATAATAATATAATGTATGTAATCTGTCGCGCAACAGACGTTTTGGTAAAAAACAATTTTTGTGTTTTTCCAAAAGCCCGAAATTTGTTTATACGTTCAGAACACATATTATAGTGTTTAGAAAGAATATTTATCTCGTATTCGATAACGACTTCGAATTGGAAATAATAATAATCGTACTCGGTGAAATCTCTGTTCAAGTATACCGAACCGCGGTACATAATATGTCTTCTTGTAGACAGCACGTATACTTAACGCTTCCCAAATCAATTTTATTTGTCGATAATTAATAATAGACCCGTTGATAGCAATAGTATTTTGACGGGATTAACCGTTTCGAACAACGCGCAGAACGTTGCAGATCGTCAAAAAAAAAAAACGAAACTTGGTATATCCCGTTTAATTTTGTGGCGCATGATATATTACGGTATATGACGCGTATTTCTCGTGTATTTACACACTTTGCACGTCATACGTACAGTAAATAATAATATTTAAATCGTACACACACACACTGGGATACTGTAGATACCTCGTATAACACGATACAGACGTATTGTAATATTATGTCCCGCGACAGCCCACGCGAGACCTTATACGCACATAATAATTTAAGGCGCGTGTTTACGTATGTGTTATGCGTACACACTCAGTTATATTTGGTAAATAATAATAATAATAATAATAATAATAATAATAATAATAATAATAATAATAATAATAATAATGTTATAATGATAATAATATGAAAATACGCGTGCGCATCGATACGCGAGGACATGGCGCGTAACCCGCGGAGAAGAAACGGGACGAATATTTCATGAATTTATTCAACAAGGACAGAAAATATAAAATATATAGGTAATCAAATGTATTGTTCGGTAAATAAGAACTGCACATTTTTTTTTTTTTTTGTTTCATTCCAAACATATTTATCGCTTCCGAAATGAAATTGTCCTTGAGCGTGTTCGTCCTTTCACGATGAACGCTGCACGCATCATAGTGTCGTACACAAACTGTATTTAAACAATCTTCACCTGTAATCGAACGGAGCCACGCGTTTTCACTCTTCTCGGTGTACCAAAAGACCTTTCTATTTTGTGCACGTTGTCGGAGACGGTGCAGGTTTTCAGTGCTTGAAAAATCGCAGGATAACGCTCACAACGATCCGTGATAAATCGACAAACGAAATCTCATCACATTGCGATCCGACCAAATTTCTATCGATCCAATACTGATACCCGCAAATAGCAGATTCCTCTATAATATTTTCAATTTGACAGTGTTCACGAATAAGCTTCATAATTTTCTTTACAACCGTGTATTTTTAAACTCATTTCATAACACTAATAATAATAATAATAATAATAATAATAATGATATTTATTAAATTACAAATTCATAATATTTTTCCAACAAGTGTTCCGTCTCGCCTTTCCCCCGACGGACGCCCATGATTCTGTTTATAAAACGCGGCCTTAAATGTAACGCGGACCGCACTTGTCACGCAGTAATGCGTGTAATAAATGAGCCGAACGGCGTGACGTTTAATGTCTATCGATTGCAGGAGCGCGTCCTACTCCTGCAGACGGAGTAGGGTACTACGCGGCGACGACGACGGTCTACTGTAAAAGCCCGTGCGGTAAACACATTCCGTCAAATCTCCCGAAAAGCGCGTTTTGTTATATTGTGTACTGACGGTGCTGCAGATAGTCGGCCGGCGGAATCGCGGTTTTCGCGCATAACTATATAATATATTATAATAATATGAATATTCATCGTCGTCGTTCTTATTGCACGATTGCCGAGAGGTATTCGTTATAAGATATTTTATTGTGTGCGCGGCGGCGACGACGGCAATATTAATGTCGTACACATATGGGACCAAAGAGTGGCGGGGGCATAGCGAGAAGATATAGAGTGAAGAACGTTTAATAGTAGTGAAATATCGAATAAAAAAATGACAGGATTGTCTACACTGCGTGCAGATACATCGGTACATGCGTATGTGTCTCGTATATATCTCATTTATTTTTTTACACGTGACAAAAAGTTATTACCTATATAGCTTAGTCCTCGTTTCCTCGTACCTATAGACATATCTATATCTGTAGCTATCTATAAAAAGCCGGGCAGTTAGTTTATTGTTTTGATTGTTTACTTGAACATCGGAATAGAAATGTAAATAAAACTAGATTCATTGTGAATTAAAATTTAAATCACATTTCCAATAGCTTTTACAAAACGATAAACAAAAAAAATGTATTGAAATTTGGACAGGACAACGTCTGTCGGAACAGCTAGTATATATATATATATATACATATAGATCGCGCTGCCATCGCAGTTCCAATGTAATTAACGGCGGTATAGAATTGGGAGAACCTGGCCGGGTGGTGAGTAGAGCCGGGTTCATGACGTCATGGTAACGCTCTCGGTGTCGCACAAATTTATAGAATGAACCCAGCCATAAGACATATACGTGTCAAAAAAAAAAATTCTCGGTTATCGTCAAATGTTAAGGGGGAAATTAATACACTATACGAGCGTATTATACTGTAACGATTGCTCGGAATATATAGTTATTGTAATCTCTTTATAATAATTAATTATATACTCGACCACGAAACTGATCAAATAACGCCATAATTTCTATATAATTTTATATACATATCAAAAAGAAAATATTTTTTTCTTTTTTCTATTCAAAGTGTATCGTATTTTATAATAAAATCCAAATCGAATTTCAACGCGGGTCGGTAATTTATTTTTCTTCATCCGATTAAGTAAACCTGTATACAAGCGCGCGTCATTCTAACACGTTCCAGTGATCCGGAAAATTGTTTTATCCCGTGTTATTACTAATATAAGTATTACAAGCCGGTTGTCGTTGATTCTCTCGAAGAAAAAAAAACTGTTTTCATAAAAATACTTTTATAATTTGTAAAATTCAAAATACACGAACGATTAAAAAAAAAAAAAAAAACACGTACTTAATAAAAATATTACTATCGCGATTGATGTGCAGGTCAGTCAGACGTAATAATATTTTGTAATATTTACAACTTTATATAGGTATATAGGTATATATATATATAATGTAGATACTTTTATTTCATAGTAATTTATGTACGAATTTTAATGACCATTACGAATTTATGAAATTATACATGTACTCGTATACCGAACATAAAAAAATTGCGATTAAAAAAAGTATAATAATAATAAAAATCAAGCACTTCGTTTTTGTTATTTTACACGCGATATCGGTGGAAATATGTTTTCTCGAGGATTTTTACCGATGAAAATAAATTTAATTTATACATAACACCGATAGTTATTATAATATGTATATATATATATTACTATAATGTCATTTCTATTTACGCGATAAATTCCAATTTAATGATGGAGTACGTTTAATTATATCACATTATGTGTACATAAACCCATTACAATGAAATATTCAAATCGAACGGAGAAGATCAAATAGTAAAATGTTTAATTTTGCCTGACTATTGTATTATATAGGTAGTTAATAATATAATATTACTAACCGAATATATTGCACGTATTGTCATTATAGGAAAAGCTGCGCGCGTGCGAGCCATCAGTATGAACAATATATAGTAATTAAATGACAGAATATTGAGATCATTCCCGTAAAATCGTTTCATCCTATCTCGTTTTGTATTGTTGTTGTATTACCCCGTACAGTAGGTTTGTATACAGTGTGTTCACGCTAAGAGGTACTATTAAATATTTCAGCTGGATGACCTTGGATTGAAATGAAGTTTTCGGAAAGTGAAAGGGAATACTTAAATACACATTTTGATGAAATTTCATATTTTTAACCTTTTCGGTACGCGCATGCACAATACAACTTACTTTTTTTTTGAATAGCAACTACTACTTTTTTTTATAGATTCGTACAGAGTATCTTTTTTAAAACCATTTTTGTATCAAACATTTTTTTCTATTTACAAAATTGACAAAGTTAGAGTAAGTTGAAATTTTAATTTACGCATAGTCCGTATTTAACGAAATTTTCACCACGTTCATCTTATATTTAAGGTTATAATACGGATAATATAATACTGCAACTATAAGATGACTAGAATATTTTTCGGAATGTGCTTGTACCTATATATACTATTTATCATTACCTTAATACAGAGGTTCTCAAACTTTTCAGGCCAGGCCCCCTTTTAGTTAACCCCAGACCTGAGCCCCCCCCCCCCTCATAAAAATAATTTTAATAGTCATGTTTAGAGTAAAAAAATGTTAAAAACAAACAACAAATATTGATAAATATTAATATTACAAATTTATTTTAAAATAAAATGTATTTTTTATAAAATATTTTAATTAATAAAAATAGAATGACGGACAATAATGGTTTATCGATGAAACAACAAACCTTTTATAGATAATGGCTCGTGTTGATTGTTGCTGCCTGTATGTGATGTATAAATATACCGAATTGTATACAATGCAAAACGCGATTATTATTACGGACATTTCACAATTTTTTTAATTTTTTCTACCAATGCAATGTTGATTTTTAAAATTGTCTTGCGCCCCCCTATAAAGCTTTTGCGCCCCCCTGGAGGGTCGCGCCCCACACTTTGAGAACCTCTGCCTTAATATTTAATAATTATTTATTTATTTTCGACGCCTAGCCGACTTGAGTTCTTATATATATATATATAGTGTGATTGAATCGTAATTTTGGTAATATTTTAATAATTGGTTTCATCATAAACTGTATAAAAAAACCAATATTATTATCTTATGGATAAATAATTTTTTATTCCACAAACGTTATTTATATAAGACATATAAATTTATATATAACAATTGAAGAACACTGAAATTGCTATTAATCTTTTTACTGTATAGATTTTAATATCATTTTCGAAGGAACGACAAAAGTCTTAATAATTTCAAATGTATATATATATATATATATATATATAGATTTGTGCCGGTTTTGTCTACATATATGTATTACATATAATATTATTTTGATACGATATACGATGTATGTACGTGGGCGCATAATACCAGCTGTTACATATATATATATATATATATATACTCGTATATACACACTGTGGCTGTGTTAATATTGATTTTGGCATTTTGAAAAGTACTTTAGTATTTCAAGAGCGGCGTTTTTTAATCTGTTCTCTTTATCTTTTTTCTTCTTTCTGACTTTTTATGTGCTTTTTTTTATATAACTTTATGCGACCACAACACCTGTAGAGCGTCTCCTTGAATGGAAACACAAAACTCCGGCATGATAAGTAATAATAAACATTAGCGTTTCGAAAGTCCGTTACCTTTTGTTGTACAAATATGTATTATGATTTATGACGGTTACTCCGCAAAGACCATCACCCGACATTACAGTGACATAAAAAAAAAATCCCCTAAAGGTTTTATGTCCAAACATTTTTCGAATTTTATTTATACCCACAGAAAACCAATTAATAAAATCGTCAATTCAAAATATATATTTAATGAAATTTTCGAAAAGAAATAAAACTTATAAAACAAACTGATATTGAGAAAAGAGAGTATATATAAAAACTTTAAGCTGTATATAGTCAATCGGCATAAATTCAATACGGTTTACTGAACATTTGTATATCTATTGTTTAAGCTCAATGTTCCATGACCAAGATTGTAGATTATTATCCAAATACAATTTCCTCCATTGTCTCGCTAACGTGTTCCTTAAAAAGCCTGTAAAGTCGGAGGCGTGAATTCAGATATGCAGCTAATAGATCACGTTGACGGGTGTGTTGTTATTTTGAATTTAAAAAAAAAAAAAAAATGATCGCGTTTTGAAAATCGATTTTGAACGTTTTCATATTTTGAATAATTTTCAACAATCGAATTACGATTCGAAAGAATTTCGAGTTTTATTTTAAATATATTTAGACCACTGTTTGATTAATTTTGTATTATTATTTCAAGTCGGTTTGATTAAAGTAAAAAAAAAAAAAAAATTCAAATTTTTAAATGAAAAATAAATAAAACAGTTCACCACGATTAAGTTGATATAAAATTTCGAAATCGAAATTATTTATCGAAATAAATTATTTATTGTATTATTGAAATGAATGCATTTTATTGCTCTGAATGAATTTTGAAGTAATATATATATTATTCTGAAAATAATATTTATGATAGAAATAGTAATTAATTATGAAATAAAATTGTTTATTTATAGCGTAGTTTATTTAAATCAAATAAAATAATGATAAAAAATGATGTTCATATATAGGCATCAGCGCAAGAAGTATGACGTATTAATGCGTATAGGGCTGTAGGATTACGCGAAGTATCCTTAATAAACTTATAAATATTCATAACACGTTACTTCGGATTCGGCGCACCTATAATATATTTAAAAGGGTAACTTTTTTTAAAAACAAAAAAGTTCCAGGGTTTTTCGTGTTCGTAATAGTAATTTTTAAAATAGGTAAACGCTTTTAAAACGTATAAGAAAAAAAATATTCGATATAAATCACAATATTTATTTTCAGAGCACTGTTTTGCCAATACAAATCTTATATAGTCATACGTCTTTTGATTATACAGTATCGTATATTATTTTTCATTGGATCGAAAATATTTTGAACATGTAGGCGTATAACACATATTAAAGTGGATATATGTGTAAGTATATATGTAATGACGCTACAAAAAAAAAAAAAAATATATATATATATGTAGTTCACGGTTGTGTTCAAAGTTTTCAAACATTTAGAGGACAAAAAGAAAAGTGATTCCCGGGTCGTTGCCGCCGGTTAAATAATTTATTATTAAACTCTCGTAGCTGGTTATCTGCTGCAGGAAGGTCGTAAATTGTTGTAGAAATATAAGGACACGCAGCTCTAATTCGCGAGTCCCTTTAATTTAATAGGTGCATAATATTTTCCACTAGAATTAAAATAATAAAAACGAAATTTATTGTGTATGTTCATATTGACAGCATATGTCTGATAAACGTGTAAAATGTTCACACCGATAATAACAATTATATTTACTCAAAACACACACACACACACACACACACACACACACACACACTTACACGCACAAACGCCATAAGAGTTAAAAAAATATGTCTGTGGTATTTGTTTATGTGGTTACGTGACTAGAGGTTATTAAATGTTTTTCATACTATGACGGTTTTATTTTATATTAGAATTCAAGCATTTTGGTATATTTATTAGGTAACATTATTATCGCATAGGCGAAGCCAAAAATTTACTGCAAAGTGTTGTGCCATTACCTGAAAAGGGTATATAATGTCCCAAGAGTCATTTAAAGTTCAGTTACTGTAGAAATTTATCTTAATGTATTTGATATCAATACGGTTAGGGTATGGACTGTAAAGTTCAAAAACTATACAGCACTGTTTAACAATGAGAACTTCCGGAAATAAATACTAAATATTTATAATGGTTTTAATAAATACAATTTTTCACTTATTTCTATTATTACATTACATTAAGTATAATAATGCGTATTAAAAACTTTTTTTTTTTTTAAATTACATTAGTACAGTTTTCAAGTTTATTCGTCTTAAACGTTGTAATTAAAAACGTTAAAATAACAATTAGACAAACTTTATACAGAAACACGATTAATAATTTCGAAGACGCGCCGTAATGACAACTTAAAATTTTATCATTGACAGAATAAGTTTCATTCAAAAGCTCTTTAGCCCTATATAACTTCGCTCACGAAAATGATTCTGAATGTGTTTATGTTGCATGCTGAACAGACACTGTAAATACATTTTCTGTTGATGGATATAATATTTATATCAAGTGATCAAATCGTTTTTCAAATAGAAATCACGTACGTGTTGGTATCGATTTTGGTTTTTACGTAGGTACACGTACGACACGTACTTATAAATACATTTATTCGAAATATCGAAATCGACCAAAACGTTTTCCATATAATATTAATATTAATATATCGGCTATTAAAACCATCTTTTTACGTATTTTAATAGTATAAATATAGAGTTCATCAATATTATTATTTTAATATATATATATATATATATTTCCGGTATCGCATACGAATAAACCTATAATTAGTAAATTCCATAAAAAAATGTTTGTAGTATTTTTTTTTTTTATTGGTTAAATTTTTAAAATATAAAATATCGATAATATAGCGTAATTATAATTGTATATGAGATAGTCTTAGATATATCTCATTTTTCCTCTTTAGCTTTTCATAAGAAATGCATTACAATTTATATACACATTCGTGAGTTTATTTATGTCCTATTTTACAACACACGTGAGCACATTTTTTTTATCCTTCTAGCTAAAGCACATGAATTTTTCTGAATCCATTAGATAATAGGATGAAAAAAAAAACATAGGTAGTCGTAGTAGCGAAAAATGTATTAATGCCAATATTTTTATATATTTTATTCCATACTTGGGCGTATTTATGTATTATATTGGTCATATTTATTTTGATGTTTGAGAGGTTGACGATATTTTATGGTTAAACTTACCTATTTTTTTTTCTATTTCAGTTCCAGACCACGTACGGCCCCGCGTCTGCAGTCTTCCAGAAAAACCGTACAACCCAAGGTCCGGAGACGAATTGTATCGACTCCGAACTTTCAGTATAACGAATAAAGGCGGTGTGGTGAATTGTGGAGATAGCATCATAAACAGACGGTCCAGAAGTAATACCAGCGTCAATTCGACAAACAGCAAGTGAATATTATTAAATGTCCTTACGTATTTTTAAATTATAATTTCGTAGGTATAACGTAAAAAAAAAAAAAAAAAAATGTAAACAAAACAATAATTGTTAGTTGATTTAATGAAACAAGTTTCATACACATACGTGTATAAAAAAGAAAAGAAAAACGAAAATTGTCTTTGAACAGTATTTCGTTGTTGATTTCGTGTCAGTAAATATCGTACCAGTAATTTTATGTGTGATAATGTCGATGGAGAGTGAAAACATTATATTATCGCTAAAAACACTAAAATTATTTCAAATAGATTGCGCAATGCAATTTGTTTTATTAAATGAAATGGAAACGCGCAACATTAAGCCTCCTGTAAATCTCCGTTTTCTTCTATTCTTTTCTTTTCTTATTATTATTTTTTTTTTCATCTGCCGTTTTCCTTCGGACGATAAACATCAAACGTTTTCCCGTTCAAAACTCCTAAGCACTCGCATCAATATTTACTACACCAGCTCCGGTGCTGTATACAATGCGGTGTTCTTGGTCTGATTGATAGCTGAACCGCGAGAGTTGTCGTCATAATGGACGTTAAAAATGTATGCATATAAACCGAATATATTTAATTAAAACCCAGTGTCAAATCCGACACAATAAACCAGGTTTGTATACAGGAATCACTATGGCGCGTAACATTACGGTTTTTATTCGTGTAATTAAAATTATGAACCGTATAGTTAAGCACATACCGGCTATCACCGAGCGTCGAGATAATTAAATATTTTCATAGCAGATATTACGATCGACTCGGTATTATTATTATTTTAAATTTCTACGAAAATAATATTTATATAATTGCGTATTGTAACGCGTACGCCGGTCGCGTATTATATAAAATAATATTTGAAACGTTTATTTTACTGTGCGTCTTCAATTTCATACCGTGTTATTCGTGGACAATATAATTATTTATTGTTTTACTTAAAATCATCTGTTTATTCTAGTGTTGAAGTTCGTTATTTTATTTGAATAAATTAAAATTATTAAAAATAATTACCTACGTAAAAACATATTCTGCAGTATACGTAATTGTTCAACGGCTCCGAAAAAAAAAAAAAATTTACATACATGTTAATATAAAATATATGCGTCTTCGTTCAGTAACGAAATCCGTTTTAAATTTATAATTATATATAATATATATTATTGTTCCGCGATTAGATCAGTTGAGACCTATTACAGTATTCAAAACGGTGCCGGTAGACTGTTGCGTCTGTAATATTTACGGGCGAATGCAAAATATTCAAACATATATTTAAATTGTTATTATTTAATAACTATATTTTTATAAACTCGTTGTTATTAATAATCTCCATTTATATGTAAATATAAGTGGAGTTTATTAATAAATGATGACATAGGTAATAACAACAAGTATATATATATATATATTGGCTTTATATTTGCATAAGATTTGTAAGAGAAAAAAAATTTGGTTTTTAAAAACGAATATACAGACTTGACTAGTTAATAATTTTAATATATTATAATAATTAAAAACGGTAACTACTATACGATGACGTTAAACAGTTTTCCGTTTTTAATGCGCCATAAAATAGCTGAAGGATTAAAATTGATTTTTTTATTACGTCGTCACAAGCAATTACAATTTTCGCTTATACACTATACTACATTATAATCAATATATAAAAATGTTAATTTTATACACGTCTGTTAATGACATTTTTGCCAGAACAACGTTCTCGCGTTGACATCATTTTAATTAAACATAAATAATTTTTTCATCCGTACACTGTATATGTATGGGTCGATCAATTTTCTTCTACTCTATCAAAATCGCAGACATGTATAGGTTATATTATATAACGTGCTTTTACGTTTCCACGGATTGATTTTTGTGCGACCGGAGAAATAGATTGCGAATAAATTATTTAACGAAGAGACAATTTTCGTAATTATTATTAATAAAAATCCTAAATTTTTAATAACCAACGCATTTTATTCCGTTTCAGACACAGTCCTAGTAATCTAAGCGGCGTGTCACCTTTTGACGGTTCGTGTTGTGGCGGCAACAGCAGTTATAACGATCTGAGTTCTGGCGAGTCCAGCGTTGCCGAGGAGATACCCAAGTACCGGGTCGTACTTCTTGGCGAATCCGGCGTCGGAAAAACGGCATTGGTTTCCCAGTTTATGACGTCCGAATACATGAACACGTACGACGCTTCGTTGGGTAAGTCGGTTGAATTTGATTAATAAGACAATTTGTAATAATCGAGTGAGTACAACGCGTGGAATAATAAAATACGAATTGTCTCGAAATTTTACAGACACACACACACACACACACACACATATATACACTATTTTTAACGAGGGTTCTGTGTAATGAATGAAAAAAAAAGTTTTTTTTTCCAAAGTTTAACGGACTCGAGTATTTTACAGTGATTAAAATTTAAAAAAAAAAAAATGTACTTAATTGTTTGTGGTTTATTTAACAACCCAATTGAATATTATTGCAATTTCAAAATCAGTTTTACTGTCTGGTGATTCACTTATAGAGTAACCGGGTCATTATAGTCATACGTAATTCGTTTATTGAATAACAACGTAATATATGTGTGTGTATATTTTTACTGTTTGTAAATTTTGTCGGAACACAATTAATTCTAGAAAAAATACAATGAAATTAAAACGTTTGTGTTTAAAAATGTCGACCGATTTTTCTCGTTGTACGAAATACATACGAAGTTGGCTAAAGCGATTTTAGACTTGTTTGCGGCTTCTTTTTTTTTTTTTACATTTATTCAAATACCAATAATCTGAGATAAAATTAACGTGCACGTAAAAGAAATTGACGATTACCAGACACGAGTCTACGAGGTGCATTTAAGTTGTATTATTATCAGCGTGTTTATATATTGCGGCGTGTTGCTGTAAACATATAAAATAATTTTTTTTTTTGTGTTCTTTCGATATTCTGATGTTTTACGTATAATAAACACACATACGTTTACCGGTATTAAAATAACATCTGTAAACAAATACACTTTGGTTTTTTTTTATGGAGAGTTAGAAATCAGTTAAAACTACTACGCCTACTGCATAAAAACACAATATACGAGTAATAAATAAGGAAAAAATCGGCGAGAAAATCGTTTGTTTACAAATAACAAAACTAATAAATGTAACGATTTTACCGACAAATATTAATTGAAATTATGTTTTTCACGTAAAATAAATTATCGATTACTTTTCATTATCACGCGTGTTATTTTTTGTTCACCGGGCTAATTTTATTTTTAGTGCGTGTGTGTGTCTTCATACTTCTTGTCGACTGGTTTAAACGCCTATTGATTCATCATAACATAATACGCGTGGTCCATAAATACTCGTAGAATAATATTAAAATTGATCGATTTAATATATTATGTAACCACTACAGTAGTTAAAAAAACGTTAAAGCTAGTAGACGCATTCTATTAAAGTTAAATTATTCAAGATTTAGGTTGACGGGTTCACTGTTTTAATCACAGCTGTATCGGTTTTTGGTCTTAACGTGTCAGACTCGATTCATTCTTTTCTAGGAATTGTTCTCTTTTCTCTACAATCCCAAAAATGATTATAAACACAACACAGTAGACACATTACACCACGTCATATTATATGTTTAATAAATATTGTAACCTTCACAGCTCATTTAAATTTTGTACATATATTTATTATAATTTAACATACGTTTTTAGGAGGTTAAGTGTATATATATATATATATTTTTTTTTTAAAGCTATATACAGTAAAAAATTGTAACTTTCCTTCATCGTGTATGTACTCGTATAGACATTTATTACCACAATATTGTTTTAATTAAATTCTATTAAAACGATAAAATATTAATACACGGCGTAATAGATTTTCATTAAAATATGTTATGGTACTGAATATTGAATTAAAATTTATATTAAAACTATTTACAGGTATAATATAAAGTACATTTATAAGTTATTATATATAGAAAACAAATAAAACAAATCCATTTCTGTTATTTTATTATTCTTCAGCATTATAATCTAATTTTATTATATTTTTATGGTCAATTTTAAAAAGTGCAGGTTTTACGTGGCACACACACACACACACACACACACACACACACACACACACACACATATATATATACACACACGCACACGTCTGCAACTCGCTTATTTTCGTAGAACTTTTATATTTCCACAAATCTGGGAAAAAACGAGAGGATTTTTTGTTGAACATTGTAAATTGTATATACTTTTTTATTTACAATCTGTATAAAAAAAAGAAGACACAATTAGTAAATGTGATAATAAAGGCATATAGAGACGCGCAAACACGAATGGAAACGGAGCCACTCGACATTATTTCTCAACTGCAAACTCTAATTAAATGATTATATATATTATAAAAGATTTAGGGATTTGAACGATTTAATTTAGCATTATAGAACTTTTAAAGAGAATATAACAGTATAGATGAGAAGTTGGTGTTTTGAATTCTTTATGGAGAGTGTGGTTGCTAAAATTTCAAGGGGCACTATTATTATTAAACGACGGTTGATTGACTGATTTTTCAGTCTCCAGAGCTCAATACCGTGTGTCGGACATATTAATTTTTTGTAATGTTGGTAGTATTTTATATGAAGGTCTGAATAATTTAAAACGATTTTCATTTTTCAAATTTTTTTTTATAATTAATGTGTTTTTTTTTGCAATTTGTTTTTAAACACTTTCTCGGATATATATAATGAACCGTATGGTCCATTCTATACACGCGTATTTATTTAGTGGTAGAAAATTTATTTGACACGTTTTTCGATTTTCTCACTAGTTTTCCTTAGCGTAAAGCAGAACGGTATTAAAGAATTGCAAGTAGGTATTCGTTTATTTTTGCAAAATTTAACTCGGTTTTTCTTGTTGTAAAATCATATTAATCGTAATTTGATATGTACAATTAAATTTTCCTAACGGTCCGATTTTCTGTCCTTCCGCTCGGACCGAATATGGACCGCGATTCGCCTGTTGCTCACTTCTGCAGGTCAAGGTGTATCCAGTCGAATATTCAGCGAATTACGTTTTGTTTTAGTCCAGTTAAGTCCAGTTAAGTTTTTTTGTACATATATGGTTAGATATTTAATGATTTCTTGCTGGAGAACTGTTGTTGTTGGTCAAAAAGGGACTATTATAGTAGAGCGTAATATAAATGAAATATAACTTGATTTATCTTCTTTTCTTTTTTATTCTTCACAATTTGATCCGTATTTGCATTTTAGTTTTATAATTTTGGAGATTTTTATGCGAGTGGTTTAAAACCGGATGTACGAAAATTATAATTTATTGATAAAATTCCTTTGCACTTTAATACTTTTGTAACGTATTTCAAAAGATCCGAAATTTGTTTTACCAACTAATGCGTGTAAGATACTTTATTTTTTCTTTCCTTCTTTTCTTTTCACATTATTGTAAAAACGTTAAGTCAAAATACTTAAAAAAAAAAAAAAATTTAGAAACATTGCTGCATAATGTACGTGAATATATATTTAACCGTAATTAATTAAATGTAAGACTTTAAACTTTAATTGCTTAATTGAATTTTAATAATTATTAAAAAAAAATAATAACTCCTTAATGTATTTACATATTTAATGAGCTTATATATTTTCTCTCAAGTTATTACAGTTTAATTGAAGTTTCAAATACGTTAACAGATTTCTTCGTTGTTATAAAACAGATAAGAATTTAATTATTCTCGATTATTTCGTAAACTTCTATTTTCTGATAAATTCTTAGTAAATCTATAGCGTAACTATTGTTTATGAAATAATTAAAAACACCACGACATCTTTACACAATAATTCACCAGTTTTGTATAATATTATTAATTTTCGATTTGATATTTCGACGTATTGAGCGTTATTGTTTTTCACATAATTTATTTATTTTTAAATCGTTTGAAAATAAATAAAACATCAGGATAAATCGTAAATGAATAAAAACTATCAATAAGAAATAGGGATTTTTTTTTTGCTAGAAACCAATTTATCTCACGCACATACATATCATATTATACATAAAATTTAATAATAGATGTTTAAAATTGAAATAATAATTAATTTTCAAACGTAGACACCCGCACCGATCGTGTCTTCACTCAGATCAACGACGGTTAGGCTTACAGAAAAATCGCATCGGATTATAGTAATGATTGGTGCTGGTGTTTATGAATTAAAATATTTTATTCGAAATCAAAAAATTGGCCCATATCGTGCAAGTTCCGTAAGCGCACATAGCAAAAAAATTATGTCGGATTTTGGTTAGAGTTCGATTTCAGTTCGAATGGGACAATGCTCAATCGTTACTCGACTGTATTTAATTCGAGTAGTATTTTCACGTACCCGAGCGAGAAACGCAGCGAAGTTTTCTGAAATCGTAATAAACATCACTAAAAATAACTACTTATAAAAGCTAACCGTAACAAAATTTTATCACTGCAGAAAATAATTTATGAGTATTTTTGCTGCGTTATCCCTTATCCGTATATATATATATATATATATATATATATATATACACGATTATATAAATGTAGTTTTATATACTTAACAAATCGCGTACTTTAACGCTCACCGCGTGTTTTGTCGAGAAGCGTAGGTGCAACACGAGTGTGTATATAGTTGTTATCAGAGTATTATTATATAATAATATATTTCAATACTGTCGGTCACTTTTAGTCGACAGAAGTGAAGTGTTCGCTTGGCATTTTCAACAAACCCCCGTCGCGTAACATCGCGTAATAACGTTTCCGAAATAGAAACACTCTGTACAAGAGATGACTTCAGTTCTCAATAAACTGCAGTATTCCGATCTACTTTATCGGACTGTTCGCACTTATTTATTTATTATTTTCAAATTATCGTCTTTGAAGTGGCGCAGACTCGAAGATAAAAGTCGACGTTATATATATGTATATGTATAGGTACTCACTTCGGGTCCTCGAGCGACGACGACGGGTTTTTATTGCGTTTCGCGTCCTTTTACGGTATATAATGGAAGTCTTGTGGAACGGGGAGCAGAAACCCCGGATGAAATTTTATTTTCTTCCGCAAAATTGATTTATCTAATAAAAGCACTCCGAACGAATGAATAATGTATTGATTGTATGCAGACGATAAGCGAAACGCGTATGGATTTTATGGTGAAATTTCAATTACGTTTTCAGACGACGAGTTTGGGGAAAAAACCGTTTCCATACTGTTGGACGGCGAAGAGTCCGAAATGGTTTTCATCGATCACCCCAGCATCGAAATGTCGGTGAGTACAATATTATACGCGTAAATATTATGATGTCAAAATTTTTTTTTTGCTTCTGTTCTCGAACGAATATACTGCGTGTATTGTATCTGTTGATTATGTGTACGATATCCACAGGAATGGCGCGTTTTTTTTTTTTTTTTATTACGACTCGTTTAAAAGCATTTCTTCGTATAACATCATAAGAAGGAATTCTATGAAAAAATTATTCTCGGTATTTTTGCGAACGCGGTATTATTAATTTGTGAATATACTTTATTTTTTTATGTTACCGAGAATTAAAAGTACGCTGTCGATATATTACAGCATTTATGTGCGTATATATATATATATAGGAATAGAAATAAAAAAAGATAATGTTCAGATAAAATGTTTACGCACCGACTCGAATTAACGCTAAACGTGTCAAAAAAAAAAAAACAGTGTTCTATCATAACAAATGCACATATTGTACATATGTACGCCTAAACGATTCAATTTTTTATTTTTTTTTCGAAATTCATACGATTTCAATGCGTGTCGGAATAAAAAACAACAACTGTATTTATAGTGTTATTGTGTATAACATATAAATTAAAAAAATTTAAAATTCAGAAGTATAAAAAAAAAAAAAATTCACCATTTTTTAAAATTATTATACATATATGTATATAATATATATAAATATACTCGTTTTTCTTTTCACATAAAATCGTTATAGCGTTGTCCTCTTGAAAGATGTTTTCTCCGAGTTGAATTACAAACGTTTCTTTGTTACATTTCGAGAAATCTAGAGAACTTATTTTAGAAAATCTAAGGCGGTTGTATTATGAAAGTATGGATGAGTCCTATATATAGAGTCGTACGCCGAACTGAATAAACACCGAATCGAAACATCACCGAATAAATAATAATAACAATAAAATAAACATTTTCTTTCTTATTTACAATAAAAAAAAAAACTCATTGACGTTTGATCTGAACGACTCCGACGGAAATGTTTAAAAAAAAAGTCGATATAGGTATACGTAAACAGCAACGTCATCAATGATTGTAATGCAGCGTTTACAGTATACGTCATAAGTATAATAATAGTTGATAAAACACATAATAATATAAATTATTATTCGTTATAAATATAAATAATATACACCTATATTTATAATAATAATGTGGTAAAATATTACTAATGATTCGAACACGACACGAGTCGAATCAATTAAAAATATAACATATATGTATTAAAGGTTTTTCTTTACATTGGTTTGATTACATATACATTTATACGTATAAAATTGTGTGTCTTAAACGAAATTTCATTTTTTTTTTTTTGTATATCCGTAATAAAAAAATATATATTTGATATTATTAATAAATTTCTAATAATTTACATGTGAATAATATATACATAACACTTCGCGCGCGCTATATTTCTACTAGAGTTCGGTATAAGAAAACACAAGCGGACAATAACTGTTGTGCTGTTCACGCGTAATTCGGTATTTTACAATATTATTATACGTTCCCGTTTAAAAAAAAAAAAACTCGCTCACTGTATATAATTATATTAATATACAATAATATAATAGCCTCGTGATTCGGAATCCAGATAAGATTTATGCGTTCCGACATTAGACGCCGATGACTTTTTCGCGGTAATAAAAAAAAAAAAGGAAAAAAATTTGTTACGGAATGTAAGTAGAAAAAAAATAATAACCCCCGTCACGATAGTTATCGGGAAACGGCTTTAATACTATAATTGACTCGTTTATATATGGATTTTTTTTGTTTGTTGAATAACTCATGTTTTTTTTTTTTTTTAGATAAACAAATTGTATTTTCACGTGCACAATATCTGTACGTAATATATATAATAATATATCGTTGCGATAAGTATTTCGGAAAAGTCGAGACCTCGAGACCTTATTATTATTATTATTATTATAATAATCGTTTGTTTTTCGTCTCGGCACCGCGATTGTTTAAAACCACGCGTAATAAACCGCGTTGCGTATATGTATAAAATATAATATATTCGAACGACTTGGGAATAATCAAATAATATAAATAATACGCAAAAGTACAAAAAAAAAAAAAAACGGAGGAAAAAGTAAATAAATTCGATTTTTTTACATCGAACGGTGTAAAGCGGTATAATATTATATATATAAAAAAAAAAATATATAAACATACGTCTCGTGTGTTTTGCCTCGATCGACGCGTTTTGTGAAAACGGATACCATAATATATAGTTACGAGCATGCGTTGTACATTACGGTATAGCAAAAATGCGATTATTTTCGATAAATACGTGTAAATAGTTGTTTTTATACGCTTAACGATTGAAGTGTCCGGTTGAAAATTATACAACATTTTTTTCCCCCCTCCCGTTCAAAAATTAACATTTAAAAATAGTTTTTGTGTATCGCGTCTAGCGTCTAACCCCAAAATCGTTTCGGTTGTTACCGCGTACACTATAGCGTAAACACAGATTAGACGATATACAGCTGATGATGGATCACTGGCGATATAAACAAAAAAAAAAAAAATGACGTCATTCGAAACCCCCCAAATCAGTGTAACCGCGTGATAGCGCAATATATTTACCTAAAATTTAAACACTACTCCCGTGAGATAATCTGTTTGTGTTGTTTACAGGGGCGTAATTAAGGGGGGGGGATGAGGGGGATAGATCCCCCCCCAGAGCCTTTTTTTTAATCATGTAATATAAAAAAAAAAATAACTGAAAACTGTCATCATCTATTGTAGAGTCAAAATTTTTCTTATTTTTTTCTATTTATCCCCCCCCCCCCCCAGAACAAATTTCTTTTTTGTTTACACAGTGAATTCTGGTTTGGCGATTTCACGTCACAATAATGTCTCGTGTCAAACGTACTCGTTTCATACGCATAGTTGAAAAACACGAGCGTCTAGAGACAGCGCCTCGATATCAATTGTTATCAGTTATCACAACCCGTTAACCACTTAATACGTATCAAATATCGATTGACATTTCATCTTTTCTGTCAAGGCGTTGATTTTTTTTGCATTTCAAGCGTGTACAAATCGTGTAATTATTTTAAAATCACGTTCCTGTTTATATTCACATATAATGGTAGCATCTATACTATAGTAGTTAAATTAATTTTAAAACGTTCGTGTGATTATTAATTGATAATTTGAAAGACAGTGTTGACAATAATAACGAAAAGCCATCATCTGCAGGTACTAAAAACTGGGGAAAATACATAAATAAATATTAAAAACCCGTGTTTTTCGGCTTTCGATATTGGAATTGTTTTTCGATTAGCGCTCAACAATTAAGTAGAATTATTAATAAAGATTATATTCGGAATTTCCTTTTTTTAACTGTAGTCAAATTGATACGTATCACTAGTACGATAGTGATAACCGATAAGAAAATTGATATTGAGGCGCTGTCTCTGTAGACGCTCGTTTGAAAAACCAATCGGTGTTTGATCTGCGTTAAATTTTTACCGGCACGGCGATAACCGTTATTATGATAATATGTATTATTTGAGACAGTAAAGAATATGTACAACAATATCGTCGTATAATATCAGCACGATAATTTATATCGTCGTGTGCGCCTACATTGATACGGGATGGCGGGAGGGGACCAATCAGAAGAGCGTATTTGCAGTTCTTTTGTTCTCGGGCCGAGCGTTCCGTCCGTATTCGTCCGATCCGCGCGGTATGACCGGTACAATCGGTGACCGACGACACGCGCGCGCGCGCAATACGGAATACGGATAATATTATGTGTGCACAATATCGTCCGACGTTCGCCGGTTGCCCGTCGGCCGACTCGCGCGCGCTCATTTTATATATTTCACACGACGAACCCTTCGACGGCGTGCGCGACCCGGTTGTCGGGCGGCGGGTACCGGCAACAGTACGACGTGCTGACGCCCAGACAGGCGAGCGCGACGGACAGGCCGGATATGCCGCACACGACGCCGGCGCCGATGTCGTTGAGCGCTGGGTCCAGCACGGTGCTCTGGCACATCAGCCACAGGGCGCACGTTTCCAGCGCGCTGAACAGCGCCACCAGTATGTAGCCGGTCACGTAGTTCCGGTTGGGCAGCCACCGCCACTGTTGCGACCGGAACCCCGGGAACCCGAGCACCAGGCACACGGCGGCCGCCAGCAGCCCCGCGTCCAGATAGTACAGCCGGCCGCGGCGGGACATCAGGTAGAAGCACAGCATGCAGCTGGCCGTGCCGGACACGACCAGCACCATGGCCGCGGACCACAGCGTGCACACGGGCAGCGACTGGACGGGCGTCCGGGCGGGCGGAGTGTGCGACCACGAGGGCTTGCTCGGCGACTCCGGCGACTTCTCTTCCACCTGTGAACGAAAAATAAAACAAAAAAATAAACCGTCGAGTCCGTCTGTAATATTACGTCCCCCCCCGGAAGTGTATAAAGAATTCGTTTTTTTTTTTATTATTATTATTATTAATTTATCGTGTTTTGATGCCAAAAATCGAACCGTTTTCTTTATTATTTTTTTTTCTACCCGAAGACGGTTTGGCTAGTTCTGTACGACGGTAAATTTCTCGTAAAACGTATCTAGGAAAGAACACGACGTTTGAAAGAACGGCAGTCCTCGGGGGAGTAGTCGATCACTAATGGATCGGAGTGGATAATGTGTGTACGGTTCGGTTCAAGACGGATGCGGCAGCGCAGCAGTGGAAATTCGAGTGTACGCGCGCGCCTTAAATGGCTTTTGGCCAAGTATATAGGGATGCCAGAGGTGGTGATACGCCAGCACGTTCCACTGGTATGTGGAGCCAATAACTGAGTGTACACGGAGACAATTGCATTTTGTTGTCAAGCGCTTAATGAAAAATCTGAGCTCTATTGATTGCCGTTCAAAAATGTAACGAAGGTATACACGCAATGAGATCTCCGCGATACCGTGTCCGTTTCGGCAACGTTTTTACGGTAAATCTTGTAAAAAAATACTTTTAAAAAAGTATTGAAATACTAGTGTTCGTATGTGTTTCATATGCGAATACTTTTTTTTTTTTTTTTAAAAACACTTTTCAAATACAGTATTTTTTACAAGACTGGTAAATCGTTTGTAGCGTACAATTTGTGTGTATCTGCTGCGCGTCTGTGAATTCGAACGGATGTGATAAACCGCGGTCCACGTATATACGCCGTGACGGTTTCACGAAAAAGTAATGAATCCGCTCGTCGACATTGGGAAATAACGGTGGAACTCTCCAGGAATTTGACGACTTTCCCGGGTAAATTTTACGTTCATTTGTAAACTATCCCCCGGGCTAACCGAAACTTTTTTTTCCCCAAAATATAAACTCTATCGCTCTAGGGACCCAGCTGTTTTGAGGGTTAGGTGAAATTCATTTTTTTTTTTTTTTTTTCAAAATTAATACTTCGATATACCCGTTTAGAATATTTTCTGATTTTTTTTTTATATACAAATTTTGTACTACAATAAATTATAAGTTATGTTTTTTTTTTTTTTTTTGTACAAAAACTAGTACGTAATGATTATGTAAAAATGTAAAAATAATTTAGAATGTAACTATATATATATATATAGGTATACGTACTTATTATTTGTTTAATAAGACCAACACGCCATAGCACTTAGTTTGCGTATACTATTGGAATATTCGGGTACCGACAGTATTTATATACGCAATTAGTCGATAATCGTGGCTAAACAAAGGCCGGACACGTTATACAAGTACTGGCGAACCAGAATGTTACTGCACGCAGGAACATAACGGTCGAGAGGCGTATTTTACGAAAATCGAAAGATTGTGTATAATATTTTAAATGATATAATAATTATAATTTCGTTGTGTTATACGAATGAAAAAACAAAAAAAATGCGTTTTTTTAGAACGATTTCTATTATACACCGGAATAAAAAGATAAGGGAGCGGTGGAAGGAAATCGCGCGAATGTAAAGAAAACTAATGGAAAATATTGCCAATAACATACGGTTTGTACGTTAATAAAACAATATTTCTAATAAAATTTAACGCGAATTTTACTATACGTATTATTACAGTAAAATATATAATAATAATAATTGTACATTTCAATTATAATTTTTAGCCCCCCTCTTCGGGGAAACCGACCAGCGCTACTGGCGGCGTTCTCGATCGGTGTACCTATATTTTTTCGATCAACTAATCGGACGGGGGGGAGTGTTTACACCTTGCAGAGATCAATTTTGACGACGACAATAACGCGTCGTACACAGAATTATGTGTATAATTTACGAAGCACGTTATTACGCGTACGCCAACGCGAGTTTTCTCTCCGTTTCCTAATTATTTTGGAAACGTTTGTGGAAATTACTATAATATTATGTACAACGTGTACGCGTATTTTTAGCACATCGTCTGCGGCGAAAATCGAAACATCCGAAAACTTTTGTGCGGTTCAGACAACAATTCGCGCGCGCGCGCGCGCGCACACTGACTTTATTTATGTGCGATGACGACGGCGTCGTATTTTTTCATCAATACAAAATATAAAGCGAAACTTTTTGAAAGGACTCCGTGAACGATATTATAATAAACCAACCCGAAATCGGGCGAAATCTCAGTAATCGTCAAAGACAATTCATTATATTGACGTGTAAACATCTCACGTCGGCGACACGAGGGTAAATCTCGGAAAAACGGGACGGAAACGTGTGAGCTGTTGTCATGACAACTAATAATTATATTTATTAATATTAATTAATTTACATTTGTAAATTGAATTTATAATCGCGTGTAATGTGTATAAACTGTTGTCATGACAACTAATAATAATAATATTTATTATCGAAATTACTTTGAATAAACACACCAATATTGTATTCACAAATCCCAATCACAATTCCGTTTCATTTTTTTACCACTCACGCGACGTTTACACATCAATGTCTCGAGTAGTAGTAAAAGACTCGTTTTTTCGGTTTTTTTTTTTTGGGGGATGGGGGAGGTCTTTGGCACCGAATTTATCCCCGAAATCGTGACCGATTTAATTCGATCGGATCTGTGTAATAATGCAGCGATTCCCAACCTTTTTGAGACCATTAGGTACCCATTAATCGGGTTAGATATTAGCAATTACCCCCTCCCCAAAACTAAAAAAAAGTTTAGTTTAAAAATTAAAAATAGAATTTACCGAAATCACTACTTATAACCTTATCCAACAATATTATAATATTACGTCGTTAGTCCGCACACCTTGGTACTTTCGACCGCGTTATAGTAAAAATAAAAATTTGTCTTATTGTCTTTACCCCTCAGCAAATCCCGTTTTACCCCTTGGGGAGTAATTACCCCCAGGTTGGGAACCGCTGGTGTAATGAGTTTTTTTGGATTAGTGATATATACATATATATGTTATATAGTATCGATTTATTGTGATATTCATAAAATAAAATTAATATAATGGAATTACATATATATATATATATATATATATTTTCTTTTTTTATAACTTTTTGCGCAGTTCAGCGGAAACGGTAAAATGTCCGCGTATATATATTTTTTTATTGTACAATAACAACAAAATATTCCGCGGATATCCGGATATCGTAGTGGATTACGTATAACTACCCCGATTATATATTTCACGCGAAAACGTGTTGGAGAGGGTGAATTTTTTTTTAAATTTCTATACTATACGCGTTTGTACACCTAATATATATTTTCGCTTCACACCGCGGCCGTGCAGTCTTCGACGTGAACGCTATAAATTCGTATATATATATATATATATAGGTATATGTTACCGGATCTTACCTGAAACACGGACGACGACGGCGCCTTGTAAATGGGTTGTATGACGGCGGTGTTCCTCGGCCGGTTGTACTGGACGCCGGTGGCCGGCACGCAAGTGTCCAGGTTGTATTCGGAGAGGAACTCGGGCGGCCGCTTGTGCTTGTTGTACAGGGCGGCCGACGACCTGGCCCTGCGCACGGTGGCCGGCTTGGCGGCGAACGCGGCCGCCGTGACGGCCGCCATCATCGGCGCGAACACGTCGGCGGACCGGCCGCCGCCGGAAGGCGTGGTCGGCAGGCTCGCGGTGCATCCGCCGTACACGTCCAACCGGCGTCTGGCCTTGCACGGCGTCGTCACCTCGGCCACCGCCGTTCTGCCGTCGTCGTCGTCGTCGTCGTCGTCGTTGTTGCCGGACGGCTGTGCGTGGCGTCTCGCCCGGCCGCCGTTGTTGACGTGCCGCTGCAGTTGTCCGTAGTGGTGGTCGCGCTGTTGCAGCCGCCGCCGCCGCCGCCGCCGCCGCCGCCGCGCAACAGTAACGACCGTTCCGCCGGGTCCGCCGCGTCCGCTTCGGAAGGTCTGCGTAACCGCGTCGGCGATTCCATGTAGTAGAACGACGCGGACGTGTCTTCCGCCTGGAGAAAGTCCATGGACGGATCGATGTCCGGTATCTCCTCGTATCTGTGGTGATCCACTTCGCACGTGTTGTTGTAACCGCCGTTGTAGTAACCGCGTGACATGGTCGCTTTTCTAGCAACGCGCGCTCTGCGACACGGGACGCAGTGGAAAAAAAAAAAAAGAGACACGTTAATATACATATTTTAATAAAACGGTGGAAAATGTTCAATTTGTGCCGTTAAGAATCGACGAAATATTAATTTTATGGTTTTAATCGTTGTCCGCACGACGTAACGAATTCGCGAAAACGTATTTAGTAAAAATAAACGTTTTCTACTGTCCAACGTACCGACCGACCTATATAGTGATGCGATAAGAATTCTGAAAAAAAAACACATACGAATTCGTCGTGAATTTTACTATAGAACGGATTTCCCAGTTTTTTTCAATTTTTTTTTTTTTGATTTTAAGACGTTAAAAAATTGATTATTAGCAATTTTTTTTTTGTTTAAAATTCGTTCAAGTAATTTTTTAAGGATTTACGAGAAAAAAAATTGGAAATGTGGGAAAGTCGATCTCAAGTAGATTTCACGACGAATTCAAATCAAAATTTCTTATCGCGTCGATAGATCGATCGGTACTTTGTAAATAGGAAACGTCTATTTTACTGTGTTTGTGTGTGTGTGTGTGTGTGTGAAGAGAGAGAGAGAGAGAGAGAGAGAGAATGCCTGCTTTCAATCTCCCTAAGATACTGGAACAAACGGCTGAAAAACGTAAAGAATAACGCGATTTTAATTTTGAACGCCACAAAAATCGATTTTCACAATCGCCTAGGAAAGAGACCGAATTGAAATATTTGTTCAGAACTATTAAATTCGATTCACTGCGTAAATGGTCCAGATTTTCGTCTAATATCTTTCCACGTACGTAAACGCGATAATTACAAATAAAATTGCGTTTCCAATTTTTTTTTTTTTTTTAATTCATCAATTGATTTGATATTATACGCACTCCTCAAACGTCGTTATGTACTGTAAACGTACAATCGATGTACGTCGGCGTTTCTCGAAAATATGATTAATGTGTTCAATCGAAATACACTATGCGGTTTATACGCTATCGCGAGCGAAAACGCTAAAGAAATCTAATCGTCGCCATCACCGTGACCGGGTCATCGCTGCAATATACGAATTGTGCTAGTCTGTAATCGTCCCCGTCCTTCTAACTTATAATTAATATAACTAAATATAATTTATTATTTTATAACATATATTTTATAACCATATACAATTGTTAAATATAATATATAACTATATATGGTACACATCGACCTTGGCGTTTTATGATGTATCACGTAAAATCATTTATCATTTTTGGTCAAACACCTGTAGGACCAAGTGGCGTGATAAACTTGTCAGTGCCGGTATTCAATAGGTACCACTCTTATTACACCTCCAATACAGCAGAAAAAAAAAGTTTCTGGTATCGTACATTTTTTTTTTTTTTTTTTTACTTTGTTTAATTACATAGCTATCCGATTTTTGTATACTACGACAAAATTGTGGTCTATCAGATTTATAAAATAAATTATTATTAGTAAATATAATTTACTTAAATAAAAACGATCAAAACGGATATGTAATATCATAATATTACGGAATTGCGTTATAAAAATACAAATTGGTGAAAAATTAGTGTAAATGACTTAAACATAAAAATAATAACATGTATAACAGTGGCGGTCATACATGATGTTCAAGGGAGGAGCGAAAATGGAGCCAACTCCAGAATGCAAATGAAATATCCATATCGACGAGTAATAACCGAGAAGAAAGATCTATTAATGTACCGAGGCGAAATGTAAACGTAGAAAAAGGAAAAACAACGTGCATAGAACGTAAAAGAAATGACAATAAAACGGGAAACGAAAGTAGTCTCACCAGATAGCGCTACGACAGAACATAGAGGGTGTGGCAGAAAGGCGCATATAAATAGCGGTCAATCTCGAACACACACACACACACACACACACACACACACCGCAGTCAGACGCGAACTACGTTGTTCACGTCTGACCGCCGTGACTACACTGAGCGTTTCGATGGTTTCGGACCGCTATTTATAAGCGTCTTTCTGCCACGCCCTTTATGTTGTGTCGTAGCGCTATCTGGCGACTACTTTCTTTTCCCGTTTTATTACGATCGGCTGACGCGCTATGTCGGTACATGCGGGTGTTTAGTTTGACGCTGATCGAGCGACCGATCGTACGCGCGTATGCAATCTTTGTTATTAATAATATTATTTCGCGTATTTCAATGAACGAAATGAACGTAAGGATCCATCTTTCCTCGTTGTACACTCGTCTACACGTTTACTCGTTTACATTGTACACGATTGACCGAGTTTGTCGTCAGCTAAGGACTAAACGCTCGATCACGACCGATGATCAGCGCGTACCGTACGCGTTGATCGTCGGTCGAGCACTAATTCCAGCCTTAAACATGATGTTTAAGGCTGGGGGGGGGGCGAAAATGGAGCATTACCTTAACATAATCGGACCAACTTACATGACACAAGTCGGTGCTGTTAGGTCAGAGATATACTAAATTGAAAAATATCAAATCCCATGGCAGGGGGCGATGGCCCCTCGTTGGTTATCACGAAATGTGATAACTGATAATGTAATATTAAAAATAGGCGATTAGTATCTGATGTACAATAGTGGATCTATGGCATTTTGAATTTTAACAAGCTGATTTCGGGTGAATAACCTAACAGACATTTTAACGACGCGTAAGGCTAACGAACGTCGACGAAACCCAATTTTCACCAATCGTTAAATATAAACAACAAAAAAGTTAAATCCTTAAAAAATGTTGGTGAAACCGGCTGTAAATATTACAAATTATTATAATGTAATGTTTTAAGGAGGAACCTTGACCCTTTACACTCGCGTATTCGTTTTATTTTATTTTCTACACGCATTTTAGAATTTTAGCTTTGTGGGCATACCTACCCTTCGCTACACCACTGGTCATTATTATTCGATTACGTCGAACTAGTCATTATTTTCTTGTTTATTTGTTTGTTATTTTTGCGTTTATGAAATATAATACAATAAAAAATATTACTGACAGTGTCCCTGCGGACTGCGGAATTGAACCAAACTCGCGCATTTAACGGATTCGCGAGATTTGAATGCGCAAGTGTTAAAAACGAAAATACGTTCGCTATCCTTCAGATCGTATTCACGATTTTAACTGCTGCTTCTGCTGGCATTGCGACCGTACCTGCTAAAAATAATATTTCAAAGTAATTCGAAAACTATTATTGTCGCAGTTCAGTTTGATTTACGTGCACACGGATCAACGCGTTCGGGTGAAATCTTAATATAAAATCTCTCTTTTTAGCTATTCCAATTTTCTGACATTCCAGGGCTATTTGTGAAACGACGACGGCGGCGGCGGCGGGAATTGTGTGTGTGTACATACGCATAACGCTTTTATTATTCCCCTTTCGTTTCCATCATAACATTTTGTCTCCTTCATATATATTTTCATCCAATTTATATTTCATTTTCGCATTTTTATTTTATTTATTATTATTATTATTTTTTTTTTTACTCGCTGCGTTATATACATATATTTTTTTTTCTCCACCTGAATCGATCGTTTCAAAAAAACCGACATTTTCCCCGTTCATAAGGTATTAATTCTTTTTTTTTTCTCTCCTTTCGCGTTCGACTCAAAAGACACGCCATTCTACAAATAATAAGATTCCCGAATCGCTATACAATCTCGGCGCCCGTAACTTTTCTTTAATATTTAATTAATTTACGTTACCGTATTGTTTCGTTCTAATTTAAAAAAAAAAAAAAAAAAACACTCGAGGCAAAAAAATCGTTTCTTTTTCCGCGGTCCATTACGTACAATGAAAATTATTAATAAACATTTCGTTTTGTGTGAAATCAAATGGTTGTCCGTGTTAAATCGAAACCGGAATAATATTAAGACACGTTCCGAGCAGATATAAACGTATAACCGAATATATATATATATATATATATATAGCACACAGAAATTATTATTGACGTATACGCAATATATAAAAGTACTTAACGGAAATCCGTCTAGTCGCTTATATACCGTTATTATCGATTGAGTTGAATTCGAAAGAGATCGTACGTACGAAGAAATATTATGCATTGATTGACAAAGCGGGGGAGACTCACTGTACATTATAATAATATGCAATATCGATTTGATAATATAATTACGAGTAAATTCCGCGTGAAAAGAAAGCGATTTACAAGAGTATACCCGCCGCCGGGCTGTAATAAAATATATTTCGGTAAAATATCCCGAGATTACTTTTTTGTGTAGTAAGACCGGGGGAGAGGAGGGGAATAGACGCGAAGAAGAAAAGCGAATTTATGTACGTTTCAATAGTATTTCGAATATTCAATTGGCGATTTAATCCGTTGGCATGGTATGTAATTGCGGGTCGAGCATTACGCGCGTTATGTACTGCAGTCTTATGCCGATTTAATTGAATCGAGAAAAAAGCCGTCTCAAATCTTTTTTTAGTATAGGTACAAAATGTGTGTACGAATATCGAATATATATATATATATTATAGACATCAGCGATACGTGCATCGTCATTGTATTCATTCTATAATATATAATAATTTTCCCGTAGGGATTGATACAATGAGTTTCGATTTGTGTTCCCGAATGAAAGAAGCCAATATAATTTGGATTGTCAAAAAGTACGGGGGGGTTTTTTCTCTCCATATTTCGATAAAATACAAATATATATATATATATTATGTTGTATACACGCACTCGACAGATAATAATATTGTGTTTGATTTAATGAAGTATTTAATCGGTATTGTGTTTAAACGACGACGACACGGATACACTACTCCGGTAGTATGCTCGTGTGTAGAAAAAAATATTGACTTTCGATGAAAATATATTACAATAAATTGGACTGGTACTTTTCATACATTTTTTTTTTTTTAAATCGCGTATGCTGTAATCGGATTACCTCCGGCGTGACGAATAAAGAGATTGCATATATATATATATATATATATATATATATATACTCTCATCCTTTGCTTTCGCATCTGTTCGATTTCTTCGCAAAGTGTATTAAAACGGTCTTATTGTTTTGCATCTTATTATACGGTGGAACGTAACGAACGGCACACACGTTGAATACCCACTGCAGTGTAGAGCGTTTGCTCGTATATGTTTTAAAACCGAAAATAAATATACATCAGTTTTGACTATCTGCAGCAAGAAGTACTTTCATTTAGATTGAATGCGCGTCGCGTGTGACACGTAAAACTTTGGCGGGATTTACGTGTACGCTCAAACCCGTTTTCGGTAAATATATATTTATACACTTTCGCCGTACGCATAAAAATCTTTTAAGCTATTTCGCTTCTCGGCGCGTTCAGAAAATATTTTAAGTAATAATATATTTATTTATTTATTATTATTATTATTTTTTTTTTTTTTTTTGTAGTTCGGTATCGGAGACCTAATAATTTGACTACCAAAACAGGATTGAGTAATAAATAAACCGCGCGCGGATGTCGAAGACGCTTTTCCGTTTGCGAGTATAACATTTACATAATATATTATGTAGACTTTTTTTTTAACGATCAAAATATTTTCGTCTATGGACGTTATTGAAAGAAAGAAAAACGACAGTTATTTTATCGTTTAATTTAAATTGAATTTTTGTTTTTTATACTATCGCCAACCCACTCGATCGATTTTAACGAATTCAACGGACACACATAATGCGCGTATAGGAGGTATACACGTATATTGTAATAGTTTAGAGCGCGTTTAACAGGCCTTTTTTTTTTCTTCTTCTCTATGATCGCGTGATACGAAGCACGATATTTTATTTCGAGATGGAGGGGGCGGGGGACGGGTTGACGGATAATTTAAGATTATAATATTGCTTTTTACAATTGTTTTTTAGAGTCCAAAGGTTTGATCGTATTATAATAATGTACGACGATGTCCGTAGGAATAAAATATATATCTAAACGGGGTACAAAATCCAGACGTTGCATAAGAAACGAATATGACGTATTGAACGAATAACGTTTAATAATAATAATATATTATAAAGCAATAATTGTATCGATGACGAGACGAAAACGAAAATGTGCGCGTGTGTGGGGGTTGCGCGCGCGAATAACCTATGACGAGCGCTTTGAAGTCGAAATTGAAAATCGAATTTTCGTTGTATATATGTAATATAGTAATTGAATCGAAAACCGCGTTGTTCTATCGTTGAAACTTACGAGTATATGCGTGTGAGAAGAACAAAATGAGCTGCTACACCGCGTACCAAGCACACTACCGTATTGCATAATAATATATTATTGTTATAATATTGTTTCTCTGCGATATCGATAAAAAGAAACACACACACACACGCCGGTATAAACGTGTGCTTCGTACAATCGAGTTTTATATAAATATATAGGGAAAAGAGCGTAATAATTAAGTGGAAAATGTATTGAGGGGGGAAGGTTTCCGATCGCGCCCTGTAAAGTAAAATTTGAAACGCGAGAAAAATTACCGGATTTCCGTTATGTTTACACGTACAATATCGTATTTTGGAAAAATTATTCTTGTATTATTAAATTTTTTTTTTTTTTTTTTTACATTTACCGTGGAATTTTCAAAGAACGAAATTATAAGTTTATATAAAAACCCGAAAATTATCGACGACCTTATTCCGAAAAAGCGTCGGTTAAGAGTACTATTGAAATTTTACCAAGTACGAATTTTTTTTTAAAAAAAAAAAGCTATACAAATAAAATAACATGTAAAAAAACAGAGTTTCGTTCAAAATCGTTTTTTTTTTTTTTTTTTGGAAGTCGCTTTTCAATTTTGAATAATAATAACGTACTTTTCTAACGAAACCCGGGGTCAAGTGATACACTCGAAACGACGACACTCGCGCACAAGCTGTACCTGTAAGCTCACTACACATTATTATCTTTACATTTATATATATATATTGTTTTTTTTATCGAAAAATATCTACGGAAACGTCGTGGAAAAATCGATAATATCACCGCATAATGCGCGTCAAATAATCGAGACGATTATTTATGCGAAAACGAAACGTTATTCAACGCTTACGGCTAGCAATATTAACATATAAATACGATCGACCGGAATAATTAATGCGGCGAAAGCGTATATATATACAAATCTAAACTCCGAATTTAATGATATTTGTTCTATAATAATATACACTTACGGATTCCCAACAGTTTTTTCTTTAACAAAAAATATGTTTTGTACTCGATTTTCGGTATTCGACCGGTATAAATATATTTAATGAAAAGGAAAAAAAAAAGTGTTCTTACGTACACACAGTGATCGCGGTGTTTTCCATATACATAATGTATTTCGTTATTTAACTACGTTTTCCTCGTAGTCTCGTCGTAGCCGCGTAAGGAGAAAAAACTATGGAAATTTGGGTGCGAAAACCGGTGAAATTGCAGTCGACTATATACGGGCAATTTTTTTTTTTTTTTATGTATTTTTTTCAAAAACTTAAATTTGTAACACGAGCTCAGGCATATTTCGACGATATTTCGCGCTCAGAATCGTTTCTCGAATTCAATGATTCATCGTTGCTTTCAAATTTGACTGATAATAATTATACAACTATAACAATAACACACGATCGTCGCGAACCGTTCGAACCGACATTTATATACAGAACCAGGGACTCGTTGCGCTTTTTTTTCGTCTCGTATAGTTGTAAATTAAATAAAACGTACAATATGTTAGTAAAAAAAAAAACTTTAAAACAGTTTATTACGTATAAGTATATACACACTGCAGTGGGTGCCGTGGACGAGTAAAAATAATAAACGTTGCACGCCCGAGTTTGTGTATACCGCATCATTTTGAATTATTAAATGGAAAAATTGTCCGTGCCTTACTTAGGACGGATTTGTCGACGAATTTACCGGTTTGTATTTTTCCTCGCAGCACTCAAGGGAATTACTAGAAAAATCGAAAAACGTGTGAAATAAAACACGGAATAAAATATACGACGATTCGCTACACTGGAAAGAGTGACGCGCACGCTGTACGGAACAGTGCTACATGCAGACACAAGAATTCGCGTTTTTTTTTTTCCGTCAGAATTTCAAATACGTAAAACGAAAATTATTTGAGCTTAGAATAAAAACACGGTACGGTATAATAAATTGATATTTCAATGTTTTCTCTTTATTTTTTAATTTCAAACGTGCGAAATCACACGTTTCGTATCCGAATTTGTGATAAATAAATGAAAAAAAAAAAGAAATTCGTCGAACACCGTGATAATATAACATGTATTACAATAACGCGATTTACACATTTTTCGTCGTATATCGTTCGTTTATTATATAATCGTTTTCCGACCGTCAGTCATCGTTGTCATCAGGAGTCTGTAACGAAATAAAAACGTGCATTTTCGCACACTGCGCACAATCGTAATCGAATTTTTATATTGCTCCAATCGTTTGTGTGTGTGTGTGTGTGTGTGTGTGTGTGTGTGTGTGTGTGTGTGTGTGTGTGTGTGAGAGGGCGAAAAGTTAACCCGAATAAAAATCACCTCGAATACGCCAACGGACGTATACCTGTATTGCAGCGGATTCGATGATAATTTTTTTTTTAATTTATGTATAAAACGCGTTGTACTATTACTGGTACGGCGTCGTCGTGCTATTTGAATATACTGAATTTATATACGAAAAAAAAAAAAAATTGTCCATCGTTTTCGATTATGTATACGCGTAAATGTCGTTCGTAATGTTAACGCTGGATTGGCACTATATAGAAAACTAGAATTTTCCGTCTTTCTATAACACACGCGCTTATAGTGTAATGTTTTGAAAACTCGCAGCAGCAACGAGCAATATGAGCAATTTGAGTAAACAGATTTATTTTTTTTTTTTTTTAGTATTTCGTCGTGAATTTTACATAAGAGATTGCGCGTTTTTTTCGAAATCCTTTCGCCGGCCAAAAAAAATCGATCGAACGCATTGAAAATCGAAAGAAAAAAAAAGTCCTTCAATACACCGCCGCCACCGCGGCGGAGTTGGTGAATAAGGGTCATTCAATCGATTCCGTGCGACATGCGTTTTTTATGTATAAAAAAAAAAAAATTAAAAATTTCGCGATTATAGACCGAACAATTTGATATTCCACTCGATTAAGGGGCGTGCACCGGACCTGTATGGCTGTGTTTCTAGCTGAAATGCACATACGTTACTGGAAAAACTCTCACGCCTTGTAGAATGACCCGATTTCGACGTTTTTCGTTTTTTGTCGGAAACATTTTGCAGGGCGCGTCGGACTTTGATTCTCAAAATTTTACTTTGCACGCGTCAACAGCGTTGACAGACCGAAAATGAAAAGATCGTGCTTTACCGGAAAAACTCTCATGCCTCACAGAGTCGTCCGGTTTCGATAATTTTGCTGTTGTTGGATAAACGAAGACTTTCTACAGGGCGCATTGGACTTCGATTTTAGATTACCGTAATAAAAAATACAAAAAAAAAAAGTTGTTAAAAAAATTGCGAAAATCGTTCGTATTCGAACTCTTACTATAATAGCTTTTAGAAATAAAATGTTGAGAATCGAAGTCCATCCAACGCGCCCTGCGAAATGTTTTTCTCTTTCCAACAAAAATATATCGAAATCGGATCACTGCACTCTACAAGGCGTGAGAATTTTTCCAGTAACGTGTATGTATTTCAGCTAGAAATACAGCCATACCGGGGGTCCTGTGCACGCCCCTTAAGGGGATTGAAAGCGGGTATTTTCTCTCTTTGTCTTACACACATGAAACATAGCAAAATAGACGTTTCGTACTTCCAACGTACCGATCGATCTATTGGTGCGATAAGAAATTTGAAAACAGATTTGAATTTTACTACAAAACGACTTACCCACTTTTTTTATTTCTTTTTTTTAAGACCTTCAAAAATGAATTATTAACAATTTTTTTTTTTTTTTAATTTGTTCGGTTAATTTTTTTAAGGGTTTATGAAAAAAAAAAAATGAAAAAAGTGGTAAAGTCGTTTTGTAGTCAAATTCACGAGGAATTCAAATCTGTTTTCAAATTTCTTATCGCACCAATAGGTCGGTCGGTACGTTGGAAGTACGAAACGTCTATTTTGCTATGTTTCATGTGTGTGAGACAAAGAGAGAAAACACCAGCTTTCAATCCCCTTAAACGATAATTACGGACGCGCGCCGACTATACGCTCTGTACTGTATTTAATTCGATACACGCATTTTATTCGTACCGCGTGTGGAACTGCAACGGATAGACCTTGCAGTCCGTCCAAAAGTCAGTGTTGTTATCTGTATACGTACAAACGTTGACTTTCGATCGATTCTTTAAAATATATATATATATATATATATATATATATATACATATTACACGTGGAAAAAAAACCTAAACCTTTTCAATTTTATATGACGTATTATTATATAGCGAAATTTCCGTACATATTTGTTATATGTGCCGACGATACTCCGTATCGATACACTGCACGCCCCGGAGCGATTATCGTTACGAATCCGTTCCTTCTGTTGTTTACAACACGCGGGCGTGTTTCGTGTGCGCGAGGTCAAGTCGCGCGCTCTCATTAATCAATCTGGAAACGGTTGTGGCGACCTCCGGTGGCGTTTTTGCTGCTCTTGTGCAATGTTATTTCTGCACGCGACTCATCGCGTCGCAGCATCTCGCTCCCCAGGGGTGATCAAGGCTGCGGCCGAGCATAGTGTCCCCATCATCACAGGGTCGAAAACGTAGGAAAACGTATATATCTACACTGAATTTCAGTACGTGTATTACCACCTACCATACCACACGCCGCGGTATAGCGTCTCACGCAGGTGCAGGTTTAAAATTGACACAGGTCTGTAATCAAAAAAAAAAAAACTGGCGTAGGTTTTTTTTTTTTCTTTACTCTTTCTTATAGATTTTTACTGGCACTAAAACCCCGGAGGAAAAAATAGTAAACGCGAATTCCATCACGTCAATTTTTTATTATTTTTTTTTTGTAACATAAACTCACGTTTTTATTAGTTCAATTTAAATTCAAGAGTTAATCTAAATTTAGGTTGGGGTCGGTATTGTGGGTTTAGCCGCGTGAGAAACTCGTGTCTCGACAAGTTTACTTTTTTTCGTAACGAACGGTGTTTTAATTCGATATAATAAAATGAGTGATTTTTTTTTTTTTTTGTCGTCCACGCTGTTATGACTATTTTTTTCTTATTGTAAGCTCCCGTTTTGCAAAAAAAAAAACTGTACGCGACGGGGAAAAATGGCGATCATTTTTGGAGATTCGGCGTCGTAGAAAACATAAAGTTTACCAGTAATAATAATTCCACGCAGTTCAAAAAAAAAATTATTTTTGCAGACCTGTGCAACGGATGTATCGACCGACGTCCGCGATTTCCAACGTATATTATGGTCGTCGCGTTTTATTGACGCTATCGACGTTATTTTTCGAACTCCGGTATAATAACTGATACGAACTGTGTACGATATTATTAATAAATAGGTCACCATTCGCGCGTTTCGTATCGAAAATCTTCAAAATATTTACATTATATTGGGTCCTACACAGCGTTCGAATTGGAAAAATCAAAAAAGAACAGCAGCTCCGCTGATCAAAAATAAAAATGAGCGTTCTACGTGGAAATTCGTTTCAATACAATAATGTGGGGACTACAACACTGCACATTTCGAGCACTGGCCCTGCAGGTTTTTGGGTAGCAGTTCCTCTCCCCCAAAAAAAACGTAAAAATCTTCGGAAAAACAACAAATAGTAATGTATAATAATATTTTCCATTGTTACGAGGTCGTGAGCATTTCGAACGATTATAAAAACAAAAACTTCAGTTTAACGACTCTGTGAACGGAATATTAGTATGTAGGAAAAATCCGTACGGTAACATCAAACTGCAGGTATTACGGATAAGAAAATTGTCGTCCTTCGACCGGTATAGTACCTACACTCGTTGTTAGAAACTCTGCAGGATTCGTAGCGAATTTTATGTATTATTATTATTATTATTATTATTGTTTGTTAGACGCGGTTTTTCATAATCGCGCATCAAAAATATTCAAATTTAATTTACGTTACGTGACATTTTTCGATTTTTATACGACACTATATTATTATACTGTTCGTTATTTTTTCCGGACGTTTTCTTCACCTCTTTGAATTTTATAATTTTTTTTTCTTTCGATATCCATCTTCTAGAAAATATTTTGCACGCACGTTTTCCATGTTCCTGTACTCTATTATTATTATTATTACCTATTATTACAAAGTGTTTTACACCGGCGGCACATATTTTATTAGTAAGTATATTTTGTATTACGGGACCATATTACGTATGATGTAACGATGTGAAATATTACGTTAAATAAAACATTATTTCTGTAATATTGTATAAACGTTAATTTCGCAGATTATGCGCCGACGAGAGCCGTTACTTAGTTTGGCCACCCCTGTGACACACTAGTTGAACCGTATAGTCTCCGCCGTCGCGCGGTGCCCGTCTACAACGGTTATTATGCGATATATTATCTAAAGCCACGTTTTACATCGATCCGAATCATTTTCACGAGAAATAGGTACACACAACTCCGAATCCCTCCGAAAATAAGCAGCGATTTTCGAACAGGTCGATTCTACGTCGAATACATACTATATTCGTATATATTATTGTTACACGGAATTAATTATTATTTTACCCTCAACATTCGAACGGTTTGAAATTCGAATGAAAACACCGTATATCCTAATACCATAATATTATACAATATTATATATTATATAAAGAGATCGGTTACACACACGCGCGTTTCGCTCGTTACGCGCTCACGGGGATAATCGGAATGGATTTGCAAAATTATTCGAACGTAAAATTAATATAAAATTCAAAGCGTATAATTATCGATATTTATAAATTATCACGTTAATCTGTACTGCAGAGGAGGTGTCTATATTTGAAATTCTCATCGCCGAACACGCGTATAAATCGAATATATTATATACACACTTTGCAGCGTTTGAAGTATAATTGCGTTAAAGCACGACGCTCGGAATATTTCGATGTATATATATTATAATTTAATTTATATATAAAAACACGTTTTGAAGTGAAAAGAATAAATACATGTCGGATTATTATTTTGACTCTCGCGTATAAAAGTTTTGTAATACGCGTATTCGTCCCTTTTCAAAGACGATATAAATATTTGTTTTTGATTAATTAAAACGATAAACTAGAAGAGATTATAAAATGATTTTTGTAACGCGATTTCGAAACCACTCGCGATCAATCATCGCATTTCCTCTTTTGTTTTTGTTCATTTTTACAACGTTCTCGTTCGATTTGTTCGATGTCATTTTTTTTTCTCTCGAAAATTATTAAATTCGTTTCGAGTGTACAACATTGAAACGTCTCCGCAACAATCTCAACTATAAATATTTTTAATTACCTGCGGCGTTCAAGAAAAACGAGACGTTTTCCACGAGCTTATCAAGTGTTTCGTATATATATGCAGTTTTAATCTATCGTTTTCTTGAAATTTTTTTCGTTTTATGTTTACACGAATCCAATTGAAACTGTTATTGTTGTTGTTGTTGGGCGTAAATGTAAAATAAATACATGTGGTAATTTTTCGAACCGCCCGCCGTCGACGCGCGCAATAATATTCATATGTAATCGTTGTAATTGCGTGTACGTAATATAATTATACAAAACGAAATTCGATTAGCAATTATATTGTGAAAATTAAACGTCGAATTTTTTTTTTACAATTTCTTTTCGGTTATCGCGAAAAAATACCGTTAATAATAATTGACTTATATATGTATAGGCGTATAATTAAGGTGAAAAACTATATAGGGCCTCCGACCCGTTTAAATAAATAATTGCATTTTATATAACGGTATATGCACGTTGAATTAATAATACATTACTATAAGGCTTAATTAATTTCCCCGTAATTATCAATAAAGACACTTCAGTGTTGATCGAGTTAAAACGATTTTTCTCATTCTTTACGCGACGTAGTCGCGGCGCTCAAAAAATATTGTCACGGCATCTTGCACTGCGTTTTCGGAAAACGTTAAAAAAATTCTAAAATAAATTAAAACATTATTTTAAATTGCAGTAACGTCACATACGATTATTTTTTATTGAAACGAATTCGTCGTTATTTTTGTTCTATACCTGTTATTTATACGCGCCGCGACTTGGCAACATTTACGGTATAATTATACCCGCGAGTTATCCTATAGAGGCTATACACAAAGGCTATAGAGGCTAAATATCAATGGAATCCAATGAACTTTTACAAAATGAATCGACAGAATATTTCCGATTCGAATTACGCGTATATACAAAGTGTTACGAATTTTTTCGTACTAACCAACCGCGAGGCTTTATAGTGACTTATATTATATTATATTGTATCCGTCCAAGACAGTATAGTCAGCAAAAAATTTTTTTTTTTTGGGGGGCTGAGAGCATAAATATGAAATAAAATAAAAATAATAAACTATAATAATAGATTGCGATCGTTAAATTTTATTTTACGAAAAGAATTTCGGAGGTGGGGGTCTGAACTCTAAAACCTTTGCCTCCCCACCGGCTATACGGCCTTATTGTATCCACCGTTGTACAACGCGGTCGGGTAAGCGTTGATTTTTCATATTATATTACTGCGACGATGATAACACCACGGCCGTTCGAAGTTTATGCGGACAGCGATTTATCTGAATAACGAACCGAAAAAAAAAAAAAAAATTCGATACGAAAACTTTACGCGAGAATATATTATCGGATATAATTAATGTTGACGGACGATCTACGCGTAGTTTATGCGCATTTTGAACGTTTGTGACGAAAATAAAACACTACACCGGCAAGGGGAAACGATGCATAATAATTATCCTAATCCCTCGAAAAAAAATTTAAAATCTGAATATACCTAATACGGATATTTGGGCGAGAACAGGTCATTAAAATTAGCCGTAGTCCATGTAATGTGTGCGTATTGCGGATGAAAACGATATACTCAATCCGATATACTCGTATATACGCTCGCCTGTAAACGTATACCACTGATATATAGGATTATAATATTATTAAATTTTTATTTTATTTGTTTTTTGTATTGCCGAACTTTCAATGACGTCGTTTATTTCAATTTTCGTTGAAAACATTAGAGTATATATTTTTAGATCATATATATATATAGAAGTTCTTTTGTTCGCATTAATGAAAAAAGGACGATAACGCGTATATATTAATCCTGCGGAAACCTCGAAATAATGGCGTAGTTTTGGGTTTTGACGAGCTTAATAATATTTTTCATTCTATACGTACGCGTCATGTAATATAACGCGCTGCTCGCGGTTTTACAGCATAAACCTGACTCTATATACATATATATATATAAATTATACGTTTCGTATAATATTTAGGTTTTCTTTTTTTTTTTTTTTTTTTGTTCTAAACTAATAATAATAACTAAATAACGTTGTCTTTGTCGACCAACAATAATAGTACTAACGGCGCGCGTATGAAGTATATAATTCCCTTTTTTTTTTTATATACATATATATTTAAATGAGTGATTTAAAATACGCGCTTGTATGTATTATACGAATTTGTATATTATTATTGTAAATTCGTAAATTTCGTATACAGAGACATTATAAGACAAAATACCACGGTTTAAGTTGAAAACCCAACATTAAAAGTGTCAAGTTGATAAATGACAGAAGTTTTATTAAAAAAAAATCTGTTGGACGCCGTAGGATTCTCTCTCTCTCTCTCTCTCTCTCTCTCTCGTTTTGTCAGTAAGAATATTTACGGAGCTCGTTTCGACGGAGAAATGAGAAAAGACGATTCTGAGAAATTATAATCATTAATTATAAATTAATTAATGATTATAATTAATTAATTATAAATTATAGTCTTAAAAAAAAAGTCCTAACGTGTGTCATAGAAGCTAGTGAAAACAGTACTCGATAGGAAACGATTGAAATACTGAATTGATAATAGATGACGGATAACGTTTCACGACCATGCAGCTGTTCGACAAAGTACTTGTGTGTATACATATATATTGTAAACAAAAAGAGAGAAAGAGAAAAGTTTTGGATTAGAATTTTTAAAACGTTCGAGAATATTCTTCCGACTATATTGTATACACATAGCTTCTTATACTTTTTTTCTTTCCTTTTTCGATTCGATAACTTTAACCGACTGAATAACAAAAAAAGAAATTAACATCCGAAAACGAATTCACAAAGGTGAAACAGACGAGAGATTAACGGAACAGTGACGACAAAAAATTTTGTCTTGAAAATTGAAATTAATTATATTAGCTATAAATCTGGTCTGTCAATAAAATTAAAACGCAATGCTCGGTTTTTCGTCCAAATGATTGTACGTTCATCCGCCGTGAAATTATTTCAAATTATTTGTGTTCCGGGGGTACATTTTGTTTATCAAAAGACTACCGTAATAAATTTGGAGAAAAAAAAAGTACAGACAGAAGTAAAACAAATTCGTATATTTAATTCCGTTATATAGATTCGTTTCGGAAGGTTTCCTCGACCCTTTGCAGAACGAAGCGCAAATAAAATATGAAATTTGAGACGTGTAAAATTTGAAGAAGGTTAGACGTATACATTTTCCTCTTTCGAGAACGAGATGGGATTGGAGGAATAACCATCATTTTCTAATGTCAGTGTTCCTCCGCGAAGGAGATGGATTTCCGATTCTCGACCATCCCTTCGACACGCCGCCGTACATCATATGTTATGACGTAGAGGTATATATTGAAAATATTGTGATAAATGTTTAGTATTATAATGTGTATTTTTCTTAACACTCTTATGATTGATAGATTTCTTTCGTTTGCAATAAATAATACAGAGTCAAATAATATACGCGCACGACTATATAATATATACAATGACTCAGAATTTAAATACCTAAACACAAATTTTATTTTATTTTATTTTTTTTTCCAGTTCTCGCATTACGTATTGTAGGTGATACTAGAGCCTAGCTGTGGGAAAATTATTTTATCGTGTTTAAATCACACATTTAAAGCAAATTTTAAAACGATTAGTATTATTTTAACATAAAAAAAAAATATATATATATATACGATCGAAGTATTGTTGACAGTTCAATTATTGTGATCACTGCGATATGTTATAGTTAAGAAAACGTTTGTGGTGTTATTACAGTTTTGTATTTGAAATAAACACAACAATTAAATATAATAATAATTTACTAGTATATAGGATTTAAAGTTTTTATTTTTTATTTATGGTATAACGTAATTAGTTTAATTTTTTTAAACTGTACAATATACTGTAGTCAATCGAAATTAAAATAACAAAAAAAAAAAAAACTACAAGATTGACGTAGTAAGTTAATTTCGTAAGAAAAAAAACAAAATTTAATAATTAAGTTACTTAATAAGTTTATACAGAATTAAAACTTTTATTTTCTCTTCCAGTTAACGATTATAAATATTTTTTTCTGAGAAAATTACATAAGAAAAAAAAATGTAAAAATATGTTTTTATTTTTGTTTTCGTGACTAGCCGAAAAATATATATATATATATAACATAAAGAAAATAAAACTTCTCAATATTCACAATTGTACACTACATACGTGTAGTGTAGAAAACAATTATTATAGAAAACGCATGCTCGTTTTCGGAATTTATAAATAGAAAATCATTAAATATAATAATATACGTGTGTGTGTGTGTGTATTATATTGTACAGTGGGGTCGAAAGGGATTATGAATATACGCCTCGACCGTGTATACAAAGCAGATGGTGTTTTACCTTTATATATAATATGTTATACAGGGTGTCTATTTGCACGGATAGATGTGCAGACAAATGAAAACATTTTGTTCAATTATCGATATTTATGAAAGTTTTGTTTTGTTATTTTTAAATAATTGTTATATTTCTAAAAAAAAAACACACATTTTGAATTTAATTTTAATCGTAATAAGATATAAAATCGATGGAAAAAAATTTTGTTTTCAGCCATTTTGTAAATATAATTTTTAGAAAATTTCAAATTAAATTTCAAATAATATTTTGCACATTAATTGATTGTCACGTTCAGTAACGGTAATTCGTAAAATGTATTTTTAATAAAAACGTTCAATACTAAAAAAAAATTTTTTTTTTTAAAATTCAAATAGATAAAAAAAAATCTACGTTTTAAATTTTGCAAAAAAGGTTCAGTAAATTGAAAAAAAAAAAAATTGTTAATATCAAAAGTTGTACGGTTGCGAGACACTCTGCATAATATGTATATATTGACGTTGTGAACGTACAATAATAATATTATTTTAAATAATAATTATTCGAATTTCAATGACAGCGCGCTGCAGCGGAACACGCGTGTAAATAATTGTAAATAAAATAATATACAATAGAGTGTCGAGTAGATATATATATATATATATATATATAATATTTATACTAAAACGAAACGATGCGGTTATAGCTATAGGTGATGTTTACTGTGCGAAAGAAATAATATTACGGTTTTATATAAATACACAAACAAATAATCGAAAACATTTATGTAAATTTTATCAAACTACAAAACGGTAGGGAAAAAAAAGTCAATATATTTGAATAAGCATTTCAAACACGGTTTATTATTATTATTATTAATTATAACGAAATTATTATATCGATTTTAATTTTTACGTAAACATTTTTATATGTAGGTATATAATATATAGTGGTGGTAACGGTTATTCTTATTTTATTTATTTTATATAGATATTCGAAATATTTATATCGAACCGTTAAAATATATACATATATATTGTTATGTTATTAGGGGTTTCTCGTGATATATGTATACCTGTTTTAAATTAATATTACGTTTTAAAGTTAATTTTTCGTAACACTTACTGCTGTTTTACTCGCGCTATACACGGGTAATAAACTTCATAATATATATATATATGTATGTGTGTGGAGGTATTATCAAAAAAAAAAAAATTTATATATTATATTATCAAAAAAAAAAAAGAAAAGTGTTGTAAAGAATAGACATTAAAAACGATTAAATCGTAATTTTTGTAGCTTTTCTCTCGTTAACCATTAGGGAAAAAAATGTATTAAAATACCCGACGCGCTGGACGGTTTAGTACGCCCTCAAAAAAAAAAAAAAAAATTTGGCGAGAACGTCGCTGGACACGTATCGTGTAATACGTACTCGTACGACTTAATTGTTTTACGCGCGGTTACATCCCTTTTTATTTTCTGGCCCATTCGTCTCGAGAAAACCGTTTGATTCGTACGTATACGTACGGGAGTTTTCGTTATAATTCGAGGTCGTATTTATATTCTCTTAAAATCCTTAAAATATGATGTTTTTATGTCGTATAAAAAATAGGCAATATATATTCTCTTAATTTATTCTTTTAAAATACCAGAAATATGATGTTTTATGTTCTTATAAAAACGCAAAACATTCTTTTAATATTCGGGAATAAAAATAAAAATTTTTAATTTAAATTTATTTAAATAATGTTTTTTTTTTACAATAAAGTTCATTTAAAAATATGAATGAAGTGACGCGAGTCGTTACAATTCAACTGACGATATCATATCTGTTACGTAATAACTTGATGTAAAAGCAGCACGTGCAATCGCTATATCGATAAGGAATATCTAGTAATTGATTTTTGCGTTTATACAAAGAATATCTAGAATAGTGCATAAAAATAACTCACTGTGGAATTATTGTATTTGTTGATCAATATTATCAAAACATATACGTACATCGAAGTGAATAAAAATAATACGTAATACTTTTTTTTTTTTTTTTTCGGAAAAATATTATCAAAAATAAAAAAATTTGTAAAATATTCTCAAATATTCTCTAACATATATTATTGAATATTCTCTAAACCTTAAAATACGCTTTTTTATGCAAAATAAAATTTTTTTTCTATGGATTCTATGTTTAATGAATCGTAAAAGATATCTTACTCCCGTTAAGCTGCGTACACTAGATACAATAGTATGTAAAATCATAAAAATCCGATCTCTATAGTTATAATCATTACCTACATACGCGCGCGCGCGCGCTGCAGTACAATATAATAAGTCTTTCCGCGTGCCGTAATCACGGCCGAGATCACTTCGGTAAACTGCGTTCGCAACGTTTGTCCGGAGAACGTTACTTTTGTTTCGGTTGCGTGCACTACACGACGCGGAAAAACACTAACGGACTTTTGAAAACATTGCTGGGAACTGATGGGGGAAGAAAAAGAAATCACGAAAACCGTTTGCGAAAAAGACTATTTTATTTATTTTTCTCGTAAACGTCAATATCTACATCATGAATCGATGATTGCAGAAACGCCGCGAGTCAAATATTTTATATGAAATTGAGATATTAGTAAAAAAGTGTACACTATATAGTCATGTGTTTCTATATGCGTTGAGTGTAAAAACGTCTGTGTATAGTTATACTCTTTTTATCTATGAAATTACAACCGAAAAATCTGGTCGAGAGCGAAAAGCGCCTTTAGTCAATTACTATTGTGTCGTTCCAAAAGTTCCTGTCCAAAAGTTTTAAACAATTGACTCATGACGTTTTTGCAATAGTCGATTCACACGACGTAATTACTGTGTACAAAGCGTTTCTTTCTTTCTCTCCCGGCCCCGCGACCAACGCTTATACGAATAAAACTAAACTCGCGTATGGTACGACGACCGAAATCACTTTGTGCGAACTTTGTCTATACGTACGCGTGAATGTAATTCAATCGATTCGCGTTGGTCGCTTATGATGGTGATGTTTGTATACGCGTCCGCATATTATTATTATCAGCTGCGGATCTTCGTGTTATTATAATGTCGGCGGTTAGGTTATTTAAAGGAATATTCGTAAGTTTTATCAATAGCGACAATTCGCGAAGAACCGAGTATACTCGTATATATATATATATATAGTAGTAATATTATTTGAAACGCGCACAAGAATATTCGCACGGTATATTAAAAAAAAAAAAAAAAGGTAACGAGCCGCGAGTTGTTGTGGATATCGCTTTAAGTGAATTACTCGGATAAAGATTTTGTTTTTATTTTAAATTTGAAAGCAATGATAAATCATTTGGTGCGTTCGACAAAACGATTCTGAGCGGAGCTCACTTTTCCCGTGAATATAGTCTAAAGTTACGTATTTGATGAAAATTTCAGGTTTAGTTTCGAAATTACGAAGAAACAAACGACAATCGATTGAGACGAAATTGCGTTTTTAGCGTTTTTCGTGTTATATTTTTAGGCGCTTTTGAGAAAATCGAAAAATTACCTCTCTAATGAAGTACCGACTATATAGATGCGAATCGTTGCCGGAAAAAAAAGTGTGACCGAAGAGGTCGGAGCACTCCTTATCTGGTCGAAAATCTGTACACAGGACAGGAAAATAATAAAAACGAATATCATTGTAAAAACAATAGATTCACCACCGCTCCGCTCGGAATCTAAAACAATTATTTTTCGGATATATACGCGAGGAAATGAAATAAATATGTACATTTTTTTTTTGATCAGCGTTTATTCGAATAAGAATCTTCTTGCGTCGCGCGTAATTATAACAGTCGTGCCACGAAATCGCGAACGGCAATCCGCCGCGAGACGCGTCGTAACGACTTATGTTTTTGTGACGACGCGCATCCTGAAATCCTGTCGAAAACAACGCGGCGTATAAACGTTTTAATAAAGGCGCGTGTCGCGCGACGGCACCATATTCTTGCAGGATATCGCGAACCACCACACACACACACACAATATTTCAATGAGATGGCAACGGATGGAGGAAAGAAACTCGCGCAATAATCGCAGCATTATGCCGGGGAATTTATTGATTTTTTTTTTTTTGCGCTACCCCGTTTCGGAAAGAACACGCCGGTTTTCGATTTTCGAAACGACGCCAGCGCGTAAACGTAGTACGCTGGAAAACGTGTCGAAAATCCGGAACGATTGAAAAAAAAACCGGTTGGAATTCGGATTTCGGAAATAGTCCGAGACGCGTGATGAAAAGGACTTGGATTTTATCCGTCAAATTCTACACGTCATCGATCCCCTAATCGAGTAGGGGAGAAAATGATTTCGCCGAGTGCGACGAAAGGAACAGAAGCGGAAAAACGTTTGACCACCGCGTATACCGCACAGGCATAATATGCGCGTTTATAACAAACGTATTTAAAGGACGAGTATATAAACGGACACACGGAGTTATAGAGAAACACGTGTACTCGTATTACGTGTATAATATAGAAGCGATGATAAAAAAAAATGTCGATTGTAGCAGGTATTATGTGTAGACCGTAGGCGTGCGCACGGGTAGGGGGCTTTAGCCCCATCTGAGCGTTTACCCGAGAGAAAATTACATAATGAATAATTTTTAATAATAAATAATAACATCAATTGTCAATTGACAATTGTTAATATTATATATTATGATTTATGTTTTGAACGTTTTTGAATTATTTTATTAGATTAATTTTAAATCAAACGGACTAATTTGGAGCTTGGCGAATTATTTGGTGAAGCGGACATAATAGCAACTTTGAAGAGCAAGCGTATTAGCTGGGCAGGACATATATGGAGAGCACAAGACCAAGTAATTCGAGAGGTCACAAAATGGATCCCCAATGGAAAGAGACCACTAGGAAGGCCAAGACAAAGATGGGCAGACCGAGTTAAGAGTGATCTGCAAATGCTAGGAATTAGCGATGGCGAAGAATTGGCGAAGGACAGAGAAACATGGAGAAGGGTGGTGGTTGCGGCGAAGGGCCTGAATGGCCTATACTAAGCCAAATAAAAAAAAAAAAAAAATTTTAAATCAATATTGGTGAACTGTATACGTGTGAATTCACATTGAATTTACCCATACCCGACTCAAAAGTCTGCGCACGCCTATGTGATGTAGACGCGAAAAGATCGGCTTTTAGCCGAGAGGAATGGAGAACCAGAATCGCAACGACGAGGCGATAAGGCCTTCAGTATGGAGAAAGAATAAGAATACGCGACCGTCACGCGATATGAACATTATTGACGCGTTTATTCGACCGGAATATACGAAAATCACGAATATCGCGGAATACGGTTTTTTTTTTTTCTTCTTTCTTTCGGCCAATACCTCCCCGAATACCCGCGGCGGCGGACACTGCACGGACACCGATGATATCGCGATAAAAGCCGTCTCGGCCAACGCTTTTGACCGACGTTTTCGATAATTACAAGTAAAAAAAAAAAAATACACACGTTACGATAATCGTAATAATAATATACGCGCGTTCGTTCCGGCGGAGCCGTCGTAGTAAATTCCAGTGGTTTCCGCTGCACTGTTTGAAAATCGTGCACAATACGGAGAGCGAAAACCGACCGTTTCCGTAATATCTCAATATACTGACCTGTTCGGAAGTCCCCGGGGGAAAATTGTCTCGCGCGTTATACCGGCAATATACGAATTGTTGATAACGATATTATGAACGAGTGATTTACTATATATATAGGTAACCGAAACGAGTACGACCAAAACGCTGTTAATAATAATTGGTAAATATTATAACAATGTGAACGCGGGCGCTTACGACGTTTGACTGGCCGCCTTTGCGACGTCGTCGACCGCGGGCAACCGGTTGTCGTCGCCGTACCGTTTGACGGTGGCGGCGGCGGCGGCGGCACGGAGAGAGAGAGAGAGAGGCGGGCCATGTGTCGTATAGCAGCGCGCGCGCGCGCGCGTATACACAACGCCCGGGGGAAGCAGATGTTCGGGCACGCGACCGCCGTAGCCGAAAGGGGGACAGCTGCAAAACTCGCGGGGACGCTCGTGCACCCCGCGTATTTGTGTATACGTTTTAATAGGTATAATACTGTTTTATATTGTATATATATATATATATAGGTACCTATAATACTAGTAGAGTGTGTGTGTGTGTGTGTGTGCAAAGAGCTCGGCCGTTATTACACGGCGATACAGAAGAACGGTCGCTGCAGAAAACTCTGTAGGATTTCTAATGTATATTTTTACATTTTTGAACGTCCGTGTTCGGCGCGTCTTCTACGGTCCAGACAAGCAACGCGCGATTTGTCGGGTTTTACGAGAAACGATAATAATTTCCCACTTTATACAGCGCCCGGGGGCGTTTTTCAAACTTTTTCCGTCCCGTGCACCCCGCACGGCAGCGCATCCTTCGCGCGTGTCTTTGACGGCGGCGTCCAAATAATAATAATTAACGAAGAAAAAAAAAAACAATATCATGTAAATTACCGTGTATCACGCAAAAAATTATTTTTAAACAACGGAGCAAGTGGGAAGCAATTGAAAACGTTTTTTTTTTTATGTGTGTGTTTCAATAAAAATTAAAATCGATTAAAATTATCGTTTTCAGCGCGCGCGATAATAAGTGTACGCGGTACTGCATTATATCAATTCGATTTTCCCGTTCTGCGGCTGCACACGCCTCGACCCGACTCGCACTGCAGTGTCCCTGCAGCAGTGGGGGCGCGGAGAGGAACCGCGACGCAGCACGGTTATTGAGTATTCCGCTTTTCGAATAACGTTTATCCCGAAATAAAATTGTAATTCTACAGTGTATAATCGTATTTCATATTGTATTATTATTATTAAAAAGTGACGGGGGCGCGCGGGGGATATGTCGGGAAATCGCGAAGTACACGCGTTTCGAAAAATTTTATTCGTACGGATTTGTTCGGTTATCAGAAATAAAAAAAAAAAAAAAAAAAAATGTACGATTTCGAATAAATATATACTATCAATAAATAATAGTCGCTACACAGAGGCGGTTTTAAAATAAATATTTTCGGGAAGTGTATATTAAAAAATTGCCGACTTATATAAATTTAAAATTTAAAAAAAAAAAAATTTTTATCCCCGTATAGATCAGCATTTCTCAACCGGTATGCCGCGCGGCACATTGGTGTGCTGTGAGGAGGCACCCCATCAACAATATATAGGCGTGCGCCGCGGGAAACGTTCCGATTATCAATAAACGTTTTTACAGTTCTGCAGTTACCGGCAATCACCCGGCTCGTATTATTTCGTTAAATATAGGCAGTGTTCGTATAAATAAGAATTATTATTAACTTGGAAGGAGACACGTGATCGTGCTCGTTAACTTGTATAATAAAAGGGAAACGGGCCCGAATTTCTCACAAGACTCTTATAACGTAATCGTATAATGTAACTGCTTTTTCCATATATACGTCTGTAATATCGTATATCTGTAATAAATTAAAATACGATTTTACAAGTTTTTTTTTTTTAAACCGAATTAAACACTACATTCCGAGTTATTTACCGATATACAATTACACTGATAAAAGCCCAGTGTTAATAAAAAAAAAATATAAAATAAACAGTGTCGAGTGTACCACGGCTAAGTATGGGTTAGGCTTAGTGTGCCGTCAACATCTCTACGCACATTACATTATTTTACGAAAAAACAACTGTTTTTTTTTTTTTTTTGTAACGAGTTTTTATAGCGAAACTATAACTCGGTTCAGCAAATGGGTAATAGAAAAACCGCGGTCATCCCGGTTCGCCGAATACCGTTTTACCGAATCCCGTTTCGCCGAATTAATTTTTCCATTTGCTGCTCAATATGCTATGTGAACATTTTACAAAATTAAGATAAGCAAGATACGTTTATAAACTAAATATATATATATATATATTATTAAATTTAATTGTCTGTGCCGTGTCCCTTAAAAAAGGCGTTACGATATATGTATCATACGATACATAATATTAATATTGATCACCTTGGAAGTATGTATACGAAGGGAGAGTGCTAATCTTTGACAAGTCAATAAATTATAAATACTGTATCATATAATCTCGTGGTAGAGCGCGTATGACAAGATTATAAATTATTATGCACCCAAATCATCAAAATAACACGCTGAACGTATATGAAACGTAATCGTAAAGAGATATCACGTTTGCCCTCCTGCGGACGTTGAACGAATTAATATGTTCATTTTGAAATATCGCCTTCTTATCGTTTATAATAATAATAATAATAAAAGTTTACCTGCAGAATTCGGCGAAACGTAGATTCGGCGAAACGGGTTTCGGCGAACCGGGCCTAAATCTAGGAAAACGACAGTAAAAGAAATTAACCGACCGGCACGGGCGTCAAAATAAAACCGCTTTCGCCGCGCGTATATGTATATTACATTTTATTTATAAAAATTGTTTGAAAAAAAAAAAGGCGGTTTATAAATTTTTTATTATTATTTTTTCTTTTTTTTACAATATTGTCTCTTATATATATATATATATATAATATATTATATGGTCGTCCTAAATCGATTATGGCAGACGATACAATGTAACGACATATCGTGCAGTTCGTTGCTATACGCATATATATATATATATATATCATCGGACGTACAGTTTCCATCGCGACATCGATTGCAAAAAAGTGAAAAAAAAAAACCGTCCGATATTAATAAAAAAAACATAACGAAATATACAGTGTAAATCGAATGAAAAATCCCCGCTTTTCCGAACCTATATGTATACGCCACCGCCGTTGATGATCCCCGGGCCCTGCGCGCGGGCCTCCTCGTCCTTTCGCCGCGGGGCCCCTTTCGCTGCAGGCCGTTATTAGAATATACCCTCGCCGCACGATAAGAAGAAGAAGAAGAAGAAACGACAAGTATTCCTCTCCAAGCCGTCTCTAGCTGGCGCTCGTCCATTTTTTATGTACGCGCGTATAACGTCGTTACAAAAAATATATACGCGGCAGCTGCGGTCTTTTGTTACGCGCGCGCGTCACGAACGACCCTACACGCATCGGGGCGGGTGTGAGCGGGTAGGGGGGTTGGGTGGGTTACGGGTCCCGAAGTAATGAGAGTCGGAAGGAAACGGCCGTATATTTCATGCGCGCGCGCCCGTGCGTCTAACCGTTGTGTGGAGGGGACGAACGGCGGTGACTGCGGGCGGCCTCGAAAAACGTACGTTAAAAGTCGTTATAACCGTGCGGCGGCGGCGGCGGCGGCGGCGGCGATGACTCGTGTGGCGCGTATAAGAGAACGCTGCGATTGAATAATTTTTTATTATTCATTTTTTTTTCTTTTCAGACTATTTTACGTGTATATAAAATAACGTGTTATACGCACGTGGGCGTGTCCGTGGTGGGACAGGGGTGGGTGGGCCTGCACGTCCGAGCGGTCACTTTCGTACTCGCGTGTATGTGAAACGCGATTCGGAGTAATAATAAGAAAATTCGCACAAAAAAAAAAAACTATTATCCATAAAATATTATATTTTTAAATAGATAATATTAAAAAAATCACGTAGGTACAATAATACGTATTTTATTGAAAAATCGAAAAAAAAAAAAACAAAATACAAATATAAAAACACGAATTCAAAAATTTACAAGTAGCTACACACAAGAGAATCGCTGAAAAGAGCTCGTTATAACATTGTCGGCGTACGCCAGGCCTCCCACATGAATTTTTCAACTACGGCACTGTAAATAAATCCGGGCCCTCATTGTGCACATTAATATTTATAATGATTTTGACACAAATTCTAACATATAATTTTTTTATTTTTTCAAAAGTTACCTAAAATATGGATTTTTTTGCTGTTAAAGAAATATCACTTATTTTAGTTACCCTAAAATAAGTTTAAAACACGAGTACACTAATATTTAATATAAAAATCAACATTTTTTAAAGTATTTATGTATAATGAAATACAATGTAAATTAATCAAAATTAAAAATTGCATTTGTACGTACAAAAATACAATTGTATTGTACGTATTTTGTACAAAATACGCACATTACCAGTGTACATTTTGTGGGAATATCCGAATACGAATACCTATTGACAAAATAAAATATACATATAAAAACTAATAATTATCGACTGGCAAAAATAGCACCAATAGGACAGGCGCGGGCAGACATGGATATTCAACATTAATATTTCTATAGCGGCGGATTAATCGCTCTTATCTTCCACGACTGTTTTCCCTTTTATTTTTTCCAAGAAATGCTCGCGCCGTACGCCTCACCCGTCCACACGTTTTGTTACAAAAAAATGATGTAGTAAAAAATCGAATTATTTATACACCAATACTGTATAAAGATATGGTGACTATAAGGTGGCACGACTCATGTCTCATTTTATTTTTCTAATTTAAATTAATAATAATATGTATATAGGTATATTAAGTTTCTTCCCCGGGCCCCGGGACCATAGTACTCACTGACACCCCCCCCCCTTTGTGGGGGCACTGGGTGTACGCACTTATATATATATGTAAAATAAATCACCGAGTATTGCAAAAGTTAAAATATATATATATATATATAATATTGTATTCGATTATTATAATCAAACGGTTAGGCAAAAACAAGAATGTACTCGTGTGAAATAAATGCGAAGAGAAAGGTGGAAAAAATTGATACAATCTGCAGTAAACGTTTATATTGGAAATAAAATAATTACACGACAGCGACGCGATGTAATAATTACATATTTATTTAGCCAACCCGAAAACAACTATAATAATTCAATAATTTAACTTTAAAACTTTGTTTGCGATTACCGTGTGTAGTATAACAGTGTTTACATCGTATTTTGAACGGAGAATCCGTTCTCTATAACGACACTCCGCGCGTTCGTGTATTTTTTTTTTAAAGTTTATTTAGAAATAAATCACGAGACACCGCTCTCGTTGTTTTGATGCTTTAGCTGGGTTTCTTAAAATTTACGGAAAGGGTAAATAATAATTGATTTTTTTGTCACAAGTCATAGAAACACTTTGACGTGGACTTGTGTCGTCACATATTATGTATTATTCCCTTTGATGCGTAACTATATGTTATATAATGTATAAATATACGAGTATATATAGTACACATATAGTTGTAAATAACTTTAAATGAGAGTACACAATACGTATATGCATACGATATGGCAACGGTAAACAAAGTTTTTAGAGTTAAATTTACTCGTTATTAGTTATTTTCGCGTTGGCTAAATATATAATAATATTGCGCCGCGGTGGTCGTGTAATAGGCACTTTGTATCTAAAAATAGTTTTACAAAGTAAGTTTTTACGCGTATGAAACTACTACTGCGAGTCCGATAACTACACTACCATATTATTGATTTCATCAGTAGAAGACGTAAATTAATTATTTAAGCAAGTGATGAAAGCATTACTATATGCATTTCTCAAATTAAATATTTCAATTTGTATAATGCACCTATACGTTCCCTATAACCCGAAACCAAATATGTACCTGTAAATATACGGCGGTTAATACACGGGACACGTTATTATTGTAATAAAAATAATACGTATACATATAATATATTATAATTTATAACATTATTTACTCAACCCAAATATAAACGATTAAACGTTTGACCGCCACTGCGACGGACAATCGCAAAAAATATTTAACACCAACGGGTCTGACGCGAATATTAAAAAAAAAAACAGCGCGCGGGAACAAAGTTTATGGGAAAAAAAGTTTGCAGGGTTAGGTTAGCCGGGGTTCGATGGAAAGATGTCCGCCCATTACTATTTCGATACGAAAACGTTTTCCTGATAAAATTTTCACGAATATAACAAATAAACTATACGTTTTATTATGATAATATTGTGCAGACTGCACACGCAAATGAAATTAAATAGAATTTAAAGGCGTCATTTATATATACATTTGTTTTTATTTCAAATATTTTTATTTTATAATTTTTGATTTGTATGAAATCGTTACAAAAAACAGAACTCTCCACGTTGTTACCACTTTTGGCAAAGTTTTTTTCCGCCGAAATCGACTATTTTACTCCGGGGCGGAAATCCGATAAATAAAATTCGTAGCTATATTGTATCGTAGACAATTTGCGGCACAAATGTTTAATTCGGGGTTTGTGAATAAATTTATTAAAAATAAAAGTAATAATAAAAAAATAAAGCAAAAAATATAGTTAAATTTTCTCATTTCCTTTACAAAAATTACTATCTATTTCGTTATTTGAATACATTTTATGTGGTAAATATAAAAAAAAAAAAAATTAAAATTAAAATATAAATCGCGTATTTAATAGTGTGTCCGAAGAAATCGTATTACGATAATAAGTAAAAAATAAAAATTAAAGAATAAATAAAAAAGTTTAACGAATATTTTTAATCGATTATGCAAAGTTACGAGTATAATGATGATAATTTATTAAAAGCAATTTTATGTAGTTTTGAAAATATCACAACTGTCAGGTGGGAACATCTATAAAGTTTAAAAACATTCTATATAATACGGCGTGTCAAAATTTCGTATGGTATATAAATAACGATTAAAAACATTTTAAGTCACTTTGTGAATTATAACAATTATTATTATTATATCGTGAGTGCACGTTAGTTGGGTATAATAGTTAGTAGTCACGGAAAAATAACTAGTTTTATTCTAAAAAAAAAAAAAAAATTTCATTCATACCAAATGAATACCTTTTATGCGCATAAAGCTCATATTAAACGAAATGAGCTTATATATTTGTACTTACCTGTGTGAGCGAAAGTTGGCGAAACCTCAAAACACTCGAAAAAAAAAATTGTGTGTTTTAACGCCTGCACATTGACAATATTACCTTATATACAGTTAATTTAAAAGGAGGGGAGGGTTAAGGATCATTACATAATAGTATAAACTATACAATTACATATTTATTTTTATCACAATAATAATTTTTTTGTAATATATACTCGTATATATATATATCATAAAAATAAAATAAACTCTATTATATATTTTCTCCGATATATTTATGTTTTATTCATTACTTTATTATACACATAATATTTGTGTACGTCCAAAACGTATAACAAAACGAAAAATCAAGTATTATACGGTTTATTATAAATGATTAATTAAAATTTTATAATTTATATATTATATTATATTACATTATATATTAAACAATAAAATAATACGCCCCCCCCCCTCAAATTTTTAAATACATATGTCATTAAAAAAAAATTTTTTTTATTCGTTTTTCCTAGGATATTTGTAAATTTAGACGTACGTATACGAGGTACCTTGTTATATCGTACCGAGGTCTTCGATTACATAATACTACCATATATAAAACGTTATATTATTCAGTTTTGATAGCGAGATGTTATTAATTAAAAAAAATAAATAGGTTTGTATAACGTATATGCGTATTTAAACGCCATTGTCGTATATATTAAAACTTTTTATTTTATTTTTGAAACCTTCTCTTTGAAACGCGCACGCGTGTTTTTTTTTTCATTCTAAAATATAATATTTATTTTAAATCTATAACGTACGTTTTAACTCTCGTCCTACGTCGCTATAAATATAATATATTTATATATATATATAAATATATACTCATGCATTGATACATTACGCGGATGTATGTAAATACATATATTTGAAATGCAAATCGATGTTTACGCCCGCCTCGCGTTAAAATTTAAATGCAATTGACGGAGTATTTGAAGCTTACGCGCGGCACTACACATCAGCGTAACGTGTAAATAATTCGATAATCATTTATTATGCATTGTATTACCTACGCGCGATATATGAGTTTAACTGCAATACACGTTGGCCATTATATCCGTATATATAAATATAAACTAATCCACCTTAAGCGTATAATATTATATTATAATTGTCACAGAACGATTGATCAACATTGCAGTGTAATTATTTCTAATGGAAGATTTTTAAATACCAATTTTTTTTTTTTGTCTAAATTATAAATTAGGCGACGGCCTACGCGAGTATAATAATAATAATAACAATTTTTTCTTCAAATTAAGATATTTGGTTAAAAAAAAAAAGTAAAATTCGATTATTGTTATTTTATGTTACACGTTAAAATTTGAAAATAGCCAGTTTTTATATCAGTTACTTTTATGAAAAAATTTATAATATCGATTTCCTATACGGGTAGCGATTTTTACGAATTCCTCTCATTTACCGAAAAAAAAAAATATATATATGTAGTGCCGAATTTTTGTTCGTTTAAAAAAATTATCGTGGCGTGTTAAATTGATTTTATCGATAATACGGGAGCGGTATTACATATATTTTTTACTGCTGTTTTCAAATTTAATATAACTCAACAAATAAAAACTTATTATTATCGTTATTATTTTTTTCTACAAACTATTTAAATGCGAAAATGTATCGATAACATTATTATTATGTAGTCAGTCACCTGATTAATAATTATGTGAAAAAAAAACGGAAATCAAAGACCGCAGTCGTTTTTCGCGGAAAACTTACACAATTAACATGTGTATCGTCCTGCGTGTTTTACACAGTATATTACAATTTGGCGTACCTACACAAATTTTCAGGTGGAAAACTCGATCGCCACTTACGAACCGCACGCTTGCATTGTCGTCTACTCGGTCGTGTCCAAAGGATCTCTGTTGGTGGCCGAGGAAATCTTGAACTATTTGTGGCAAGAGAACTACACGCGGGAGTACACGGTCATTGTGGTTGGCAACAAAGCGGACCTGATGAGAGCGAGGTGCATTACTACCGAAGGTGCGTTCTGCTAAATATATTTATTTAAATAGTTTAAGACCCGATTACGCATTCCGGAAAACGGGCGCGAAAGACTGCGCTGTGGTTTTACATTTCAATCTTCAATATTATAATATCTAATAATATATCAATATAATATGCTTTGGATCCTAACCTAGTCTGACCTTTAAATCTAATTTACGCGTGCCAATAATACGTAAAGTCTGTCGTTTTACTGCTGTGCGTATATACAGGTACACAGGATCTCGAATTCCGTTTTAAACGGTCCTCCTCCACCTCTAGGTACGAGGAAGGTATTTTTGAATCGACGAGCTGCGCGCAACCGGTGCAGTGGTGTAATATTATAAGTATTATCTAAACACGTTTATCAGCTTTCCGCTGTACTCGCATTATTTTATGAAATACCGTTATTTTGAAAACAAAAAATAAACGATTTTAAAAATTAAAGCCGTATTGGTTAAATAATATAACATACTGTTTATATATAAACATATTACAGTATAAAAAAAAATTCTGTAAGTTTACACATTATATATATATATATATTACACATTAAATACACATTATATTGATATAAAATATTAATTTTAAAATCAGTTTGTGTATTTAAAGTATTATTGAATTTATAACCAGTTTTTTCCTATTTTATTATGTAATTTTTAATTTTACTATTCATTTTCATCATCGTTGTCTGATCGGAAAAATTGAGCGTAAGAGTACTTGAACGAAAACGGTAGATTCGGAAATATTTGGAACAATTTAGAATTCGATAAGGTTAGAGTTGGTGGAGAAAACTTCATAGTCGTTTCGTAATAATATATACCTGACTGTATAAAATTTTTATATAATATGCTACAAAGTGAACGCGTCGTTTCCTCGGACGGCGAGGTTTAACCAAATCTCGGATTCAATAATATTTTATTTAAGTATCTCGTATAAAATATTTAATATATTTATCTAAGCACGAATATTTATAAAAGCAATATACTCGCGTAATATTACGAGATTCGAGCGGGACCTGTGCGAGCGTATTCGCGTTTGAAGTCCTTTGTCTATGTACGTATATGCCCCTCGCCGTCCCGTCCACGCGATTGTTCAAAGTAAAACCGGCGTTTTATTTAATTTCCTCTCATTTTCCCATACTCGTTGGACTTTTGAAAGCTCGACGTATTTCCATTCATTTGTTGACGTAAATTTTAGTCACCGAAACATAATATTAAACATATATTTTAAAACGCTTCGAGTTAAAATCGTGGACGGAACAGAAGACGTTTGCTGCGTTCATGACCATTATAATATTTTAATTATTACTCTATTTAAAACGTATATAAACCATTCAGTTTTCACGAACTATAATTTTAAACGGGAAAAAACTAATTTACCTACGCGCGTTCTACTTAAATGTAGAAAATATCAAATGTCATATGCAAGCGCGTGCGTACGTACACTGTACAGAGCATCGCGAAACAATCGATTCTCATTGTCGGTAGGCAATTCTAAATGGCCCCTTTTGAATTCGAAATTGTTTAAGGATTTTTAATTCTTCTTTTTTTTCATTCCGTTTTAGAGGGCAAACAATTGGCGTGCTCGAGAGAGTGTAAATTCATCGAGACTTCCAGCGGTATTCAACACAACGTGGACGAGCTGTTGGTGGGCGTGTTGAAACAAATTCGACTGCGGGAGACCAGAGACAAAAAAAAACAGAACCAACAGAAGAGAGCCATACACGGATCGAAGACGTCGCTTTCGTTGCATATCGCCAAGGAAATATTACAGAAAATGTGTCTGCTCGACTCCAAGTCCAAGTCTTGCGGAAATCTGCACGTACTCTAAGACCGGACAAGACCGCCAACACGGTCGTTGTTGTTGTTATTATACTCGTGCCTACTGTTCTGTGTGTTTAACGACTCGACGTTTTCTTATATTACGTGTGTTTCTGTAAATCTATTTTTTCTTTTCTATACAGGGTGTCCGATAAAGCGTATGCGGTATGTTAAGAACATTTACATTTCCCTGTCCGTTTTAAACACGTTATTATTATTATTATTATTATTATATTGACGTCTATAAAAATCAACGGGCGGTAAATTGTTTAAATCAATCCCCTGATACGTACGCAACGTATAACGGAACGCCTTTTACATACGTATACGTATTATATATAGAATTTTCGCCTGAAACAATCTTCCTACTTCTTTATATGCGTGTATACTTTATACAGGGACGATATTATAATAGTATTCGGATAACACAAGCGGTTTTTATAGTAACCCGAACACGTATAAATGTATTAATGTGATATCAGAGAGAAAAATTGATTCGATCGGTGATTTAAACGGACTTTTATCTTTACACACTATAAATAATGTATTCCGATGGTGGCAATAGGACTATGTACGATAATATTAATATAATATTTATATTTTTGAACGATTATATGACACAAAAAAAAAAACACCCGTCACATCCGTCTCCGCCGTCTGTATAAAAAAAAAAAATAAAATATATATATATATTAATAAAATTATCACACTTTTCTTCTCTACGTTACGGTATTTTTGTATTTTCGTGATATTGCCGTTACTAAAAAAAAAAAAAACGAACTTATATATTTGTAATAATACGCTTCCGCCGGGCCATTGACGGGACTAATCCCCTGCCCGTTTTCGTCGACTGTTCTATTCTTTTTCCTGTGATAATTTATATATATATATATATCATGAAATATATAATTCATATATATATATATATATATATATATAGATATGTACTGCGCGTATAAAAAACGTACAAAATTCTTCAGTCTCCGCATAACGGCCGTGTATCGATCACTATTTATTATTTACCAGATAAATAATATTTACGCGCGCGTTGAACGTGCAGTATCATAATACATAATATATCATACGAAAACATTGACTATTTTATTATCATATAAATATATATATATATTATATCGTTTAAACTATAATCAATAATATTATACAGTAAGTGTACGTTGAACGTTTTGTCTATGATTTAATGTTACGAGTTATACGATATAGTAGTAATATTTTTCGTTATATTATCACGTTCTATAAGAAAAAAACGAATACCGCGTATGAACGTATTTGTACATTATTGAAATATTATTTGATGAGAATTTTTACAATCATGGAAAATGCCCGTGTAGCATTATATGTATATAGAGAGGATAAAATAAATTATTCGATATATTTTTTTTTCTTCACTGACGAGAGAAATGCGTATAAAATTATACGGGGCCCGTCCCTATAGGTTTTCAAATATATCATTACTTATAATAAAATAATAATTATAAGCGGGATTTTACTTCAAAAAAAAAACATTTATACTGTCGAGAGCCTAAGTACGAGTTCGTTACGTATGTAACACAATATTTATTATAATAATATTATATTTATATATGTCGATAATTTTCTATATATATATATATACACGTATACTTTAAAGTTTGAAACGGGTTTATTAATCGCGTGCGCATATGATAATATGTTCTTATATATATAATACTCGTGTGTGTAGTGTGTACACTGTACACGTTTCCTAAAAAAATACAAACACTTTATTTAAAATTAAATAATATTAATTTGGCGATAAAACTATTTTATTAAATATATATATATATGTATGGAATGTTCTCGACCACTGTGTTAAAATTTATTTAAAGAAAATCTTCGGTATTACTGTTATAATAATAATAATAATAATGTTCCTGATATACCTACTTGACAATTTCAAATATATTGCATATATGATTTAAATGGCTTTTTATTTTTTTGATACATTTTTATATTTGTTCGATTTTACAGGAGCGCAGAAATAAAACCGCATTTAACGTCGAAAAATCCCTATAAAAACGGACGTTCTTTTCGTTTATTATATATACGTTCTTTTCGTTTATTATATATATATATATATATACGCAGAGTATAGAAGGCTGCTTTTCAAATTCCAAGTTCGCTTAAAACGACAGGAAGTTATTATTTAATTTTTAGCGCATGTTGTCGTCATCGTTGTTCTTTTTAAAGTACATTATATTTCAAAAGTAAGTGGATTTATTTATACATAAATTATATATATATATATATATTATATATGTATAATGTATTCAGGGTGTTTTCCTTTATCAAGGTAAGCGGGAGAAAAAAGTTTTGTAAAACAACTATAAAACACGATGGAAAATAATAATTATTTAACAAGTTGTTTTTTTTTCATTATTACATATTCCATTCGTGTAACAAAGAATACCTTTATGTGTCAAACTTTGCAGTTTTATACAGACAAAATATAGGTACATATTATTTTCAACGAATCGATACCGAGAAGAGGACTTTTAGTGTTTTTAAATTTTTGTATTAAATTAGTTTGTAATTTAAAAACTATAGTACTGAATATTCAATCGAACCGTACTTGAACGTTATGAAAAAAAAATCTTTATTTTTTTTTTAATAACACTTGCAAATGAGGAAACTTGCGTGACAAAATATACGCGAACGACAATCATCAAAACGATCGACCGAAATTCTGTGTATTGATAACAACAAAAGTAAGTAATTGGTGTTTAAAATAAAACTATATAACTTGTGATTTTTGTTAAAATTTAATGTAAACACATACAATTTGAAATGCTTCAAAATCAATGCAGTCAAATCGTATGGATTTTATCGGCTACTGCACAGACGACTGAGAAATATAGCGTTACTGTGGGAGAATTTTTCTTTCATCGTGCAAAGAAGAAGAAACTAGTTTAATTATACTGATATAATAAATATTTCATTATTAAATGATTAGGTTTTTATCATTTTTTTTTTTAAACTAAAAATTTATTATTATAAATTAACCATAACCATGTGTGAATTCCACCATGTAGTTTATAAGCTTTTGTAATCACTATAATCATACGATCCTCTTCGTTGTAACCATTCGTGAACCTTTCTTCCCCTTCTCCTCGTATAAATAATAATATAAAACTTATTTGCAAAGCGACCACAAAGGGTTGGTAAATATATATATACACACACACACACACACACATATTTTTATGTTTTACGAGCAAACGATTAACAAGGAGAATTTGGTATAATATTTTTAAAACAACCACTTTACATAATGGAGTGTTACCACTTTGTATAATATATTAGTTAAGAGCGTATAGCTGCAAGTACTCTTTAAAATAAAATTTTTTTAAAAATATCTAGATAAAAACTGTTTAACTTTTATCTTATCAAGATGAATTTCAATTAGGTTATCTTTATCTTATAATCCACACAATAATTCAATTATTTAATCGTACGCGTACTTACCCGTAAAATTATATTTTATACACAAATGTTTGCGCGTACGCAGTATAATGTTATATGTATTTTTGAAATTCAAACAAACGTTTACCCGTATTTATGATTTTTCAACAGAACTGCGTATTATAAGTATTATTTGAGTGTTAAAAAAAAAAAAAAGAATTTTAAATACTAAAAGTCTTAACAACATAAATTACAAATAACTGTGTTCAATATATTCATTTGCCTATGGAAATTCAAAAGACTTAAATTAATCAGTATATATTATTAATTATTATTATTATTATTGTCAATTAGCCGTATATCTAATCGATTCTGCAGTGAGTGGACGATAATTATTGTTTGATAACAATTTAAAATTCGCAAAAAGTAAATCGCACATCGTTTGATCGAAAAATATTTTAATTAACTTCGTGCGTTTTTTTTTTTTGTTAATTTTTTCGAATAAAAAAAACAATCCGTTAATCTCACCGGGAAATCAACGTGTTTGACACGCCGTGACTCGTCCTCGCGGTGTACCCACAAGAAAATCACGAGTACGTACTCCTCCATGTCGTGTGTCAATCGCGCGTCGTTTGTTGACTCGAAATGTTTGAAATACGCGAATGGATTTGGTTTTCGGTCTTTTCCTTTCGCGGACGCGTAAAAATCGATCGTTTCCCCTTTTCCCTCATCCAGAAAAGAAAAAATGAATAAATAAAAGAACGGTTTATATATGGATTTTTCTCGTATGTTATATGCGTACCGTCGTCAATCGTCAAAATGTCGTATAACGTAATAATATAATAATATACAACGTCTATTCTCCGTTGACATATACATAATAATATATTATAACGGTGTGTCAGACAATATAAGGGGGAGGAAGAAAACCAACTACACACGGACGGGTTTTCGCGCAAAACGGAAACGATAGATGTGGCGTACACGAAATACATGGTTATATCGCGTACATATAGAAATATATATATATATATATATAATATAATATATAATAAAAATGTGTAGCGAGCCGCGGAACTGTTGTGGACGTCCGCGCGTAAGTGGATTACTCGGACAAACAGTTTTTTAGAGTTTTGTCATTAATATAAAGTTGAAAGCAAAGCGCGATAAATCATTGCGTTCGCGATAAAACGATTCCGAGCGGAACTTCGGTGTAATATTATTTATTAATATATAATAATATAGTGTGTAATTTTTACGACCAGCTTATACAGTTCTTCATTTTAATATAATTTCTTACAATAAACGTAATAGTGACCAAAAAATTTCCAAAAATTATTTTCGCGTTAATATAGTACCTACAAAGTAGTGGCGGTTATAAGGTTGTGATAGGTCATGTAAGTTGGTCCGATTGCGTTATGGTTATGCACCATTTTCGCCCCACCCTCCTTTGAATATCATGTACAAGGCTGGAATAAGTGCTCAGCTGACGATAAACTCGGCCGGTCGTGTACAGTGTAAACGAGTAAACGTGTATACGAGTGTACAACGGAGAAAAATGAATCTTTACGTTCATTTCATTTCATTGAAATACGCGAAATAATAATAATATTATTATTATTATTAATAATAATAATAATAAAAAATAAATAATAAAGGTTGCATACGCGCGTACGATCGGTCGCTCGGTCAGAGTCAAACTAAACACCCGCATACGCGTGGCGCGTCAGCCGACCGTAATAAAACAGGAAAAGAAAGTAGTCACCAGATAGCGCTACGACACAACACAGAGGGCGTGGCAGAAAGGCGCTTATAAATAGCGGTCCGAAACCGTCGGACCGCTCAGTGTAGTCGAGGCGGTCAGACGTGAACGACTTAGTTCGCGTCTGACTGCGATGTGTGCGTGTGTGTGTGCGTGTGGTGTTCGAGACTGACCGCTATTTACATGCGCCTTTCCGCCACGCCCTCTATGTTGTGTCATAGCGCTATCTGGTGACTATTTTCTTTTTCCGTTTTATTGTTATTTCTTTTACGTTCCACGCACGTTGTTTTCCCGTTTTCTACATCTGCATTTCGTCTCGGTACATTAATAGATCTTTCTTCTCGGTTATTACTCGTCGATATGGATATTCCATTGGCAGAAGGGGTTGACTCCATTTTCGCTCCTGTTGAACACCGTGTATAACCGCCACTGGTACAGAGTTACGTATTTCAAGAAATTTCAAGACTAGGACCGCATTACTTTTGAATAAAAGTAATTGTCCACAAAAAATAAAATACGAGCGCGTCTGACATTGTAATACATTTTTAAGCTTTAAAACAAATAAAAAAAATTATCTCTTTTATGAATTGAATATCTGGAAATCTGTAATTGCTATAAGTAGTGCAAAATTGAAAGAAATTCCCTCCCCCAAAAAAAAAAAAATATAAAGTCACACGTATTCGGTGAATATGTGAATATTTCAAGTTTCTGTATAAACGTTATAGTTTCAAAATAACGAAGAAATATAACGATTGTCGATTTACGTATTTATTACCCGGGCCCCGGGCGCCGTCCCGTTTACAATATTACAAATAAAATAATAACTACAAATTATTTAAGAAAATAAAATAGATTTTTAAAAATCCAAGATTTCGGATAAATGTACCTTTTATTGTTTACCTGTACGTTATTTTCAAGCGCCGATATTCGTTTGTCTTTTAGCCCTCAACTGCGCGCATTTTATAATTTTTGATTTTTCTGTATGACAAAACACGAATATACGCATTTTAAAATGTCGTATCGACATTTTCCCGTTTTGATTGGCCCAACCCGTGTCAAATACGTACAAGATATAATAAGCGAGTAGCGTTTTATTATTATTTTTTAATTTCATACCCCGTCGCCTTCGCCGTTCCAATTATAATATATAATTACGTCATCACAACGAGGTCATTTAGAAAAAAAAAAAAAACTAATAAGTATACGGAATTTCGTATTGCGACCAGAAAAAAAAAAACGACTACGAATTCGGAAACGCTATTAGTGTATTTATTTCGACTTTTTTTTTTTTGCTAATCTCATTCGAGCATAAACGGTTTTCGAAAAAAAAAAAAAGAACGAAATCGTTTTTGGCGCGCGGAGAATCCGCAGAATATAAAACGAAACGATTTCCATCAATTCTATAACCGACAAATTGATATTAATAACTGTTTACTTGGACTACCAATACTGTATAATATTTTAGAAATCGCGTGATATATGACGTGTGTGGGTCATCATAACGACTATGTGGTAAGTCGTGGCAATCGTTACGAACAAAATGCAGTAAAAATTACTGCAGCTTCCACAAGATATGTTGTTTATTCAGCTTTTTGTTGCGCGTTAACGATTTTTTTTCCGCAGATACATTGATTACTCAAAGTAAACTACAACGTATCGCAGCCATATCGTGGGGCGATAGTTCAGTCGTATACGTGGTACAACAACGTTCATTGTACAGAAACGAGGAGTTGAAATAAAAATCCCGAACGAAAATGATTCGTTTGAAAACGCAATTAGTCATCTTAGCGTTCACATTGTTTTCCGTTGGCGACCACGTATCTGGACTGCCTAAACACTGTACGTAATTACACGTTTGTTCGACTACTTATAGTAAACGTCATATTGTGTCGTATTGTAAAACAAGGTGTTTTTTTTTTTTTTTTAATAATTATACATAATAACGACATTAAATGATGTACTATATATATATATTTAATTATTATAAAGACTAAAATCCTTCTGTCGGATTGTTTTCAAGTGCTTCGTTGAAGTGACGACGACGACGCGCTCACAAATCAGTCGATCGGTTTTAGTGAATAATATACACTGTGTCTATACGTTATTCAAGTTTTTATATGACGCGTTTGACCAAACCGAAACCAATCCTAATTATTTTTTTATTGAAAAAAATTAAATTTCACCTACCGGGGTTTCGTCGGCCCGATTAACGTGATACAAAAAACAATTATTTTTCACGCACGACACATCTTATACAAAACGTAGTTACATATTATTATCGTGTAAATCAATATGGTTGATCGTCATATTAACACACAATTTCTAGTGTAAATGTACATTTAATAGCTTAAATATAAAAAAATATACAACATAACATATTTATAATTCGGTTTTGAATAAATAATACACACACACACACACATATAAAAAATGAAACATATTTTAAATACACAAACAGATATTTAAATAATATGAATAACATGCTATAATTGTATTTTTAAAAATTTAATTCACGACGCACACAGCATTTTTGCTGTTTTTTATTTTATTTTTTCAAACTTTTCGATACTCGATATTGAATCAATTTTTCCTAGCAACAACTTGTTATCATTGGAAAATAATAATTATTGTCAAAAAATTAGAAAAAAATTATAAATATTGAAAAGTATACAATTTATTGCATTTGTCAAATCTCGGTTAGACACTCTGTATATTATTGGTATACCATATTAATACGAACACACCTGAGAAAATATGTATAATATTGACTGTTATATATTATTTGAATTAAATGATAAAGCTGTAATTTGTGTAGAAAGTGTATCAATACTTTTATAATTTAACGAAACGCGTATGAAAAATGTTTAAATAAAATAAGTTTAGAAAATTGAGAGAAAATTGTTAATAAAAGATTACTAATCTCGTGATAAAATTATTTTTTAGGTGCGTCTTTAGGTAATTACGTCAATGAAATATTATTTCCTTTGCAAATCATTAAAGAACAATGTTAAAATTTTCGGATTTTATAATTGCGCTAATTGATTTAACCGTGTTAAGTGTATTTTAGGGAAATCTCAAACTTTTGACATACCAAGTTAAGACCGTTATGATCATTTCTTCTGTTATAACAAAATACAATCAATGCTCGCTGTCTCAACTCCTATAAATAAATAATTATCCTATGAACCCAAATTGAAAACCCGTTATTCATTAAGATCCATTGGCTAACATATCAGCAATAATATTGCTGTTGCGCCAAAGACTACTGTTTAAATACATGTTAATTATATATCAATATATTATAGTAAATTAATATTCTTTTACCATAATAATTATTTATCTCCTCATTATAATTTTTTTTTTTTTTTTTTTTTTAGATTGTATATCGGGTAATTATTTATCAAAAATATTATTTCTCCTACCGAATGTTTTTATTCAGTTGGTAACGTCGTCAAATACCCTGATTTTAGAGACGTGCAAATTTTCTGTTCTGTTCATAACAAAGATTAAGAAAGTTGTATTTTATTTGATAACACTAAACACTGTTGACGGTATGATAAGAAATGAAAAATATTTTTAGTTAGAATCCAGTTATGCGTTTGTTGAAATATTAAGTCAGATCGATATGATTATGTTTCCTGTCACAGCAAAATAATTAGTTTTCGCTGTCTCTACCTCGAACAAATAAATATTTACCTGCACATTAACCCAAATTGAAAACAAATTGTTCATAAAGATTCTTTTTATTATTATATTTGCAATGTTATAATTGCTTTTGTACCAAAAATTACTCTTTAAATAAATGTTGAAATCAATAAAAGTTAAATTTTGTTGAACATGACAAATAATTATCTCATGATAAAATGTTTTTTTTAGGCGATTTCAGAAAAGGTAATTATTGTGCAGAACCATTTGCATCCTGCCGAATGTTTTTAACGATACGTCGATTATTTCGAATATTATTGGCGTAAAAATTTTCTATTTTCTCGTTAACATTAATCTTAATATAAACGCATTTTATTAAATAAAAATAATTATTATTGTCTATATTCTATAAGAAAGGAAATAAAAAGTATTTTTGGGGAGCATCAATTTACGTGTATGTCGGGAAATCTTCAATTTTTTTTTTAATATGTATTAAGTTAGATGGATATGATTTTTGTCATATACATTACGATACAAAATAATTGTAAATGTTTTTATTATTAATTTTTGGAATCATATTCATTTTAAGCCGCTAAACACTGTAAAGGTAAAAGATATTTTTTATAAGCATTGAAATAAAAATACTGTCGTTAACATAGGAATATCATTGGCATCACGAAAAATGCCATTGGACGACAGTTCAAAATGCCAATAAATTTATTATAACATAAATCACGTCAAAATATGTTTAAAATTGTGTATATTTTTTTTCCAATTTATTAAATTTTTAAAAACATTAGTCTATGTCCTTTTACATTACGGAATTATAAAAATTTATACTAAATCGAAATTGTTTTTATGACCTACCCGAATAGTTATACTTGAAGGTCTCTGTGGCGGTAAGTGACTCAATTATACTACACCTAGTCAAAGATCAGCTGAAAATTTTGTGCAATATCTAATTATTCATTTTTATCTATATTATTATGAAGGTGACGTTGGTATTCAAGATTGTTTTGAAAATATATACTTCAATGGGCGTAAGTAGTTTAGTAGTGCATGAATTATCACATAATACGTATGGCGATTGACGATAATATGCGATGACATAATATGAAATATATTTCGATTGACTAATACAATAGTGAAATAACAGAAAATACTAAGATGCACGTGGTAATGAAAAGAAGTAAATCAACGGACCCAGACATCTTTTTAGTGTAAAATTATTAAAAAATATAATAAAAAGAATAATCTAGTATTTACCATTGAATGTAATTTATGAAATATTTATTCGGCTATACAACGGAGTACTTTTGGTTGTTATATTTTCATTTTCACTTTACACGTGGCGATGAGTTTTATTCGAATTCAGGACTAAATTAACAAATTCTATACAACAACACTTTTAATAAAGTTTTAATTTTGTATTACTACCTATCCATAATTTTTAATTCATATGCGTATATATATATTGTATACACAAAACAATTTTTTTTACTAACTAATATATTTTGTACAAATTTTTAGTGTATAAAAAACTTAAAAATAAAAGTAAGTTATTTTGGACGTAATTTCAGTAAAACTTGGAAGGATATTGATCTATGCTCGCTTTACCGCACGGCTTCAGTGTCCAACATGACGTGATTCATTTTATTTAATAACCAATTTATTTTCTCGCGGTAGTTCCACAATATTTTATTGCATGGTATTCATAACTTCATACTTCCATATGTTTTATATTTATTCTGTTTCCAATTTTATGTTCAAAAAATAAAACCTTAGGTACATTAAATGTTTTCAAATACATAATAACACATTCCCTACATACTCCAGAAAATAGATACTATCGAATCGTCTTTTTCTAAAATAAAATCGGACTACTTGAAATATGTTATTGACTAACCCCGGTTATTAGTTTATGCACGGAAACGTTCATTTTGTGATCATACAACAATTAACAATCATATATTTTAGAATATTCAAGAGGATACGTTAATTATATCGCTCAATACATAGATTCAAGTATAACATTACTTAATAATTTACGTTTTTAATTACAATTAATTTTAACATGTTTCACTTATTTTACTGGTATTAATATATTGTGGGATATTATAATTTTAAAATAAATACTTTTAAAGAAATACATAGTTATACCTAAAAGATAACCGCAGATATAACTTTTTTTTCCAAATTGGATAAAATATATCATTTAAACTTATTTACAGAAATATGTTTATTTTTTATTTTTAGATTCTGAGTGAAAATAAAAACGTATTAGTTTTACAATGACGTATTTCTTTAACATTTTTTTGTTTTGTCTGCGAACACTTTTTCGTGTTTTCGTGTAGAATGAGTGCTAGGATAAGTTGTTATTTTCCTTAGCAAATTATATTTAGTTTTCTTATATATATATATTTAATGTGCGTAGAAATTTCCTTAAGTGTAATTTTTAAAAAAGCCAAAAATTGCACATATACTTTTTTATAACTTATATTACATAATTTTAAATATATAATTTTTGTATTTATTAAGAATTCAAAATCTTATAAAAACTTAAGACACATTTAAAATATAGGCTATTTTTGTGACGATCAGTAGTAATTACGAAAATTTACTACCGTAACTTGGAATCGTTTTAGGGTTAAACGATTTTTCATTAATGAAAAAAATTAGGAAATAAAAATAAAACTGTGTATTAAACTTATTTGGACGTATTATCCAGAGCGAATAGTGTTCGTAACAATTTTTTTCTTTTTTAATCTTAATCATTTTTTTCAGCCTCTATTATGGAAATAGACGATTTTTGTCATAAAAATGGTACCTATGTAAAAATAAACATTCTTGAATGTCCTACTATTACTTGAATATTGTTTTAAAATCATTTTTCAGCTGTTCGCATCGTTATTAACGGTAATTAGTTGTATGAGAGCATTGTAGTTTTGTATATCTGACAAGGTTTCAAATTAAGTGGGATCTAATACTTAATTACTTAATAATGCTTTTTTTCCGAAATAGGCCATTCTCCAGGTAAGAAAAGAAACACATTTGAATATGACTGAGACACTTGCCACTGTTTACACCAATATTATGAAACCCAAAATCACAAAATAATATACACTTTTTACCACGTATACGTATTTCGACAACAACGTTGTCATCATCAATGCGAACCACGTATACTATATACACCCGTATTTATAGAGTTCATATCCGATGACGTCACCAAAAAAATCGCGACAGCCGATCGTGAGTCATCGACCACGCCCTTCCGCAAGTCTTTGCCGACGCTATCTGGTTTACATTAATTTTAGTAACGAATTTTGTAAGGGACTCAAGACCCAGTCTAACAAATTATTTTTATTTATTGACATTTCTATTGCTACTCTTATATTTAATTCCTTATAATTATTTCAATAAGTGATCCGCAACAGGAGATTTGTCGTCTTATTGTTTTTTGATATTCCTCAAATTTTCTCTAAACCTAATATCTATTTGTTTGTCCTACATTTATCGCATTCCTCACATTAAATTTTATAAATATCCGATTTCTCCCCTTCTTTTATTTTATCCTTTGTGTTTCCTAATAGTGTTTTCAAATTATTGTTTTTTGTTCTTACTATATTAACCCCGTAATTTTTGAAAATATTTGTTAAGCCATTCGAAATTTCGGAATAAAGGAATATTATTATAGATATTAGGTTTAAAGAACAGTTGAGGAATATGAAAAAAACAAGAAGACGACAAATCTCCTGTTGCGGATCACTTATAGAATACTAACCATAATATCGGTTCAGTAAAACTTAAAAAAAATGTAAATAATTATAAGGAATTAAATATAAGAGAAGTAATAGAAATTTAAAAAAATAAAAATAATTTGTTAGACTGGGACTTACAAAATTCGTTACCAAAATTAATGTAAACCAGATGGCGTCGGCATAGACTTGCGGTAGGGCGTGGTCGATGACTCACGATTTGCTGCTACGATGTTTTTCGGTGACGTCATCGGATATGAACTGTATAAATACGGGTGTTTATAGTATAACGGGTTTAGTATGTGGTTCGCGCTGATGATGACAACGTTGTTGTCGAAATACGTATACGTGGTAAAAAGTGCATATTATCTTGTGATTTAGAGTTTCATAATATTAATAAAAGAAACACAGTTTTACAATAAGTTATGATTTTATTATTTAACGATTTGAGCGTTGTTATGTGAAATTTAGGTTTACGATTTTTAAATAATCTATACCTCACAATTTCCACAACTATCTCTCTTTTTAAATAACACCTAATTACGCTAAAGCTGTAAGCTATAATATATATTTCTACTTCACCATTCTATTTCTTCAATAATTTTTTTTAATTCGATTACTAAATTTACAAAAAAGTTTGAAATTTGACAAAACTAAAATAATTTCTTTTAATTTATATGGTCATTTCTTATAATTTTATAAAAATTAATTGAATTTATATTAGTATTCATTTTAAGTGTTCTCTTTAGGTAATAAAGATAATAACAAACACAACAGATTCAAGAATGCATTGAAAAATATGAATATGTGTAAGAAATTTGCGTTACCTACATATTTTTAACATAACTAAAAACGTTGTTTTTCACGTTTAACATCTGGAAATGGGGTGTTGAAAAAAGTTAATGCATAAAATGTTATGGTAATATTAAATCGGTATTTTCAATGCGTGGTTAGGTATGTCTCCCGGTCGCGCGACAAATTACAATATAACCACGCATGACCTAATCAATTTCCAAAAAAAAAAAAATATCATATATAAATATTTTATGACATATTATAACTGTATGTTTTTAATAAAAAAGTATCATCTTAAATAAATTTTTAATTCGGCATTTATTTTGCAATACATTTATTCGTGTAAGAATATGCTAATTAGATAAAGTTTATTATTTTTAAGGTGGCATTATTAAACATGACAATGACACCAATCAGCCTAGTGAGTATATATATATATATATATATATATATATATATATATATATATATATATTGTAATTAAAAGACTTAATATTCAACATAATCATACACAAACACTAAAATATTCAATGTAATCATTTGTCTACTTAGTTGATTAATCAATATTTCAGTAAACAATTAATCTGACAAGATTATATTCAATTCAAATTAATCTGGAGTTAATGCTTTATTAATTAATAATGATTTTTTTTTTTAAATTTGACGTTTCTCCGAGTAAGAAAAGAAAACGTTTTACAATTCGTGTTCATATTAAAATTTAACAATTTGAGCGATCTTATACATATTTTAAATTTACCGTTTTAAAATAATTTATAACAGTGGCGCACCCAAGAAGGTAGATTTCGGGTCCCCCCTCTTTGATTCGAGTAATAGTATTAATTATGGTAAAAACTTTCAAAAAATAATTCAGTCAACTAATATTGCTAAGAGCCAAAGAAAGAAAAATTCATAAAAATAATACAGTTTGTATATAAATAACACTCTTTACAACAGGTCAAGTTAATCGATGAAAAGAAATTTGAACGCATATTAGGTACAAAAAAGAAAAATTGTTTTGTATATTGTATTTTTTTTTCTGAATTCTCAGCGATACGAAGAAATCATTGAATTTATAAAGATGTTTAATTGTTTTTTCTTTTCGCGCTGCAACTTTTCGACAAGGAGTGCTTCGATGTACCCGTTTTCCAGTAAAAAATTTAGCTGCGGTTGTACTTTATTGTAATAATATATATTATTTCTACTGCACCATAATTCTATTAGGTACTTCAGTCATGTTTTTATTTCTATCACTAATTTTTTAAAACTTCAAAATTTTGTTAATCTAAAATATATTTTTAAAATTTATTTAGTTATTTTCTCATACGTTTATACACATAAATTTATATTAGTATTCATTAAAAGTATTCCCTTGAGATATTAACAAACACGAATGTTTTTATGAATGCATTGAAAAATATGCAAAAGAAATTTTTGCTAGGTACCTGTCCTTAACGTACATAAAAAAGGTGTTCAACGCGTTTAAATTCTGGAAAAGGGGTGTTAAAAGAACGTTATGTATAATATGTTATGATAATAAGAGAAACATATTTTATAATGAGGGATTAGGTATATCGCTCAACACGTTACAATATAATATAACAAAACACGCATTATTTAACGAATTTCCAAAAAAAAAAAAAAATTCACACATGCATAATATATTATGGCGTACAATAACTATATATTTTTAACAAAAAGTATTGACTTTAATAAACTTTTAGTACGGTATTTATTCTGCAATACATATTTACTCGTGTCAGAACAGGCTAAATAAATCAAGTTTTATAATTTTTAAGGTGGTGATGATGATACCAATCAGACTGGTGAGAATATATATTATGTATAATAAAAAACAATTCATACCTAACATAATCATATACAACATAAAAATATTCAATGCAATCGTAGTCTGCTAAATCAATTAATCAGTATTTCAATAAACAATTGGATCTGACATGATTAGATTTAATACAAATTAAGCTGGAGTTAATAATTTATTAAATAATAATGCGTTTTTCAGAAATTTATTACTCACCAGGTAAAAAAAGAATTACAATATTATATTGTATTCATCTGAAAATTAAAAAGATCTTATGTGAATTTATGTTTCTAAAATAACCTTGATTCCAACAATTATTATCTCCCACATTAAATAATAATTTATTTTACTAAAACCGTAAGCTATAATACGTATTTCTACTGCACCGTAATTCTATTACTTCAATCATGTTTTTATTTCGATCGCTGATTTTTAAAAAGTTCAAAATTTAATTAAACTAAAATATTTTTTTTTGATTTCTTTTGTTATAAATTTATATAAATAAACTAGTTTTTTTATTAGTATTTATCATAAGTTTTCTCTTTAGATATTAACAAACACAACAGATTCATGAATATATTGAAAAATATGAATATGTAAAAGAAATTTGCGTTACGTACATATCCTTAAAATAACTAAAAATGTTGTTGGTCACGTTCAACATCTGGAAATGGTGTGTTGAATGAAGTTTATGCGTAAAATGTTATGGTAATACGAGATCGAAATTTTCAATGCGGGGTTAGGCATATCTCTCCCAGTTGCGTAACAAATAAAAATATAACAACGAAACAAGCGAGACCTAATCAATTTAAAAAAAAAAAAAAAGTTTATACATTAATATTTTATGGCATATTAAAACTGTACGTTTTTAACAGTAATTATCAACTGTATTAAACTTTTAATTCTGTACTTATTTTGCGATGAATGTTTTCGTATAAAGACATGCTAAATAAAGTTTTATCATTTTTAAGATGGTGACGATGATACAAGTCCGACAGGTGAGAATATATTTTAATGAAATACAGTGGTTTGTTTGAGAGAAAAAACTGGGTGGAGGAGAAAAAAGTCATAACCATTATTCTTCCCTTCTTCATCATAAATATAAATAATTATTAAATGTAATAAGTTTTTAATTTTGCACTCACCTTTGTGATACACTGCAGGTATATACCGGTATAATTAATTGAAAAAAATAATAACAAAATATTTTAATTTGTATTTTAAAGCCAATTTTCATTTTCCGTAAACGCCATTTGCTATTAACTCGTCAGTTCTATTAAATATTATTAATATTAATAATGCTTTCTTTCAGATTTAGACGAATATCCAGGTAATAAAACGAATTTATTTTACAATATTTATTGATATCGAATGTAACACTGATTGATCTAACGTCAACTTAGACTAAACATTCATTATTTATAATTTCCAAAATCGATTTGCTTATTCAATCGGTAAATTATTTGAAAATTCAATTCCATTTGTTGCTATATATTAATATTTGAAACTTGTTAATTCTTTTATGTTTAATGTTTTTAAGATATCGTTGATTGTAAAAGTAAGATTAAATACAAACATAAGTGTAATCCGATTGAGCAAGAATATGAAATTTCCGCCTTCTTCTGCAGTGATATCAAAAAGATGACTCTATCCTAAAACAGAGTTTAGATTTTTTTCCCGCGATGATTATAATTTATAACAGATTTCATTCGATTAATTATTATTTACTGAATAACTTTTCCGACGCATAAATCCATTTAATGACTTAATATTATAATGCTATGCTTAATCATATGTTTTATGTAGCTGCATTGGAACGTTATTGCACTGTAGATTCAGGTAAACATGTTTTTTGGAATGTATGTTATACTAATATAAATGTATGTAATACCATATTTTATTCGAACGATTTCGAGAAATAATGTTATATATTACTTTCGACATGTCAGTGGGTATATTTAATTATCTACCTGTGTCTAAACTCTACAGTACAAAAGTCAAGTGTATTACTAGTATGGAATTTTTTTTTTTTTAGTTGTTGACAAACATCAATGTTGCATCAAGGCATTCAAGAATATGAGTATGTAAAAAAAATTTGTGTACCTATTCTTAAAATAACTAAAAATGTGTTGAACACGTTTGACTTTCTGATTGTAGTGTTTTGTTAATTAGAGATTGATGTTTTCAACCAGAGATATTTAACATAAATAACCTTATTATTACGGCTAATAAACATTTATAGACTAATTCACAATACTTCATAAGCAACAGTATTTATTCGGTAATGCTTAAGGATGCTTGGACAATGAATGTAGATGAAATGCCCAAATGCCAGTGACTCGAATGATGAGTGATGATGCGAATACGTGTGTAATAAACACAACAATCTAGCACACACGATGGTCGTTGCTTAAAAAGAACGCGGTATAGGATGGGAATTAACTACCGAGTATGTTTGACAGCGTCATGTGAACATCTGCACAGATGTTGCGACCGTGGCGTCTCTAAGTCGTTACGTTTAAGTGCCTTAGATAATTATTAATCGATACGCATTGAACATTACAGATTTAAGGACATTAATAAGACCTTATAATGATTTTTATATTGAAAAAAAGAATTTTTCCTGGTGTCACTATTAATATTCTTATTGTTATTATTGTTGTTTTTTTTGTATAATCAATATTATTGCTGTACTCTGTTATTGATATAATTAAGTACGAATTCGCATTTACGATTCATTAACACGCGTTTTAATCAAAAATATGTGAATTCGATAAAATGTTCAACTTTGAAGGACGTATTCGTATTAATATTAAGTAATCAAATTTTATTTTACAGACATTAATTCTGTACGAAATAAAAGTAAGTCATGTTTTCGATGATATTATTGACAGTAATAATAATATGTATATATAAATGCTTACATATAACTTACATATACCACACAATTATTGTCAATTAGCATACAAAAATAAATGTAGTACCTAATAATGGTTGAAAAATTCAGTTAGTTCATTACTATACGATCAAACCATTTTAACACAATAAATACGTTTCAGAATTTGTGAAAGATTACTTCATACACATGGGCCATCAAGCAACAATAAGAAGTAATGCGAAATGAGAATTTATTTATTTAGTTTATTATTATGAATATTTATATTTATACACGATAATGAAGTGCACAGTTGCGATTAACACGACATTTCATTTATTAAATACACAGATTCAGCACAATATATTGATGAATGGTGCGAGGACGATGCGCGGTTTACTTAATCAATAGGCTTGTAATATATAAGTATTTCAAATTTTAAATATTATATATTTTGTTTTGTTTTTTTTATCGAATAAATTTGAATTCAAATTCTCGTTGCACATAATATTTATACGTTTTATACGATTTAATACTTTACATTTGTTAATTCTTAATTACCGCATAATTTTCTATTCGCGAAATAATATTTTGTTGCAATACGTTATCTATAATTTCGATCATCAATGAAATGTGGTTGATTCTGTTCTAGTTCTAACCTGTTTGGTATTATTACTGTTAAAATATCATCGGTATTGTTAGTACCGTTTTATATATCAGTTTTAAATATTATTTCAATTATATTTTTAATCAATAAATAAATCTGTTTAATATTAATAAATAACCTTACACGTCTTTATATTATAAAAACTCGCAATAAACCTTTGATTGGTGTAGGACGTAGGTAATACGTTTAATTCTTATACTTCCACAATTGAGAATCTATTATTTTAGCTTGGCAAATTATGAGTTTGGTACTTAACGTCTTTTCCTGTCGTTTAAAAATATGTGACACGATTTTTATAATTATTATTATAATTCATCGTACAATTACTAACTTGAATATGTTTTGAGTTTTAATAATCATTCCATGCATAAAACATTTGTAGCCATAAACTGTGTTTAATATTATTTGCTTTTTAACACATTTTGCCATTATTTTTTTAACAAGATTAAAGACAAAAAAAAACAAACAAATTTACGTGTAAGTTTATCAGAAAATCAATAGATGGACCTGGTTAGCCTGGACATAGAATATCCATATGATTGCTAGTGGAAATGTGGAAATACGAAATTATCTCAAAACTACATTCGATATTATGAACCAAACCACAACAAATATCGTTGAAAGCAAATGGCTCTCGCAGTCGAAGCTTTTGCTAAAAAAAAAAAAAAACACTACGTGATCTTTTGATACGATCGTTACATAATCTCTATCTATTATTACCCATACGACTGAGCAACCATAAAAATATGTTTTCATATTAATATTATGTAATTAATATTGTATAATCTTTTTCCTACAATTGTTTTGAGTTTACACTATACCTACTGTTTCTTTGTTATGATTTGGTTACGTAAATGTTAGGTTAGACCGAAATTCGTATTGTATAAATATTAAAAACCTAAATTTAAATGTTAAACAACGTATTACATTTTTCACAAGTACACGAGACAGTTTTTATTATGTAATACGTATTTCAACTTTTACGTATACCTGTATGTTAAAACTATATGTTCAATCAAATAAATAGTGATTTATATTTTTCAAAGTTAAAAAATGGAAACTCATAAACGAATATAACTCATATAAAATATGGCTAGTAAAAGTGTTAATAATTATAACAAAAATGTATAATAAATTAATGTTGAAGGCGAATGACTAAAACGTACACGTTGGTTTGAACGATTTTTGAAGAAAGCGGTACAATTTTAAAACACAATCACGTTTTTTTTACCTCTGTGTATAATTGGTTTCGACAAGTGGAAAAATATAAAATCACGTAAATCTAATATGGACTTTATAAATTCGGTTGTCGTTTTTGAACGACACTATGCACTCGTAGCGCACGGTTTGCCATCATAAAACTAGCAAATATTTTTATATGGTCGGCTGAACGAAAATTATATGGATATATATTTTTTTTAGACAATGACCAACGGATATATATATATATGTTATTAATAATTTACAATAAAAAAATGAACCAATTATGTGAACATGAAATTGTAGAAATACATTAGTATTCGTGTTATTAACACGTAAAACAGTACTTGAATATATTTATATATAAAACGTAAAAGTATTAATTCGAAATGCGAAAAAATGAAACGTTGCTTATAAACAGTAATAACTCTAATAACACTTCACTGCGCCTTATGAAATTACGATACAAGAAACTTTTATATAAAAATTCTGCGATATTTCTTTACAAAATATCTCTTCTAACAAGTTTGTATTTAAATTCATTCCTTGAAGTAAAAAACCTTTACTTGACAATAGTTTCAATGTAATCAGTGATGATATCATTACGTGTATTAATAATGTATTATAAGGAACATTGTACTTATGAAAATATTGTTTACCTAATATTGTGTACCTACGCAATTATGTCGTGTAAACATTTCGAAAAAAATATATGAGACTATTTTTACAATTACTTTAAATACAATTATTATAAAATTTAAATATAATCGAATTTACGTGTAACTTATTTACAAAATAATAGTTTTTAGAGAATATTTCATAAAATGTTTCATATCAACCATATCACAGGTACATAATAGATTACAGTTGTACGAGTACGATACTCAAGCGCATTGTTGTGGAAACATTTTTTGTTATTTAGTATATAACATGTCGAATGAATACATACATACTAAAACAATTCGATTGTAGAGGCGTTTTATAAAGTACTCGAAATCTGAAAATTAAAAAACGAAATTTTTTTCGTAAATTCCAGTTTATAACCGACAATTGGTATGGATAATTTTTTTACTGGTACTACCGATTTTACTTAGTTAATTCAGTTTTTACTATGATAATTACATAGAGATTTTAATTTTCCTTCCTTAATGAAATCAATAATGTCGTTGAATAATTAATTAAATTCATTCGTTTTGTAACCATTAAGGATTATGCGTAATTACTGTGAAAAGAAAACTGTAATATGTTTGGTCTAATTAATATTTAAAAAAACTTAACATCTAAATCGTAATAATTTTGCGATAAAGACTACATAAATAATAGTTGTTACGAACAAGTGGCCGTGAAAATTACTGCAGCTTCCACAAAACCTGTTTGTTCAGCTTTTTGTGCGCAAACAATATTTGTCTATAGATTTATTGATTTTTCGAATAAATTATAACTTCGTAGCCAGTAAAGGTCGACGTTAGCTCAGTCGTACGTGTAGTACAGTGATTATTACGGGTACAAGGAGTTTGAATAAAAATTCTGAACGAAAATGATTCATTTCAAAACACAATTTGTCATCTTAGCATTCATACTGTTTTCCATTCAAGACCGTGTGTCTGGAGCACCTAAATACTGTACGTAATTATACATTCACTTATAGTAAAATTTATCGAATTGTAAAACACGGTGTTTCACTACATAAAATCATATATATATTTTTTAAATTATAATAAAGACTAAAATTTTTCTGTTGAATCGTTTAAGTACTTCGTTCAAGTGGACTATTAACGACGCGTTCATAAGTCACTCCGTCGGCTTTAGTGATGTCTACAATCTATGTTATTTAATTTTTCATAACAAGTGATACCGCAACATGAAACCAATCATAATTATTTTTTATTGAAAAAAATCTTACTTCACCATCCGGTTTTTGTCGACTCGATAATGCGGTACAACGAAGAATAATTATTCGTACGACACGTATTATAAAATATAGCCGATCGTCGTATCAATACTTAATTTAAGTATAAATATACCTGTAATAGCATAAAATATATACAACATAAAATCGATGTGAATTCAGTTTTGGAAGAATTACACATACACACACACACGTGTGTGTAAACATAACGAAATTAAACATATGAGGTAAACAAATATTTTAAATATACAAACGAATTTAAAACAATATTTTATATTAAACAATATAAATAACATGCCATTATTGTTTTTTTTTTTAATTTAATACATTGCGCACACAATTTCTTTGCTGTTTTCTAAATTTTTTTTAAACTTGATATTGGTATTGAATAAATTTTTCTAGAAATAATTTGTTATCATTAGACAATATGTAATAATTATTGTCGAAAAATTACAAAAAAATAAAACTTATAAATATTGAATAGTATAAAAGTCATTGCGTTTGTCAGATCTCGGTGAGACACTCCGTATAATGTGGTAAATCTTATTATTACAGACACACCTTAGAAAATGTTTAATATTCATTATCTCACATCATTTGGATTAAAAAATAAAGCTATAATTTGTGTAGAAAATATATCAATATTTTTATAATTTAACGAAAAGCATGTGAACAATATTTAAATAAAATATGTTTAGAAAATTTAAAAAAAATTGATCATAAAAAAATACTAATCTCATGATAAAATTATTTTTTAGGTCCACCTTTTGGTAATTATGTCTATGAAATATTATTTCCTTTATCAATTATTACAGAACAATACGTTCAATTTTCGAATTTTAAAACTGCGCTGACTTATTTATTCATCTTAAGTTTGAGGAATTCTCAAAACTTTTGACATACTAAATTAAGATCGTTATGATCATTTCTTTTTTGTCACAACAAAATACGATCAATGCTCGCTGTCTCAACTCCTATAAATAAATAATTATCCTATTAACCCAAATTGAAAACCCATTTTTCAATAAGATCCATCAGCTAATATATCAAGAAATAATATTGCTTTTGTATCCAAGACTACTTTTTATATAAATGTTGGTAATATAATATATATAATATTAATAATATTAAATATATTGTAGTAAATTGATATTTTTTTTACCATAATAAGTACCTAATCTCGTTACAATTTTTTTTTTAGGATGTTTATCGGGTAATTATTTCTCCTACTGATTATTCTTATCGGATAAAGAACATTGTCAATTATTTTGATTTTAGATATGTGCAAATTTTTTATTCTATTGATAACAAAGATTAAGAAAATTGCATTTTATTTGATAACACTAAATATTGTTGTCGGTACGATAAGAAATAAAAAATTTTTCTAATGAGAATCCATAATAAGTAATAATAAACGCAATAAGTGTTTGTCGAAAAATCTCCAATTCTTTGAGACATTAAGTCGGACCGATATGATAATATCCTCTGTCACAGCAAAATAATTAATGCTCGCTGTCTCTATACTCGTATAAATAAATAATAAACCAAATTGGAAACACATTCCTCATAAAGATCAATATATATATGTAATTGTATTGCTCTTTGTGCCAAATATATTACTGTTTAAATTGATGTTGAAATAAATAAATTTTTTTTTTTTTGACATAACTAATACTTATCTCATGATAAAATGTTTTTTTAGGCACATTTAGTCACAGTAATTATTTTACAGTAATATTTATTATTACGCCTAATGTTTTAAACCAGTTACGATACAAAGTCGTTTATTGCGGTTTTAATTGGTGTAAAAATTCGCTATTTTATCGATAACATTAATCTTAATATATTTGTATTTAATTATGTAACAATACGTATTATTGTTTTCAAAAAAGGAAATAAAAAATAATTTCAGCAAAAATCAAGTCATGTGTACATTCCAATTTTCTGACATATTAAGTTAAATTGATATGATTTTTTAATGTCATGTGTTTATACGACACGACATAATTGTAAATGTTTATTATTAATTTTTGAATCGTATAAATTTTAAGCCACTGAAAACTGTAAAGGTAAATGATATTCATCATAAGGTATTGAATTAAAACAATTGTCGTTTACGTGGCAATATCTTTGACGTCATGAAAAATGTGATTGGACGAGAGATCAACGCGTCAATTTATTATAACCTAAATCACGTCAAAATATGTTTAAAAATTTATATATATTTTTTTCAATTTATAATTTTATCAAAACTAGTCTATATATCTTCTTACATTACGGAATTGTTAATATTTTAATATGAAACATACTAAAACGAAATTATTTATATGACCTATCCGAGTAGTTAAACTTAAAAGCCTCTGTGGCGGTAAGTGTCTCAATTCTAATATATCTAGTCGGTGATTGGCTGAAGAATTTTGTTTAATATTTTTGTCAATATGAAGGTGACTTTGGTATTCAACATTGTTTTCAAAATATATACTTCAATAAGTGTAAGTAAAACGTTCAGTAGTATATGAATTATCACATAATACGTATGGCGATTGACGATAATATTCGACGACATTTCTATTAACTAACACAACAGTGAAATAACAGAAAATACTATAAGATTGGATTACTGTATTTACTATCGTGTTATCACAGTTGTATTATGGTGGATAATCATAAATGATCTGGTGATAAAAACTGTTCTATAATAATAATTATATGATAGCATGATACAGTAATCATTTATGATTATCCACCATAATACAACTGTGATAACATGATAGTAAATACAGTAATCCAATTAATTTATGGCGCGCTATTTGAAATTGGCCAATCAGAAACAACCGGTCGCGTAGCAATATATGGTATGTCGATATGCGACCGGTTCCGTTGATCTATTTCTTTTCATTACCACGTGCATCTTATAGTATTTTCTGTTATTTCACTATTGTGACATCTCGCCATCACCGATTCGTAGCCGGACACTTTGCAGTTCGCCGCCATCATTTTAAAACCCAATTCGGCGTTTGTATAGATTAGAATATTAAATAATAATTTTACGTTTTAAATTACAGAACGTGTTGTCATATGCAAAATAAAATAAACAACAGAACACATTCCTACTTTTCGGTCGGTAGCGAGTCGGTGACGGCGAAACGTTTTAGACTCGTAAATCAAATAGGGTCATAAAGATTAATTCAAAATTTTACTCATAGAAGGTCATAACAAAAGATAATTCTAACTAGTTAAAGTAGAAATAAACATGTATAGAAATTAATTCGTATACAAAACTTTACACATATATATTTTTTCTTTTATATATATATATATATATATATATATATATATATATATATATATATATATATATATATATGTATATGTATATATATATATGAAATTAAAACTGAGACTTTAGTATAAATTTATTTAAAAAAAAAAAAAAAAAAATATAATAAAAAAAATAATCTAGTTTTTACCATTGAATATAATTTATGAAATATTTATTCGGCTATACAATGGAGTACTTTTGGTTGTTATATTTTCATTTTCACTTTACACTTGGCGATGAGTTTTATTCGAATTAAGGACTAAATTAACAAATTCCTATACAACAACACTTTTATTACATTTTTAATTTTGTAATATTCCCTATCCATAATTCTTAATTCATATGCGTATATATATATATTGTATACACAAAACAATTTTTTTTACTAACTAATATATTTTGTACAAATTTTTAGTGTATAAAAAACTTAAAAATAAAAGTAAGTTATTTTGGACGTAATTTCAGTAAAACTTGGAAGGATATTGATCTATGCTCGCTTTACCGCACGGCTTCAGTGTCCAACATGACGTGATTCATTTTATTTAATAACCAATTTATTTTCTCGCGGTAGTTCCACAATATTTTATTGCATGGTATTCATAACTTCATACTTCCATATGTTTTATATTTATTCTGTTTCCAATTTTATGTTCAAAAAATAAAACCTTAGGTACATTAAATGTTTTCAAATACATAATAACACATTCCCTACATACTCCAGAAAATAGATACTATCGAATCGTCTTTTTCTAAAATAAAATCGGACTACTTGAAATATGTTATTGACTAACCCCGGTTATTAGTTTATGCACGGAAACGTTCATTTTGTGATCATACAACAATTAACAATCATATATTTTAGAATATTCAAGAGGATACGTTAATTATATCGCTCAATACATAGATTCAAGTATAACATTACTTAATAATTTACGTTTTTAATTACAATTAATTTTAACATGTTTCACTTATTTTACTGTTATTAACCAATATATTGTGGGCAGATATTATAATTTTAAAATAAATACTTTTAAAGAAATACATAGTTATACCTACCAGATAACCGCAGATATAACTTTTTTCCAAATTGGATAAAATATATCGTTTTAAACTTATTTACAGAAATACGTTTATTTTTTTTTAGATTCTGAGTGAAAATAAAAACGTATTAGTTTTACAATGACGTATTTCTTTAACATTTTTTTGTTTTGTCTGCGAACACTTTTTCGTGTAGAATGTGTGCTAGGATGAATTACTTTCTTTAGCAAATCATATTTAATTGGCAATTTTTATATGATTTTTAACGTCTGCAGTAATTTCCTCAAGTGTAATTTTTAAAAAAAGCCGAAAATTGAAATATGTACGTTTTTGACATGCGTATTTTTTGTATTTTTAAGAGTTCAAAATTTAATAAAAACTTAAAACACGTATAAAGTTTAAACAATATTTGTGACGTTCGATAGTAATAATGAAAATATACTAGCGTAATTCAGAATCGTTTTAAGATGATTTATCATTCATTTAAATGAAAAACTAAAATAAAACTAAATAAAATAAAAATCCCCGTGTATAGAACTCATTTTAACATGTTATCCACAACACATGCTGCTCGCAACCGTTTTCTCCTTTTCTGATCTTTATATATTTTTCAGCCCTTATTATGGATATTGACGATTTTTGTCAAGAAAATGGTAAATAAAAAATCAACAGTCTTAAACGCACTACCATTACTTGAATATTGTTTTAAAATAATATTTCAGCCGTTCGCATCGCTAATGGCGGTAATTAGTTGTATATGAGATCATTGTATTTTTGTACATTTTACAAGATGAAGCACAATTCAAATTAAACTGGAGCTAATAATTTATTATTTAATAATGCTTTTTTCAGAAATTGGCAATTCTCCTGGTAAGAAAAGAAACTGTTTTACAATATTTAATGATTTACAATTTGACGATTTGATTGTTGTTATGTGAATTTTAAGTTTAAGTTCCTTAAATAATAATCTATACCTCCTGATTTCCACAAGTTCCTCTCACTTTAAATTACACTTAATTTTACAAAAGCCGTAAACTATAATACAGATTTCTACTGCACTATTAATTCTTTTATGACAATACTAATAATTTTTTATTTCGATCGACTAATTTTAAAAGAGGTCGAAATTTAATTAGACTAAAATTTTATTTTCTTTAAATTATTTGATTATTTTTTATTGAACTTACCGGCAAAAGTGTTATGATAAAAATACAAAATATTCCAACGACACGGTAAAACAGTTATTAATAATTATTATAAATAATCCAAATAAGTAATATTTTTAACTCAGATCACAAAAAGTTTGTATGGTACTCAGTTTCGGCACTGTCGGAGCAGCTAACGTGGATATTTTATCCACACATACAACAACATGGAGTCCATTCCGTACACTGAACAGTTCGGACCCTACACTCGAGGGATACTTGCTCGTTGTATCGTTGCCGTAATTTGATTGGTTCCGAAACGGTTCTTTCGTAATTTTGATATTCTTCCCCAATCTCGCACTTCGGAAAGCCAGACTATAATTGCGTTTAATGTGTACGACTCATGGCGCGTACTGCAGCGCCAAATCTCTAGACCAGATACCCTGTGGTCTCGCTTTTCAGAGAACGGCAGCTGACACAGCCTCACGTTGTCATACAAGTAATCGATGACAGGTTTATCAGGTTGTTGCGTGTGCGCATTTAAAACGATCCATCGATCCGACATTCGTATTTCGCGCACGAAAGTTTCGCGAAACTTAATTAATAAATCGTCCCAACTGATGAATACCTCCGAGTGAAACCAGTTTCCTGCAGCTCCGGACGAGTTGGTACGAACGAACTGGATTCGGTAACGTAATGGCCAATCGTACACTTTAGATAATCCGTCGACAGTCGCTTTCCAGTCGTCAGCAGTACGTACTGCTGATTCATGACACGTTAAAATGAGTACTGAACGTTCGAGATCCGGCAAAAACCTGTAATTCACCGTCGCGATCGCGCGTTCATTGGTATCCAACTGTTCAACACCAGCCGGCGGGGTGTTTGAATCGAACGTACGCACTCCATCAGTTAGCTCACGTGTGCTCGTGAACAACTTACAACTCGGTTATACGAGTATACAGGAATACAGGTGTCCCGAACTCCGTTGTCGTTCATGACACGGAGACGATTTTGTTTTTTGTTTTTTTAAACAACAAACAACACCATGTTTGTTGATAAACAACGTTATCGAAAGTGATAACGAATACGCCGTCACTGTTATCACGGTTTGACACTCGCGAAATGGTTAAAATGATCACAACACGACGGTGAGTTTCTCCCGAAACGGCTACCGGAAATAGACGTAGTTATAGACGAAACCACATTGTAGGTGTGAACACTATTTTTAATTCTGACAATCGTGTGATTCACAATAGCATATCGAACTCAATAGTAGACGAAATATTCAAAATCACGATTAAAACACAAAAAAAAAAAAAAAATCACATTTAAGAAAAAAAAGTAAAATAGCTAATCCCACTTCTGAGTTTTTATAATAGAAATACAATATACAGACAGGGAAAAACAGTTATTAATAATTAATAATTATTATAAAGTATAATCCAACTAACAAGCGAAAGGTTAAGTAAACACTAACATACTAAAAAATAACTAAAAATGTTGTCGGTCACGTATTCCTTGTAGAACTGGGGTGTTGAACGAAGTTTATGCATAAAATGTTATGAGAGATCGATATTATCAGTGCGGGGCTAGGTATATCATATCTCCTGGTTGGACAACAAATTACAATGTTATACAACGAAACACGTACGACCTAATGAATTTCCAAAAAAAAAAAAATTCACACATACATATTTTATGGCATATTATAACTGTACGTTTTTAACAGTAAGTATCAGCTGTATTAAACTTTTAATTCGTAATTTATTTTGTAATATACTCGTATTTATTTGTGTAAGAATATGCTAAATGAATCAAGTTTTATCCATTTTAAGGTGACGCCAATGATGCCAATCAGAGTGGTGAGAATGTATTATAATAAAAGAGATTTCATGCTTAACATAATCATATATAAACATGAAAACATTCAATATAATCGTAGACTGCTGGATCAATTAATCAATATCTCAGTAAACAATTTATCTGACGTGATTAAACTTAATTCAAATTTAGATGGATTTAGCATTTTATTAATTAATAATACTTTCTCACAGATTTCGACGATGCTCCAGGTAAGAAAACAAATTATTTTACAATATATGTATCACTACCAAATTTAGCACTTTGAGCGATCTAATGGAAATTTAAGGTTTACCTTTTTCAAAAAATATATTTTTTACGTTATTATTATTTACTATTATTTAAGTTTCCACAACTTCCCTCCACGTTCAATAATACTTAAACTTATTAAAGCTGTGAGATATAAAATGGATTTTTACTGCACCATTATTTCTACTATTACCAAACTTTTTTGTATTTCGATCACTAATTTAAATAAAGTAAAAAATGTAATAATTATATTTGAATATTTTCATTAAATAGTACATTAGTTTGGTTAGACTTATTATATTCTTTTTTTATACTTTCCAAAATCGATTTACTTATTCACACGGTGAATTGTTGGAAAATTAAAGTAAATTAAATTACTAATAAATATTACACGACTGATACTGATAATCTATTGTTTCATAATAATGTTGCATATAAATTTGAAACTTGTTAATTCTTTTATGTTTAACGTTTTTAAGACATAGGTGACTGTAAAAGTAAGGTTAAATTACAAGCATTAGTTCAATCTGGTTAGATATGAAATATCCACTATAATATGACTTTATCCTAAAACAGAATTTTCTTTTTTTTCGTGGTGTTCAGAATTTATTAACAGATTTCATTCAATTAATTATTATTATTTATTGAGTAATTTTATTACGGATAAATCCATTTACTGAAATAATAATCTAATCCTACGGTTAATCATATGTTTTATATAGTTACATTGGAACGTTATTGCACTATAGATTCAGGTAAATATGTTTTTTCAAATGCATTATTACAGTAACGAATTGATGTTCATGATACCATATTTTCTTCGAACGATTTCGAGAAGTAATGTAAGGTATATTACTTTCGATATGTCAGTGGGTATAGTTAATTAGCTATATTTGTCTAAACTCAATAATACAAAAGACAAGTGTATTATAAGTGTTTAATATTTTTTAGTTATTGACAAACATCAATGTTCCATCAAGGCATTCAAGAATTTGAGTATGTAAAAGAAATTTGTGTCACGTACATATCCATAAAATTAAAAACGTGTTGATCACGTCTGATGTACGGAGTGTGGTGTTGAAGGATGTTAATATGCGAATATTATTATTATTATTATTATTATTATTATTATTATTATTATTATTATTATTATTGTCGTTGTCGTTGTCGTTATTGTTATATGATCATTGTGATTGTCCGGCTCTGTTATTTGCATAATTAAGTAATAATTTCGCATTTGCGATTTGTCAACGCGTGTTTTAACCAAAAATATGTGAATTCGATAAAATGTTTAACTTTGGACGTATTCGTATTGTTATTAACCAATCAAATATTATTTTACAGACACTAATTGTGTACAAAATAAAGGTAACTGATGTTTTTAATGATAATATTTACGGTAATAATGGAGAAAAGTGCTCGCATATAATTATTACCACATTATTATTATCAATTAGCGTACAAAAATTCGTTTAGTAATAATATTGTTTGTCAAATTCAGTTCACTATTATAAGATCAAACTATTTTTAATACAATAAATACGTTTTAGAATTTGTGAAAGATTACTTTGTCCACATAGGAAATAAAGCAATAATAAAAAGTAATGGGAATTTATTATTTATAGACCTTTATAATATTTACATATATTCAATGGTGAAGTGTACAATTGCGATTAACACGACATAACATTATTCCATTTATTAAATTTTCAGCTGCGGTACAAAGTCCCGATTTATGGTGCGAGGACAATTGGAGGTTCACTTAATCGATCGGCTTATTTATGGTTTTCGTGTGAAAAAAATTACATAAGCATTTAAATAATGTATATTTGTATTTTGTGTTTTTATCGAATAAAATTAAACTAAAATCTCAATACACACAATATTCGTACGTGTTATTCATTGTAATATTTTTTAACATTTGTGAATGTAATAATCACACACAAGTTTCTATTGCAGCTAAATCATATTATTTTGTTTCACAATATTCTCTGTAATTATGGTAGTTAACAATGTGCAGTTGATTTTGTTCGAGTCGTTTTGGTATTATGACTATTAGAATGTTATCAATATTATTAGTACCGTTTTGTGTTGTTACTCTTGATATCTATTGGTCAGCTTTAAATAATATTTCAATTGTATTTTTTATTAATAAATAAATCTATTTTATATTATTAAATAACTTTACATGCCTTTTTGTATTGTAGAAACTATTAACAATTGGTTACACACATGGCTGGCGTGTAGATATTACGCTAAATACTTGTCCTTTTATTTTTATATTTTTCGAAAATCTATGATTTTAGATTGTCGAATGATACGTTCGGTTTCGAATTTTTTTTTTTTCAATCATTTGAAAATATGCGAGACGATTACTATAATCAATCCTATACAGTGTTTAGTTTGAATATTCATAATACGGAGTCCAATTATAGTATCGCTGAGTGGTATTCGCAACGAACCAATTATCTCTAACAAGGTATATGTAGTGATGACCACACAAGTGCTCACATTATGATTACGGTTTTAGATCAAAAACCGTTACTGCTCAACATTACATTACATAGGAACCCATTGGTAACTTTACATAAACCTATAAATACACAAAACCTCGTATATAATATAATTAATTATGGATATAACGAATTTATATATTGGAGCGTTAAATCTACAAAAAAAAAAAAAAAAAAAATTGTTTACAGGAAAAAAAACGTCATTTTAAAAGTAAAATTAGTCGGGCGGATCATTAGTACATTGTTTGTTTCTTTGGTCTTTTTTTTTTAATTTCGCAACGCCACTGTACACGAGAACAAAATAAATAAATAATAATAATTGGACCCGCGTTTTGACGCGATGCGAGGGGAAATCATTTACGTATGTATACTCGGTCGTATTCCGTATATTATATTATTATATGCACACAATTTTCGTTTAAGATTACACAAAAGGAAAACAGCACTTTTTTTGTAACCGGCCAATTATTATTATTATACTCGAGCGGAATATAATATGCATCTATTTTCCAAATACGAAAATTTCATAAGCGAACTCCGTAATAAAAATGTATACAACCGTATTATAATACCTGCAGGACGGTACGACCGTTATTATGTAATATTAATTACAATATTATCCCAACGTAATATATTATATTTCACAAAGGAAAAATACCAACAAAAATGACGATTACAAGAGGGAAAACATCAATATTACGTGTATATTATATACTGTACAAAACTGACGTGCGCTGCAACGGGTGTCTATAATAGTTTCTTATTTTAATACCATTATAATATCGTACATATAATTATACAGTCGAGAACGCGGTATAAGTATCGACAGACGCGTATTATTTATTATTATTATTATTATTATTAATGAGGTCATTCTATAAATGTGTGTGACATCGAGAGCGTTACCAACATGACTAAATAAACAGGTATGTCAGCTAGATAATACGGCGCAGGAAATGTTCCCCAGACTTGGAATAAACGACAAAATTCATGGAAAAACTTTCCGACATCATTTAAAATTGTTACGTTATTATGAATTAAAATATTCCGTATTGACTTCATTAGATGCCCATTACACACCGTAACTGAATCATGACTAAATAATTATTTATTTAAATATTAAAAATTGATTTCAAGTATCAAAAACCTCGCCAAGACTCTTTCATCCATTGATATTGATATCGTTTTTTCCGTGCCTGGGGAACATGCGCAGTGATAGCGAAAATAAAATTATAGCTAACATGCCTGTTTATTTAGTCATTGTTACCACGACGTCGTGAACCCGGCTCTACTCACCACCCGGCCGGGTCCCCCCACTTCTATATACCGCCGTTGCCAGTTACATTGGAACGGCGGTGGCAGCGCGATCTATACATATATATGGTACCTAATGATTTTTTTTTCTTTTGTCACCCGGAGGTGTGCAAATTTCACAAAAACTTCATTTCTTTTAAAAACTTTCACGCCTCCGCTGAAATTCTGTAACACCTCCCTATAGAGGGGTGCCCCCAGTTTGAGAATTCTTTAACTACGCGACGACGACGTTTTATTAGTTTTAACCACGATTAAAAATAGACAGGCTGAACAACGACCTATACTACTCCGCCGTTCACCGAGACTAATAAACCGTTTTTGTAAATCAACTGAGAAATTTCACTACTACTAGCGCTCAAAGTGGTCTGATGTATTAACTACATTAGGTACATTATTCGTTATTATATATCACGGATTAGATGAATATTCGTCTAATCTGTGACTATACTATACGCCTTACAAAGAGATTATGATATTTTGACGGTAAAATAAGTTATTTGACCAATGAATTGTTATTTGACGAAAAACGTTATTGTTTTTAAAATATTATTTGTATTATTTTTGAAATTTTTTATTTTTTATATATGTATATAGTTACCTACGAATAATTATAATATTAATAATATTTACGACGTATTAATTGAAACATTTTCCGTTAGGAGCGCTAACGTTAGAATTCGATAAAAACAAGGTTTGCTAGTCACTTTATTAGTGCTCGTTGTTCAACATGTCTACTTTTAATCGTGGTTTTAACACAGTTTACCCAAGTTTTCTAACCTAACGTGACAACAACGGTTCGCGTTTCAAACACTCGACCGCCACACCGTCAAAGTAAAAAAAAATATATATATATATACAAATATATAATAATACTTACATGTAGCTTACGACTTCACGGAATGATAATACACCAACTATTGATCGTGGTATATATATGTGTAGATAAAAGAGGTTTTCGGACCGTGAAAAAAAAAGTTACAAAAAACGCTGAATAAATCCGCGTGTATTCGAATCGACCGCAACAATATAAGGACGTTACGAATATCTGATACTGATTTGATAACTCTGTGAATTATAATATATATATATATAATATTCTCACATTTATTGCTATGATATTATACGGTCGCGTCACGGGCGACTAGTGAAAAATTCACAATCATATTATAATATAATACATAAAATCGTTTTCAACGACGAACTCGAAAGATCCACGACGAATACGCGCAAAGTGTGTCATTATATATATACGTAGCAGTATATAATATATATAATTTTTTTAAATAATTTTCAACGCGATAATGAAAAATAAGGATTATTCGACAAGAACGCCGTTGAAATACAATACGCTATACTACGCTACGTCGTTACGATCCGTACAAAAGGAAACAAAAAAAAAACACCACGACGTATATATTATAATATATAAATATAAAAATCTAGTTTTTCGGGAGGAAATAGTAATAACGCGTACGCAATTTAAATTATCAGATAAAAAGAAAATGTCGAAAATATTGATTCGTATATAATACGCGCGTAGTATTCATTATATAACTCATTATATTATAAAATTTTAATAGAAAAACGTATATATATGTAATAATATAACATCGGAATAATGACCGATATTATTTCGAATTATATATATATAAATATAAAGTATTTTTACCGCGTGCATAATACGCTCTCGTGTATTAAATGTAAAACGAAAACGTTTTTTTTTTTTTTTTTTTTATTCCAAACAAGACGAACGCAATATATATATATATACGATATAGTTCTGTTACGGGGCGAGTGGTATTTTTATATACAAAAAAAAAATATATATATGAAAATAAATGTTTTATTTATATGTTTTAATCTCTATATACGGTCATTTCTCCTCCTCCGAAAAAACAAATATACATACGCGAATTTACGAAGAATTTCATCGTTCGATTGTTTTCTTAATTTTTAGAATATTTTTCGCGATTTCATTCGCGTGCGCAACGTAATTCATTTTCGACACCGCGCGTGTGTGTGTGTGTGTGTGTGTGTGTGTGTGTGTGTGTAATGTGTATGGCTTTAATTTTTTCCTTTTTTCAATAGTCTACAAAAATTTTGCGAAATATGGTCAGCTAATATATAATATAAACGTATGTCATAATAATATCGTTATCAATGGAAATTGTAAACGCGGAATAATTTCATGTGTTATCTATGAAACGAATAAAAAAAAAAAAAAAGAATTACAAAATATATTGGAAAACGATACGATTTTTTTTTTTTTTTTAAACGGAACTTTCTGCTCTTGCGACCTGCGCGTTTGGAAAACGGCTACGACGGACTCGTATTATCGTACTTATAAAATTCTACCTGAACGCTGCAGTCCGCGGTCGTATACATCACGAGGCTTATAGTATTATTGAAATTTATATTTATTTAACCTATACGCGTATAAAATTTTTTTTTTTTTTTTTTTTATGTAGCTTACAGCCGTTGTGGAATAATAATAATAATAATAATAATAATAATAATAACAATAATAATGAAAAGAAGTTATAGTTATATGGACACGTTTTCCGCATGGACGACGGTTTATTATTTTATTTTTTTCCAATTTCGTTCGGAAATAATATTATGTGAATATGCGTATCGTTATAAACGCCGTTTCTGTCCGACCGTCATCGCGTCGAATATGGTATATATATATATATAAGTAATACGTAAAAAAAAAAATATGAATAGCTGAATAAGATATTTAAAAAAAAAAAAACAATCCAAGCTATTTTGGAAAACGGTCTCACAAAAAAAAAACATTTTATACGAGGTTTGAGTTTTTAATTAAAAAAAATAAAATAAAAAATACCGTTTCGCTTAAATCAATACACGAAAAAAACCCCAATCGCGAGATTATAATAACGTTTTTCTTTTTTTTTACGTATTTTGCATATTTAATTCCAATCCCGTACGCGACACCACGGAGATCAAGAGTGTCGTATATAGTCGCATAGACATATATAGGCCGCGAACGACCTGCAGTGTATCACGTGTAAATGTGTAATGCACTAGAGCCAAGATACGTACGAGAGAGATCATATAGACCTGTTATAATTATAGTTAATAGGTCTATGAGAGAGACAGACTTATTGGAAGTGGTTTTTTTCATTGATGTGAAAACAAAATCGTGACAGCAAGATATCCGGATCCCATAGACATATAAATATATAGACTGCGCTTCAGAGAGAGAGAGAGAGAGAGAGAGAGAAATCGAAAGCAGTTAATGAGTAAGAGAAACAAATATATACTAGGGGATATCATGGAAGAAAAAACTAATAACGTAATAATATATGATAATAATAATAATAACGTTTTACGTCTATGATAGTCATTAATTGTATGATAGTATGATTTAAAAAATAAATACTGTATTTAAATACTTTTAAAAAAAAGTACTCGGATAAAGTCCTTGGATAAATAAATGCATGTAGTGTTTATTCCATGATATCACCTAGTCCACAATCTTTCGTCGATTGATGGACTGGAGGGTGAGGAAAGCGCAATCCATGTCTATGCCGGATCCGCAACGAACGGCGATACGTGATTATTTATTCGTCCATGAAAAACCCTCAAATGGCTCTTTCTCTCTCGCACATATCTTTGCTCCGTACTCATTTCTCTAATCGCGGTCTATATATTATAATACTTATTATGTTTATGCGTATAGTCCTAACGCGCGTCTGAGGTTAAATAAATCGTAGATTTCGTACACATATCGTACGGACAGATTATTCTCGTTTTTTATTTCGTTCAAAAAGAGAAACACGTCTTCTTCTATCGCTGCGAATTTTTTTTTTTTTCTGTTTCATTTCCAATATTACATTATATACTCTTGCCGAATAATAATATCGAATTAGACGTGCACACACGCGGTTCTATATTTGTAATAATTATTGCGCAGACCATATATATATATATCGATTCGCCGTGCGATTAGACACGGCACAATAAGCGCGTCGTACTACGTTACGCTATTCGAAATCGAATTGAAACCGAATAATACGATTTGTAGCCGTGATAAATTCGTACAGCAAAAAAAAAAAAAACGGCCATTCCGGATTCGTTCGTGCGTTTTTCCACTATCGTTCGAATATTTAACACCATATATATACGTATATATATATATATATAGCTTTCCCAATAAAAAAATAATAAAAATTTCGCAATGCCTATATATACATAATATGTACGTAGAAACGTAGTCCGATCTCGCCGAGATTCGTTAATAATAATTTGTCAGTGTTCTATATATTTTACCACAGTCATTTGTTGTCACTGCGAAAACATAACCAACAATAATATTGGAATCGGTGGAATAATTAGGAAAACGCTTAATCTAATAATTATAACGAAAAAAAACTTTTCTCTTCTGTTTTACGTATTAAAAAAAAATATATATATATACGCTTAAGAGTCAAATAATCAAATAATAATAATAATAAATGGTCCGTATATACGTATACAGCGCTTGCACGGTGGACAAAACTAATACGATATCCTTCGCACATTCGCTCTATTACTCTTTCTCCTTCCATCTATATATATATGTATGTGATTCGAATGGATGTTGCCGAATAGCTGCAGGTGGTATACGAACTGTCCGCTGTAATCTTGAACGATTACCTATTACGTTTGTAACGTGGTGTAAACAAAAATGAATTTGGCCAATTCGGCTCTCGGTAGTACGTCGTACCTATAATATATCCTATACGTACGTACTACATTTCGTCAGAATTATCGATAGTAGTCGGTCGGTGCACTTTGTTAAGTATAGAAAAAAAAAATATATATATATATATATATATAGGAACTATATTTGAGTATTATAGAAAGCGAAAATTCCGCATTTATTTAAATATACGAATTTATTATTAGTTTTTTTTTTGTAAATTATATGCGAAAATTAGACCGTTGTGAAATGGTCGTGTATCTGTATATAGCGATCTATAAGGAAATAAAGATGGAAATCGAAAATGAGTAAAACGTTGGAAAAAATATTTTTAATTAAAAGCGTCCAACAAAAATCAGTTCGCCGCACAGGATAGTCTATTAGTCTCCAAGTCGTAGTTACGGCACAACAATTTCTCTGTCCCTCCATCAATCTATATATATATATATATTGTAACGTCTCGGATATCTTGGGCAAAATAAACGTATGATCCGCGAGCGTTATGTGACGATCAAATAGGGTCGCCGACCACGGGCCGAGACCTTATGGCCGGAGCGCCGTGGATTTTTTGTATACATTTTTATATATATATATATATATATAAGTAAGACATAATCAAATAAGTATAAAATAGATGTACAGGCCGACTCCACTACGCATATATGTGTATATGTATTATGTTTGTCGAAAACACGAAATTGTGTTTTCTACCCAACTCCACCTTTCGGTCGCCCAGCGACATCGCAGCGTGGGATGGAAATGGTCCTCTACTCCACAATGATGTTTATATATATATATATATATATATATATATATATATATATATATAAACAAACAAAAAATATTAATTAGCCGACAAAATGAAACACACACATACACACGAAGAAATCGACAAGCGAAAAGTCGAACGGTCGACAAGAGAGTGAGACTAAAATGCGTAGTAATAATATCATCGTCGCCTGTAATTAAAATTATCAGCGCCGTGAAGGCGCGCGTGCGGTGGCTCACGGGAAAACAAATGCCGTATATAGTTTCGTACGTTACAATATAATAAATTTGACGTTAAGGGGATTGGATGCGAGTACTTGCTCTCGTTGTCTTGCACGCGCGGAACACAGTATAATAAACGTTTCCTAATTCCAACAAACTTCGTGATGCGATAAGGATTCTGAAAACGGATTTGAATTCGTCGTATATAGATCGCGGGCTTTCTCGCTTTTTTTTTTTTAATTTTTTACCAAAAATTGGGTATTAGTAATTTTTCTAGTTTGAATATGTTCGATTACTCTTGGCGGGATTTGTGTAAAAAAAAAAAAAAAAAACGTTCGAAAGTCGATTTCGCGAAGAATTCAAATCCGTTTTCAAATTTCTGACACGACCATTCAACGTCCAGCGAAAATACAATTTCAAATGTTTAAACTCGTAAATAATAAAATACAACTATATTATTATTATATAGAGGTTTTCGATTTAACGCGCGTTCAGTATAAAATACGAGACGACTTGTTTTACAATATAAAATCGTTCATTGCATCGTTATAACTGATTCTTATTACATCGTTTTCACGCGGTATTGTGACGGAGATTTTCCGATCGCGCGCATAATTTATTGTCATCCGGTCCACCCAAAACCCGATTGTATTGAAAATACACGAGATCTCTGAGATGACCCATTCGACTATTAACGCAGTTACACTGCTCGGTAACCGCATACGTGGGCGCGCCATCATCTTATTATGTACCGCGATATACCGCGTGAACTATTTTACTACATGGAGCCAGACATTATTTTTTACCCACCCACCCACCTACCCGGGGAAAAAGTATGTACAAATAAGCCAAAAAAAAAAAACTACTAAAATGTAAAATGTAAAACCCTTAAAATCAGCCGTGCACCTTTTAATCCTACTAATGTACCAACCAAAAGGTGTCTCCAAGTCTGTAGTATATATAAAAATTATTTTAGACCTCCCTCTCTCTGAAAACTGGTTGGGCCATCACTGATTCCTACACATGGTATATCGTTTTCAATATTGAAGATACGCAAGTCGAAATAATATTTGATGTACAAGAAAATATAGAGAAAAAAATGCAGGTTGCGGGATATTGGTCCGTCATATGATATAAATTATATCACAGAAAACGGGCACAAATTTGGCCTTTTTTAAAAAAAAAGTATATAATATATATTTTTATGTACGTATATTATGTATATATATATATACAGCCAACTCATAATGTAATAACAAATAATTAATGACAAATCATTTTTATATAACAACTAATTCACTTGCGTAGTGTTGTACTACACTACTGAGCAGTGAGCACTGACGTGTCAGATTCACCCACCCACCTAAATTTTGAAATGGAGCCGTGGCTCAAAAAAAAAAAAACCCCTTCGCCACGCTCCTGATATACAGTATTATACAGTGGTTCCCGACCTCTTCTGTCCTATGCCCCCTTTATAGATTATCAAACTCTCCCCCCCCCCCAATATAAATTGAAAAAAATGATCACCTTTTTTTATACGTATACCTAACAAATAAAATATTATTCAATTACAATTAAAATACGTTAATAAATGAAATTTTACTTCGTAACGGCTGCAGCATGCGCAGCAATGTTTACACGCCCCCCTCCCCCACCACAGATCCGGAAACACTGGTATAAAATGCGACACGTATAATAATAATAATAATAATAATAACTGTATTCGTACACTAATCAAACTCGGTCTCGATCACTTGGCGATGTTATCATCATATTCCCTTATTATTATTAAGTCCTTCTTAATCCCGGTATAGTGTTTAAACGATGACGAAATCCCCTCGTACGCTCTACACACGAGCATCCGGCCGACGCGCTACTCCAGTGTAGGTGTACGTATATTACATAATAATAATATAATAGTTCACGAACACTACGGATTTCGAAAATCCGTTAATTTTATCTGGAACGCGTCCCTACGGCAAAAGCCAAAACGTATATATATATAATATAATACGAGTATATCGCATCGCGCGCGCGTTATAATAATATTTTACGTATATATTATAATACAAACGTATTCGCGCGGCGAAATCGATTTTATTATCTAATATTATTTAAGACACAAGTGGCGAACACACGATGGCACGCGAAAAATTTAGAATTCATTAAAATATTTACTACTAAATATTTTAATAAAAAAAAAAAAAAAAATTACTATTTGAACGCATATACAACCGCGGTGGTAAGAAATTCGCAGAAACAATCGTATACAGTGGCGTGCTCGGGGGGGTTATATCCCCCCCCCCATTGTTTTTTTTGCCGACCTATAGAAAACAATTTATTAGTTATAAGAGCTGTTTTAAATAAGTCATTACTTAATACTTTTTATTAGTTATTAGCAAAAAGTTATTACTTATGAGTTATGACAATAACATTTACTATACATAACGTACGTTATGCGTTAATTGGATAACTTGGTATTAGTGTGTTATAATTTAAATTCATTTTAATTATAGAACAATTTGCAAATGTACACGATTATAAGCTAGAAACGATTTTGATTATAACATCCCCCACCCCCCATTGAAAATTCCTGGGCACGCTACTGATCGTATACATTATTTTTTTAATAACGATAAAACTATAAAATATTCCTATAGACAGATTTAATAGACGTTTATTATTTTACCACTAACGTTCACGACTATATATTTACAACAATATCATATACGCGTATTATTGTCGATAACCCTCACCCTATAACTCGCTTCCAGACACGTTTTATGCGCGTACGAAAAGAGTGGTTCGTTCCGTACTTTTAATTACGTGTTCGTCGACTCACGCGGTTGTGAAAGTTTATTGCCCGCTGCAACGAAATATAATTGATATCGGATCGAACACATCGCATCGAATATCGGCAACGAGAATCGCATTTAAATATTAATACCTTTTTTTTTTTCGCGTGATTTAAACGCGTATTTTATAAAATATATTTCGTATAATATCGCTAAAACTGTTTGTCATTTAAAAAAAAAAACATACAAGTGAGCGTCGTGACTTCTTTACGCCGGTCGCTAATTAGTCTTGGTTTGACTTCCTTAGCTGAGCGTCGACGTATCGACGTATTGTTTGTAAATTCCTTAAATAGGCTTATTAAATAATAAAACTGATTCACCTGTCCTGCTTTCTCTAATCTGTTTTCAAAAGTTCCGCCTCGTTCATCTCGTTCCACCGCCCTCTTTTATGTCCCACACGCCACCACAAACTGTATATGGCCAATGAACCTTTAAGGCGTCTTATGTCGATCGCCCGCAATGCTGATCCTGTCTTTACTGATTCGGTACTAATTTAATTGTTTTGTTTTTTCTATATTTTAAGTTATTGCGTGTGATGTATTATTTTGTGTTATCTCATGTGTTGTATGTTAAAAAGGGCCCAGCCCGTATATTTATAATAAATATATATATATATATATTGTTTTTGGCACCTGTCCGTATTAAAAAAAAAAAAAAAATTGATCGCAAATTATTGGCACTCGACCCGTAAAAGGTTAGGTTAGGTTAACCGGCCCTCTTGTATAAGAATTTTCTGCTGCTGCTGCTGCTGCTGCTGCTGCTGCATTTGTGCTATACGTGTGTTATCGACGACCGCCGGGGATAGTCACAAACACACTTTATATATACATATTAATTCAGGGCTCGGAAGTTATAGCCCTAAAAAAATTAATTTTTAGCGCTTAAATATGCACGTAAAAACATTAATATAAGCGCTATAAATAGCACTAAAAATTGGAAAATATGCAAAATAAAAGAAAACTAAAATAAAATCATAGGTCTTTACGTACGGCGATAACGCCGTATCTTACGTAAATACGACGAATTCGATAACTGCAGTTCATATTTTGATACAATTTTAAAAATAACTAAATTATTGGAAATGAACGGAATTGTCCGATTTAATCGACGATAACAACGGTCTAAGGCCGTTTATTTTCCGGATGCGTACAATCTTAAAACAATTTGTTTTCGTTCACATATTATTCGTAGGCGGCTGTTTGGTAGGTAATTTAGTTTTTCAACAATATGTGTTTATTTCCTTAAATATGCCCATTAACAGCATTTATAACTCCAAATTAGCAAAATACCTCCTATAATATGTACGTATTTATGTGAAAATATACCCGAAAATAGCACTAAAAACCTAAAATTAGCAAAACAGCAGTAAAAACCGTAAATATGCAAAAAAATAGCAAAATAAAATTTCGTGTATGACATCAGAGAAGTGTGAAACATATTTGTATCTTACTTTGGATGTTCTAGGACGAACCAATAAAAATATGCATTTGCTAGAACTTCCGAGCCCTGCATATTATATACAGAGCGAAAAAGAAACGGACGAAAACAAAAATACGGTGACAACAAAATTTAATGTCTGAAATCTTGTACAACAAGACACGTGCTGTTAATGAATCGTTAACGTCACACGCGCAGATGCTGTCCAACTCTCCTCTCCGAGCATTCCGCGGTTCCCGCGCCGTGTCGTGCAGCGAAAGCTAAAGGGTACTCCGCCACCGCCGACCGGGATCATCGACAATTCGAGTGAAAATAAATGGCAAAAATAAAATACGATTTTCATTTGTATCGAATAATTATTTTCATATATAAATCATCGTAAATTATTTTAAATAATTATACTTTAATACAATACTTTATAATGGAAATAAATGTCAGTTATATATGTATATCGCTGACGTCAAAAAGAATTTCGCACTTATTTCAATTTGTGAATTTATTTTATTTAAATTATAAAAAATAAATAATAATTAAAAACATGCTTAAAAATAATTTACCATTAATAATACCTAATGGATTTTTTCGATGAGTTGTTTTATTTTTTTTTTTTTTTAGTAATTTATTCAGTATTTTTGGCCCAGTTGATACTTTGAGTATTAAAATCGTATTAGTTATAATTTACACGACATATTTCTAACTCGACGAAGTCAGTTAAAACAATTTTTTTTAGTGTAAAAACAAAATTAAAATACGTAGGTCTTTCATTTTATTACCGATATCAATTTCTCGCGTCGAAACGCCTTGACGAGTTTCTCTCCTTTTATCTTTATTCTTACTAAGTACGTATATATATAGGTATATATTATTACTTACAGACCGTACTTTTATATTTGTGTTTAACATTTACTGACGTTGCGGATCACTGAACTTTGATTTCGAAACGCTTTGATGTATATTATATTTCCAATGCGTTTCAAATGATTCACGAGAAGACGATTACTTTGTTTAATCAAAAATACTAATTGCAAAAAAATCAAAAAAAGATTTCGAACAAAATATGTAATAATAACGATTTGAATTATACGAAATCGTTGTTTAGACACTCGGGTATGCGTTAATAGTGTTTATAAAAATAAATAAAAAATATCTATTGATTTTTTTTTTTTTTGTTTAAATCGCTCACGGGTCATAGGCTCATATAATGCGAACCGAAATATATATATAGACGAAAATAAGGAGCCCCTTAATTTTTCTCTGTTCTATATATAGACGCGAAAAACTCTATAATATAATATATCAAGTCACGGCACTCTGCGTAAAACTACAGCACATTTCTCCGCGGTTCGTATTACGAAAAAAAAAAAAATATTTATAGGTACTAATAATAATACAACGAAATTTCCAATCGCGTTGCGGCCCCTCCACGGCGATTTTTCACGCTGGTCACGCGTTAACGCGCCTGCACGTTTCGAAAGAAGAAAGTACACATAATAAATAATATATTATTTATATTATACCACTTACACGAGTAGTACGTATTGCACGTGTGTTTTATACGCGCACTGTACACACCTCGTGTACCCAATATTATTATTATTAAAATATAATTTTTTTTTTTTTGAATTTTTTTATTCACTGTCGGAAGAGACTGCGATTTCAGCGTAACAGCTGAACACGCCGCTGGCGACGCGTTTTCGTACACCTTGTCGCCGCGCGGAGACACGCCGGTCGCGCGCCTGCACCTGCACGACGATGTCCGATTCGTCTTCGAGCACAGCTGCTGCGACGACGGTAAGCGAAGAAGTTCAAAACGATGACTATAATAATTTGTGAGAAGGGGGGGGGGCTCGCGCGAGTTAAAAAAATTGTTTTAAAAAAATTTAAAAATCCATTTCGTCCGCCGTTTTGTTCGTATTTTGTTGTGTCAACGGGGAAAGTCTAAACATTTATAAAATTATAATAAACGAAAATATAATACGTAAACCCGCCTCAACGGACACACCTCTAAATAGCGGACGTTTTTTACTGCCGGAAACATTTTCACCGTACTCGTCTATATATATATATATATATATATAGGAAAACTTCTGTAAATACGAGAGGACGCTTTAAATGACCTACTCTATTTTATGGCTTATAAATTCTATAATCGTTTTTATCGTGAATTCTCTAAATACATTTTATCACATTATATTTGCACATAATTATTATTATTATTAATAAACTAGTTTAATGACTATGCGTCAAGGTGTTAGAGTAACTGACTTTTTTTTCCAATAAACGTTAGGTTTTTTTCCCCCTTAAAATCATTTTTATTTACTTTTTCATAAATTTTCAATACTATACAAATACCTGCTGCATCATAAATAATTACACTCGCGAAAATAATAAATACGAAACATTTCATTTACCATAAATTGGAATATACGTGGTTTTAATTGATATAAAAATAATCGATAATCGATGTACAAAGTACACTTTATTCGCCCGCAACAAATTTTTCACTCGCTCTAAATATAGCGGACGAAATTTCGGAGACCGAGAGTGTCCGCGGTATTTATATATGCATATGCGAATATACGATCAGGGCCAATGTGCGGTATTGTGTAAAATAATGAAAAATATAAGAATTGTATTAAATTTGTTTATTAACACTATACCGGTTTCGACAAAAATTCATCATCGGGTAAAAAATACAGCAACAGAACAAAAAAAATTTCAATTGTATATATTCGCATACATACAGGTATATATATACAAAATTTACTATTTGCGAATATTAATTTATAGATTTTATTTTTATTTTTTTCTGTTTCTTTTATACTTCTTTTTTATTTATTAAATTTTTTGTTTTTGTTATTACTATATTTTATTATTTAAAAAAAAAAAAAACAATTGAATTAAATTTATTTATATACTCACGTCCATATGCTTATTCGTACGATTGTTTTGGAACATATTATTAATTATCCGATATATGTTTTACGATTTAGTGTTTAAATTAATTATTGAAAAAAAAAAATAAGAATAACGTGAAAAACGTTTTATCAGAAACGTGGAATGTCGACGGGCATTGCTGTAATACAATCGAAAAAATGTTGCAAATACAATAATTTCCGAGAGCGCTAATATTATATTATTATATTTATATGCGTGCTTAGTTTGATCGAAATAACACAATTTTTGTCGTCTTTATTATGGCGATTTTTGACTTGAAATATTTTGCGAGGGGCTGAAAAAAACCGAAAAAGGCTTCGGAATGCTTCTGTGTTGCGGAGTTATTCCACGAAATTTCGACAAAACGAATGTTCGTTCAGTCCAATAATATCTATAGGTTTTGTTTTTTTCTTTCAAATAATTGTTATACGTGTTTTTTTAATTAATAATAAATCTAAACGAAAGATTTTATTTTATTTCTTTTTTTTTAATAAGAGCTATTTTGTTAGTACGATTTTTTTTTTTTTATAAAAATGTTGATGTACCTACAATATTTTTAATTGCATTTCGTAATTTACTTTTAAAACTCGTTTAAATTAAAATAAATTGATGTTATTCAGTGCCGGCCTAATACTACCTCACTAATGAAAATTAAATTGACATTTTCATAAACACTGAACAAATTCAGGCTAGTCTTCAATAAAAAAATTTTGAAAACCAATACAATTTTTAAAAAAAATTGCCATTGTCCGAAACGAATATGTCGAAAATTTTACTGTTTTTTTTTCGCCACGGGTTGTATTCAATTACGTTTGATAAAACTAACGGAAAAACGTGTCGACTCGAGTAGACACATTATTTGTTATTTGATGAGAGGTTTGCCCCCTCCCCATGAGATTTTATATTTTTTAATTTAGTATATCTCTGACCTAACAGCAGCGACTTGTGTCATATAAGTTGGTCCAATTATGTTATGGTTATGCTCCATTATCACTCCCCCCCCCCCACCTTTTGAACGTACGTACAGTACGCGCTGATCATCGATCGTGATCGAGCGTTTAGTGCTTAGTTGACGACAAACTCACTCGGTCGGTCGTGTACAGTGTAAACGAGTAAACGAGTAAACGTCAAACAAATAGTAAACGAGTAAACATGTAGACGAGTGTACAACGAGGAAAGACGAATCCTTACGTTCGTTTCATTTCGTTGAAATACGCGAAATAATATTGTTATTAATAATAATAATAATAATTGCATACGCGCGTACGGTCGGTCGCTCGGTCAGCGTCAAAACTAAACACCCCATATACCGACATAACGCGTCAGCCGACCGTAATAAAACGGGAAAAGAAAGTAGACACCAGATAGCGCTACGACACAACACAAGAGGGCGTGGCAAAAAGGCGCTTATAAATAGCGGTCCGAAACCATCGGACCGCTCAGTGTAGACACGGCGGTCGAGAGTGAACAACGTAGTTCGCGTCAGAATGCGGTCTGTGTGTGTGGTGTTCGAGACCGACCGCTATTTATATGCGCTTTTCTGCCACGCCCCGTATGATGTATCGTAGTGCTATCTGGTGACATTTTTCTTTTCCCGTTTTATTGTTATTTCGTTTACGTTCCGTGCACGCTGTTCTTCCTTTTTCTCTATATCTGCATTTCGTCTCGGTAAATTAATAGATCTTTCTTCTTGGTTATTTTTCGCCGATGTGGATATTTCATTGGCAGAAGGGGTTAGCTCCATTTTCGCCCCCTCCCCCTTGAACATCATGTATAACCGCCACTGAAGCAAATGCAGGTCAAGATCATCCGCGAACACGAAAAAAGTGTGTTCACGCAGACAAAATAAAACGACATTAAAAAAAATCGCGTCATCGTAAAACCAACACACTTTCTTTAGCTTTGCCCTGCAGAATCGAAAAAAATCAAAGAAATTAATCGTTTTTCTGATGATAAAATTGATGTAAACGAGAAACCTACGAAACGATTAGCGCATGTTTCGATAAACGACAGTCGTCCTCGTATATTTTAGGCAATTTTAGGAACGATTTCGATTTTACAATAATAATAATACATTTCACTCTTTACCACGCGTACGTTTTATTTTTCAAAAACAAATTTTTCGAAATCATTTAAATCTAAAAAAAAAAAAAAAAAAAGGAAAGTAATAATATTTTATTTTCGAATACATTTCAACAAGTTTAATATTGTTCGCGATACCCACTGACTGATCTAACGCACTATACGAGTATACGACTAGCTTAGGAATAGTTATAATGATACATTCAAGTCGTTCACGCGCCCAGTCATGAAATTTCAGCACCGCAAGTACGTGGACCCGTGGGACTTGGACCTGCGCGAGGTGTCGTGGAGACATTCGAGCGACACGACCGACTGTTCGGCCGACCAGGTGGTGTCGCTGTCGTCCGCGGCCGGACCGGAGTCCGCGCGGTCCGATTTCGTGTACGTGCCGGGTTCTCCGCCGAACAGCAAGACGACGGACGGTGGCGGCGACAGGACGAAAAGGACCAAGTCGGTGGCCCGGTACGATTGTTGCCAGTGTTCGCCCGAAAAATCGCTGCGGCCAATTTCGGTTCTTCCGCCCGAACCGAGTAATACGAGTATATATATTATTATATAAATAACGACGAGTCAATATTTTTTTTTTTGTGTGTTCATGATTCGTGGTTTAAAAAAACGGGTAGATTTTACATTTTCTCCTTATCGACAAATCGACCAGTATTACGAAACTGTTACAATAGAAAGACCGTTAAAAAAATATATAAGTATATAATACTCGTATAATCAATATTCGACATTTCAAACTCGTAGAATTTCGTTATTTTTTATAAGACTATTTCGATTAATTTTAAAAAAAAAACCATCCCAAAAAATATACTTATAAATTTAGACTATTTTATATACTCGGATTCAATTCGAATTGTCCAATATGGTGTATCAATTATATTCGTAAATATTTTGTGTAGAGAAAAATGCCTACGTCTTACGATATACTACGCGTATAGTCGCATAGGCGACATTTATGGGTGCCCTTCCAAAGTATAATTTTTTTAATCCCGTTCCCAAAGACTGAAGTAATTTGTTGTTTAAAGCGTGTATAAACATATAAAAAAAATGTACATTTTGTTTTAATTTTTGGTTGTAAAAAAAATGGAAAAATAATTACACTAATATTATGAAACCCAGAATCACAAAATAATACACACTTTTTACCGTGTAAATGTGCGTATTTCGACAACAACGTTGTCATCATCAGCGCGAACCACACACTAAAACCGTTGTGCTATATACACCCGTATTTATACAGTTCTTATCCGATGACGTCACCAAAAACATCGCGGCAGCAGATCGTGAGTGATCGACCACGCCCTTCCGCAAGTCTATGCCGACGCCATCTGGTTTACATTAATTTTGGTAACGAATTTTGTAAGTCCCAGTCTAACAAATTATTTTTATTTTTTTAAATTTCTATTACTTCTCTTATATTTAATTCCTTATAATTATTTACATTTTTTAAAAGTTTTACTGAACCGATATTATGGTTAGTATTCTATAAGTGATCCGCAACAGGAGATTTGTCGTCTTCTTGTTTTTTTCATATTCCTCAACTGTTCTTTAAACCTAATATCTATAATAATATTCCTTTATTCCGAAATTTCGAATGGCTTAACAAATATTTTCAAAAATTACGGGGTTAATATAGTAAGAACAAAAAACAATAATTTGAAAACACTATTAGGAAACACGAAGAATAAAATAAAAGAAGGGGAGAAATCGGGTATTTATAAAATGCAATGTGAGGAATGCGATAAATGTAGGACAAACAAATAGATATTAGGTTTAGAGAAAATTTGAGGAATATCAAAAACCAAGAAGACGACAAATCTCCTGTTGCGGATCACTTACTGAAATAATTATAAGGAATTAAATATAAGAGAAGCAATAGAAATTTTAAAAAAATTAAAATAATTTGTTAAACTGGGACTTGAGTCCCTTACAAAGTTACGAAATTCGTTACTAAAATTAATGTAAACCAGATGGCGTCGACATAGAATTGCGGAAGGGCGTGGTCGATGACTCACGATCGGCTGTCGCGATTTTTTTGGTGACGTCATCGGATATGAACTCTATAAATACGGGTGTATATAGTGTACGTGGTTCGCGCTGATAATGACAACGTTGTTGTCGAAATACGCATACGTGGTAAAAAGTGTAAATTATTTTGTGATTTTGGGTTTCATAATATTAGTGTAAACAGTCACAAGTGTCTCGATCATATTCAAACACAATAATTGTAGCGCAGATGTCTGCTGATAATATTACTGGAAAAAAAGCAGTCGTGGGACTGCCGGGAGAAGCTATAATGCTTCTAAAAAGAAAGAAAAAATTGTCAGGTGCTGGGGCTCCAGCGTATATAATATGTACGCGCAACGAGCGTTACGTGACGTTACGTTTTTCCTTCGTTGACCCCCTGCAGCGCCCTGCAGGCGGCGTACTACCATTCTGCACACGAAATAAAACCCACGAATGAATCCGGTCCTCTCATTGGTCCCGGTATATTTCTGACAACAACATAATGATCCGCGTTATTTTACGGAAAGTATAAATCCGGAATTGTATTATGTTCCGTGACATTCGTGATATCAGTGTGTTGTCAGTGTATTATTATTATACTGTTCACGGCCTAACAAGTCCAAGAAAGCTACGCTCGCTTAGACATACTTACGTTCGCGAGCTCCTGACGGAACTTAAACTAAAAACATCCATTGATTTGTTATGAATAAGACCACCTAAAGTTACTGAAGTGCGCATGTGTTTGGTTTGTTTGATGATAACACTGACATCGCAAATGGACCAGTCAGAGTACCGGATTCATTCGTGGGTTTTATTTCGCGCGCAGAATGGTAATATGCGCCCAGGCGTCCCATAACAAGCATACATAGCTTCAAAAAAAAACTTGGATAAAAATCCGAATACAACGAAAATTACCGTTGTTTGTCTCCGACCTCGGGATATTAAAATTTTTATTTTCTCTCTGCTCAAATCGCTAAAATTGAAATAATATTGAAAAACGTGTTTTTTCTTCAGCAGTTTTCTCTCTCTCTCTCTCTCTCTCTCTCTCTCATACGGCATTCAAATCGACCTGTTTTGCTTTTTACACAATAACGCTTTGCTGCGAATTTCAATAAGTCGCCGGGAACACGCAATATACGTTTCAGCCGAATCGTACCGGCACTGGGAACCGTCAACAGGCGGTCGAAAACTGCGGCCGCCGTACGGACACGCGGTCGACGGTCGTTTCTACCCGGCCGGGTCGTCGAATCGTTGCCGGCTGTACAACGTCTCCGGGCCGGACGTACGCCAACGGAACTCGCGTCACAACAACAGGTATGTTTTCCTTATTATTATTGTACTCGGCTCGAGCTCTACACGTGCAGCTACACCAACGATTATTATTATTATTATTATTATTACCAGCTATAGCGGCTAAACATAAATAACGTATAATAATCAGTTTCACAACGATTCAGTGGCCCGTCATCGTCAAATAGCGAATTTAAAATATTTCTACGAGAAAAACGATGAAAATAATGGAACAGATCCGTTTTTTAGACGCGGAAGACGAATACCTAATATTGGAAATAAATTTTTTTTAAAAAAAAATGTAAATTTAAAATTTGCCCGAAGTATATATATATCTCGTACGAATCGACTTCGAAACCCGATTTATTTATTACACTTTATGTGTCAACGGGTTCAATATATTATACTTCCTCGCGCACAAGTTCCGTACGTGTACGTATACGGACGCGTGTATTTTCCAAAGAAAAAAGATTTTAAAAACCACATTCGTGCTCTCGCAGTTACCTAATCAAATACGTCTTGTCTGCAGTCTGTACGCGTAGTATGGAAGAAAACTCGATTCGGTTAATATTATAAACGAAGATTAAATGGGTAATATTGACACGTCGCGGGATCTTCGAATCGAGACTTTAATAAATACAGTTTTCACAGAAAAATTATATTCTAAAAAATGTCGATATTTAGTTTTTATTAATTATTATATCGTATATTTTCTTATTTTATTTATCCGTCAAAAAAAAAAAAAAATAGAACGTACATAATCGTGTTGTTTAATATAATATCAAACTTGATCTCGACCCGAAATAAATTAGTTATTTTTCGTTTGACTCGACTGATTTATTAAAAAAAAATAATAATAAAAATTAACTATTAACCGAATCGAAACGAATCATTTAATTGCCCGCAGCTGTATAGCTTGTACTATATAATAATAACAACGAACGATACGAAAACTCGTCTTTTTGTATTTTGTAAACACAACGACGCGCGTTATCGTTAACATTTTATATCGATTCGACGGAATTCAATTATTTTCAATATCGTTTGTGAGTCTTTGCAGGTACCTCCTACCTACGAAAACTTCACGGTTTTCGCTCGAATTCGTCCATATAACGAACCCGAGACGCCTTTTTTTTTTTTTTTTTTTTTTTTTACGTAGGATTTAATTAGCGCGAATTATTTTGAGAACTGCACGACGTACGCGATGATTAGTACGTGTTATTATTGGGCGATTGGAAAAAAACTAAAATTATTTCGATGACGCGTATTATTATATATTAATTATCCAGTACAATTATAGTTAAAAATTCCCTTTTTTTTTTTTTTTCCGTCGGTTCCGGAACAAACGCCGTGAAAATCCGAACCCGACACTGGCCAGTAAACGACACCATATAAACATAATTTATATAAATATATATATATATATTTATCGTGACCGGTGAAAAAACGAAAATAAATATAAAAAATAAAAAACCGCAATGTTCACATATTATTTATAATATATTATTATTATATTATGTAAATTAATACCGTATAGGCGGCTGCTGGAGCTCGTTATTCCTCTTCGGCGACCCGTAAACTCCAACTAAGGAAACAAATCGCTATATATAATAATATATATATATATATACATTACATATACGCGAGGATGTGTGTGTGTGTGTGTGCTTTTCCACGGCCTTTTCCTCGCGTTCAAAGTTATATATATTTATAATTACAAGAGACGCATTTTATTTATTTGTTAAACGCTCGGCGTTTTGAACAAATAGCCAACATGACATATTATTATTATTATTATTATTATTTTCGTACCGAAGCTTACCGCCACGATAATGGCAGTGTTCGGTTGTCGTCTATATATAGCGTCGACGTATTATTTACATTTTTCAGTTGTACCGCTGCGAGCTGACATTACAGCGCGGACCATCCGGACGCGGAACGGACGTAAAATCGAGAAAAAAAAAAGTTCTTTACGAACACGCGGCGGCCGTTATTCCTTCGAATAAATCAATACTTTATATGTTTTCCGATCGTTTAAAATACGCAAAAAAAAAAAAAAAAATACTTTTAAAAAGTAAAAAACTCGGTTCTGTGCTAAATATATTAAACGATTGGGGTGTTGTTTTGAATTTCGAGGTAAATAAATTGGTGAAATCAAACCTCAAAATGCTGTGCTGAAACTTGTAGGAATTTAATTTCTTTTTTTTTTTTAAATTCGGATCATCAAAAAATAATCGATTTCTCGGCAAGAGAAAAAATAACACAGAACGGAGTGTATTTTCAGCGGACTGCCACCTCAACAAATACGTTGACAAAGAGGAAATGGTATCCATTTTCAAGAATGCACTCCGTTCCGTGTTATTTTTTTCTCTTGCCGAGAAATTGATTATTTTTCAATGGTCTGAATTAAAAAATTAAATTCCGCAAATTTCAGCACAGGATATTGAGGTTTGATTTCACCAATTTATTTACCTCGAAATCCGTAATTTAACTTTTTCATACTCTTTCATTCAGTGTTTTGGGCATAGAATTTTGAGGCGAAGGCTTTATACACAGCTGGCGCATTCGTCGGGCCGCGATATATTGAACAGCTGTCTTTACGGGAATCTAGTGCGGCCGTAACGTTGTGTTCGACGAGAATACCTAACGTTTGCCAGCTGTTCGCTATATAAAAATCGACTGCTTCTCCCGCGAATTCATCCTACGATTTTCGTCACGCCTTCGCCTCGGCTCTTTATAGCTGATCGTAGACGTAAATCGAATTTTATTAAAAATTTACTTGCCGGTAAAATTGTCTCTCCTACACGCTGTTTATATCCGAAATCCTCTTTAAAACACACCCTTCTCGATTCATTCTGTTCCATTCCACTTCACTATATTATGTCACTATCGCTATATAACTACGACAAAAATCAATCAGCCCGTCGCCGTCATCGCCGCTGCAAAACTCGTTCGGACGCTCTCCTTTTCTTATTCGTAAAAAAAAAATTTTTATTATTATTTTTTTTAATTGTACGCATATCACTGTTTCTGTATTGTTATTATTATCGATTATTTACTCGTTTTTAATCCAAAAGCTATACACGCGTATAATGTATATCCGAATAAAATATATTAATTATTCTTCGATTCTACACCGTTTTCGTAAACACCCGCATACAATAATTTATTAGTCTTTTTGTTTTTATTTTTGTTTAATTATTTTATTTCTCGTATTTAATCGTCGGGGAAAATTTGTTTACGTCTCTATAAAAAATAATAATAATAATAATAAAAAATAATAATTATTGTATTTATAAGCGTTTTGATCGAAAACATAATACGTAAACGTGCAAAAGTGTTTTATGGAAAACGTACGGACAAATTAAACTGCATTATTATTACACGCACAACTCTGTTCGCTAATTGGTAGTGTAGCGCTGCAGCTATTTGATATAACATAAAAATATTCGAAATATTATTACAGTTCGTATAATATAATAACGTTTTGATATATACAACGTCGTTTCGCGTCGTTATATATTGCTCGTCGGCTTTTTATTTATTTTTTTCTACGACGTTCTATACGCACGATATACGGTTTACTTTTTATATAAGCTCTATTATAATAATAATAATAATAATAATAATAAATCCCATCTCCGACTTTTCATATTTTCGTCGTTCGTATAATATTATATGTATTATCGCGGTATATATATATACGTGCAGGTTTTTATAATGTCCAAAGTATTGCGGTATTCACGCGTTACAGGTTGCTCGCCGCGTACACCTATTTCGCCGTCGTATATGGGCTATATTTATATTATTGTAGTTATATTATGAAAATATAATATCACGGTCTACGATGCGAAAACGATCGAATAAAAACGATATAAAAAAAAAAAATTTTTTTTTTTTTCAGAAATTTTGTATGTATGTGGCAATACGGTAACGAATTCGAACGAGATTTTTTTAAACGTCGTGACATGTACGTTTTGGAACGGCACTCTTTTCCGCCCGAACACGGTTAAAGTAGTTTTTCCTGTTTTCCGCCCACTATGTATATATATATATATATAGACTATAAAGCAGAGGTTCCCAAACTGTGGGTCGCGATCATATTATTAGTGGGTGGTCGCCTTATATTTGTATAAATAATACATTTTTTTAGACATACGAAACGGCAAAAAAAAAAAAGTCATAGATATTATTGTGGGTCGCGAAAATTTAAATAATTTCCAAAATGGGTCGTACCATAAAAAGTTTGGGAACCTATGCTATAAAGCGTGTGCGCCATATCGTATATTATACGAACTATATATATTTCACGAAAGAATATATTTTTTTTTTTTTTTTGCTCGACTGTTTCGCGTATTACGAACAATCAGTGCTCGAATTGGAAAATATAAAGTAGTGGAGCTCAATTGGAAATTTACAAATAGCGTTCCTGATAATAATAATAATTTTCATAAATGTTTATCAATATGGTCCACGGGCATACCAGTTACAGACGCTCCCCCGCGTTCCTTTGAAAATTGTAGTGAAGGCACGCTAAATTTTTTTTTTAATGTACTAGTGGATCTCCGTCCCATTGCGCTCCCTCCCACAATTCGAACACTGCGAACAATACCGTTCGCGCGTGATGTAAATTAAATTTTCACCGCGTCCAAATCCCAGTCGGTTCTCGATTTGCGCCGTTTTTTTTGTCATATTTACGTATGTATATATATTTATAATGACTAAATCCACCGTAGAAAATGAAAAAAAAAAATATCTTAAACAAATACCTAGTGCAGGAAACGGCGGTTCCCGAAATATTGCGAATGCGACGACGCGCGTATGTATATATACACATATATAGGGACGAGGAAAACCGTTTACACGCTAGTCGTTTATTTATATAGAATTTCAACGTTGTTTTCGATTTTCAGATTTTTGAGCGGAGCTACGAATGTATTGGTTTTACAGTGACGTGTTTTTTTTTTTTTTTAATATCTGTACGCAAAAATTCTACCAGTACGAGTGCTCCGATCTTATCGCGTAGCACATTTTCCCATTGCAAATTGCATCTGGTTCGTTCTTTAAAAAAAGTCATTTTTCGATTTTCTCTCGATACTTTTTTTCAAAAGACGTAGGAAAAACTACCAAAAAATGACACAATAATAAAAAGGCTAAAAACGCGATTTCGTCTTTTATAATAATCGATTGTCGTTTATTTATTACACCGAAGCTTCGCTCGGGATCGTTTTTATCGAACGCAATGATTTATCATTGCTTTCAAATTTATAATAAAAACAAAACCCTAAAAATCTTTATCCGAGTAATTCACTCAAGCGATATCCTATATCCACAACGCCACGCTACCTTTTTTTTTTCTCTTATCTACTCGCAACTGCAGTACAAGTTTTTGAATGGAATTCAACTAGGCGATTTGACGGTTGTTGATCGACTGGAAATATTATCCGCCGATCGCGTATAATACAGTGCAGCGCGTGGAGTAAAACGTATATACTATCCGCGGAATCGTTGAATAGAATCCGAAAACCAATTGCGAAATCTGTACTACGTTTTGTAATGATCCGTACACGCCGTGATAAAAATTCGTTTTAATTTAATTAGTCAAGGTGTAATGTTCCTTGTGGAAATTTCAAAAAAAAACGTTGCACGGTACACCATCGATTGGAAAGAAAAAAAAACCGTAGACGCACGGGCCACGGACACACGCGTAATTGGACCGCATCGGGTTTCTTAACAAAGTCGAGCCCCGCTTTTCCCGCGCGTCGTACACCGAGCGTTCTCTTGTTTGAAGAAAGAAGAAAAAAAAAACTGCTCTACAGTACTTTGGTTAAACTTTCAGTACGAAAAAACAACATTCTTTTCCCCCCTCGCGACGTCGTGAATCTATCCTTATTATAGTTTTATTTTATAACTGCAAATGTACGTTTGGTAGGGGAAACAAATGTATTTAACCGAATATACGCATATTATATAGTAGTGTATGGTGCAGAACGTCTCGCAAATACTCGCGGACGAATGTAATACTTTTTTTTTTTTTTTTGGAAAAATCCAAAATAACATCGTACGAATTTAATACTATTTAAGATTCCATTGAAAATCGGTCGATTTTCTACGATTTTAATTTTTTTATGATATTTTCTGGTTCTTTTCTGGTCAACCTGTTAAAAACACAGAGATCCCTCGGGTGGTCAGTAAAAAAGTGCGCGGGCGATTAGATTCTTCTTCTTTTTTTTTTTTTAGTGAGATTCATAAAATGCAATTTTTGATTTTTGCGAAATTATTGAAAATAAAATGTAATAATACAATAATTGTAGCGCGGTGTCGGCAGTAATTAACGCCGTGGAAAAAAACCCTATCGGTTTTCAAGAAAACGGAATACGTTTTATAATTTAAACACTGTTTAATTATTTAAATGTAGGTACACTCCAGTACGTTATTGCGGTTTCCTTACTAATAATATTATTAACAAATATTTTTGGGATTTAATTATCGTTAATTTCTTTACACACGATGGAAAACGTTGTTATCTCATTGGTTTTGGATTGTTTTACATTCGCGATCGGTGAGCTTATAGTGGAACACTATATAGTTTATATTGTACCTATTGTAGCGATAATATGTCTACTATAGTCTTTCACGGTACGCGTCTGACGTCGGTATTAAGTATTAAGAAAAAAGTTTTCTCGAAAGTACGAGATCTCAACTCGCGCAAAGAAATTTTGCTCGATCTGAAAAAATCATCTGGCGAAAAAGAGTAAAGCACGCTTTGCGAGAAGCAGCGCCGCATAGGCGGAACTAGATCTCTGAACTAGGGGGCTAATTTTTATCAAAACATTTTTTTATACAAAAATATATTTTTTTAAATTTTATTGAAGTTTTGTAGAAAACACCGTACATTTTTAATGTAGACAGGTTGCCTTTTTTAGGGTGGGGTTAAATTGGTGATTGGGGGGCTAAGCCCATCTGACACCCCCTATAGTTACGCCTATGAGCAACGGGCTGTAATGTGGGCACACTATATAGGCTATATCGTCAAAGACGTCAACTGTAAGACAATAAGTGTAAAAAGTGCGCCCTTGCAGTCGAGCAGTTGGGAATGTAATTGAAAACGCCAATGTTTATATATATAATGTTACGATCATTAACGAATATTGTTCGGAATTGTTAACGCGAATCGTCAGTAAATAACGTTATAAACCTCGAAAATTATTTTCATTATTTTATCTATTAACGTTAATTGCCGGACAAATAACGTTAACATAAATAATTTAACGTCTTTTACTGCAATTTAATTCATTCAACGTCCGTAGGAGGGTAAACGTGCTATCTTTTCATGATTACGTTTCTTATGTTCAGTGTATTGTTTTGGTGATTTGGGTGCATAATAATTTATAATCTTGTCATACGCGCTCTACCACGAGATTATGACAGTACTTATAATTTACTGACTTGTCAAAGACTAACACTCTCCCTTCGTACATACTTCCGAGGTGATCAATATTAATATTATATATTGTATAATACACATATATATATATTGTTTAGTATATTGTAACGCCTTTTTAAGAGACATGGCACAGATAATTTTAATATTTATTTTATAAACGTATGTTACTATTTTACTTTTCTGACTTATCTTACTTTTGTAAAATGTTTACATATCATATTGAAAAATTAATTCGGCGAAACGGGATTCGGCAAAACGGAATCCGGCGGACCGGGACGACACGCCGGTGGGGATATATAAAACACGTTTCGCCGCAGTTTCCACCGCGGTCCACGGCAAACGCATTTTAATGATAATAATAATAATAATAATTAATATAAAAAAAAAAACACGACAGGAGAATGGCCGCTCAGAAGACTCCGTATACGAGACGGAAATATGTAAAAAAAAAATAAAATAAAATCACCTCCGGAAGTCTTAGGACGCGGTTATAGACTCGGATAGAGAAAATCGTTGAATAACGTGGAACTGCTGCAGTGTAGGCGAGGTAACGGCGATTATTATCCGAGAAGAATAAAATATAACGACCTTTTTCCCCTTCGTTTTCCTACCACTATTTTAAAATATAACTGCGATTTTCCAATGCGTACTTTGCAGCACACCTGTTGCGCGTCTTGGGTCGCGCAAAACGTATTCCGTGATTTACTGGACAAATCAATAAATTGAGTTAGCGTTTTTTTCCCGCTTCTTAAAGCCTGCGCGAAATATTAATAATAATTGACGAGTGACTTTTAACTCTGCGTACTCGCACACAATATAATATTTTCATATTGATGAGTTGGGAAAAAAAAATACTCGCCCAGCCATACCGTGTATGACGCGTCGCTGAAGTGAACTGTATAATATATAATATCGTGTAATTTATATTATATTACGCGGACGGATAAAAATCGATTTCTCTTCGTCGTCGTGGTTATTTTTCTTTCTTTTCTTCTTTTGTCGTCTTGTTTATATATATAAAAAAAAAAAAAAAAAAATATGTAGAAAATCGACCAACAATAACACAATGTCGTCTCGAACGTACGCGATATTATTATATATCATATTATATACATAGGCGAAATATATTATTTATAAATTTATATTTTTATTCCTATATGAATTCACGTCGAAAATATAAATTTGTATAGGTACGCGTAAATACGCTGCGTGCTTTCTCTGCACGCGATTAAACCGTATTGTTTTTTTTTTATGCTTTTATAGGTCTCTTTTTTTATATATATATTTTGGCTATTTCTTTTATCCTTTAACTATAATTACATAGCTCAGTCGTCGTATATATATATATAAAATAATATACTTTTACACGTCCGCGTATTCGTTTAATCGGATCGGTATAATTATTTTTATTACGGTGGAACTCCGTACGACGAAATTCCCATTTGACGAGACATTTTTCAAGAACTACGACGTTTATTATTAATTATATGTAATACAATTAATCCGTATCTCCGCGAGACTCCGAATAACGAATCTGATATATATTTCTACATAATATATAACGAATAAATTTAATTAAATTCCGGTGAAAATGAAAAAGGAGACGAAGCTGATGAGGAACTCGCGGAAGAACTACCCGAACACTTACAGAAGAAGAAACGAAAAATCTGTCGTGAGAAACGCGTTTTAGACAACAAGCAAATATTATCGTTAAACATTTTTTTTTAACTCGATAAAATCGGAACTTTTTACGAAAAAAGTACAATTTATAAAAAAAAAAAAAAATAAACCAACGATACACGCTGATTATTTCTTTTGAATTATGATTAAAAAACAAATTAAATAAGTTTTTTAAAAAAATATACCTAATATATGGTGTTTTACGTTTTTTTTTTTTTTTTAATACATTATAAAAGTATACGTGTGTATGTGCAATTAAATAAACAAATTAAAAAAAAAAAATTCCTCTATATATTACGAATTTTTTTTTTTTTTTTTTGTTGCCCGTCAGACTTCGTCGTATATGGAAGTATTATTATTCTGTTAAATAAAACGCCGGAAAAAACGCGTAATTTCTTATCATATCAAACAACGGAAATTTTAATTACGTGTACATTAGTATTATTTCGCGTATACGTACAATAATAAAACCGTTTCTCGACACTTCATTTTGGTTCGATAAAATATCATTTTTCAGTCGTTTTTACGCGTATAAATATTTAAAAAAAAAATAATAGATAAAATAAAATATTACCTAAACTGTAACGGTCGAATCGATAAGAGAGCCACGTCGCGTGCAAAACACAACGAAGCGTGGCGCGTTTATCGCGAGAAACCCTACAAAAAAACAGCTGCCGGCCGGCACACCGCCACCTGCAGCACTCGCCCGCGCGCGAAAATAATTATAATATTTTCGCGATAAAAAGCTGCAAAATATTACAACGACGTAGCCATATCGACTTTTGCCGTTTCTTTCCCGACCGCCGAACGGTGAACGTTTCTTTCGTTTTTTCTATACATATTTTTTTTTCTCTCGTATATATCCCGCGTGCGCCAAATTAGGGAAGTAGTCGTCCTCCTCCGTTCGCCTCCGAGGCGAAGATCGCCTACGGCGATACCCTGCAGTGGCGCCGAGCAATAACGCAATATTATTTTTACTTTTTTAACACGGCATTGTCGATATTTTCGAAATCCCGAACGAATCAAAATATTTCATTGAAATCGCGTAAAAACGCGACAGAAACTCTTTCCGTCTCGAACACCTGTAGGTAGCTATTTTTTCGCATATCCTGTGCGACGACGTGACTCGACAAGTCGAATCCACTCTTGACGTTTTTGAAAAAAAAAGTGCTGATTAAATCGAATCAAATTTTTCATTTTTCTCCGGTAACGCGTACCTACATGTCTTACGAACAAATCATCTAATCACTTATTAGCAGAGCACGGGCTTTTATGCAATGACAATACGTGTCATATAATATGCATGGGAAAAAAAGGTTAATATATGCAATAAAAAGAGTATAATATATATATATTGCGAAATTATAACATTGATCTCGTGAAGTCGTCGCTAAAAACGTTAAAGTCGATAAACACGTGGAGATTTTCTTAAAAAAAAAAAAATTCCAATAATCGTCGTGACAATATCCGCGCGTATACACTTTAACTATATTCCAGTGGCAGTTATATGGGAGGGAAGACAAAAGATAGATCGCCCCTCCCCCCATGGGATTTGATATTTTTTAATTTAGTATTTAATAAACTCGGTCGGTCGTATACAGTGGCAACGAATAAACGTGTAAATGTGAGAAAACTAGTAAACATTAAACAAATATTAAACGTGTAAAATAAACAAGTGTATGAAAAATGAATTCTTACCTTCATTTCATTACATTGAAATTACGCGAAATAATATTAATAATAATAATAATAATGAAAAAATAAAAAAATAAAGATTGCGTTCGCGCGTATGATCGGTCGGTCGCTCGGTCAGCATCATATTAACACCCGCATATACCAACAGCGCGTCAGTCGACCGTAATAAAACAGGAAAAGAAAGTAGTCACCAGATAGCGCTACAACACAACATAGAGGGGGTAGCAGAAAGGCGCTTATAAATAGCGGTCCGAAACCATCGGACCGCTCAGTGCAGTCACGGCGGGCAGGCGCGAAAAACGCAGTACCGCTATTTATATGCGCCTTTCTGCCACGCCCTTCTATGATGTGTCGCAGCGCTATCTGGCGAGTACTTACTTTTTCGATTTTACTGTTATTTCGTTCAAGTTCCGTGCACGCTGTTCTTCCTTATTGTACGTCTTCATTTCGTCTCGGTACACTATTACATCTTTCTTCTTGGTTATTACTCGTCGTGAAACATTTACTATCAAAAAATACTCGTAAGAATAGGAGCACTATTTCCACGCGAAAAATCGTTTACAGGAAAAAAAATCATCAATAGTAATTGTAATCCCCGTATGTTAAACAAGTCTTAACAGATTACTTTTTTAGTATATTAAACGAAATTTTTTTTTTTAATTCTGCGTATTATACGTATAATAAGTACTACTGACTACATCATCAACAGCGGCACGGGGAAAAAAAAGTTTGTTTGAATTAGCATATAACACACTATTCCAATCGGGTTATGCAATTATGTATAGTTTGCATGGAGGAAAAATGAAATTTTATATTAAACTTCCACATTAATACCTGTTCGTTGAAATCCGCTCACTTTTTTTTCCCCGTAAATAATTTAATTCACTCACAAAGTCGCAGGACGAACGAATTTAATTTAAAAAAAAAAAAAATCTGAATTGCTATTGGTTTTCGCGCAAATTTAATACAGTATAATCGTTATTGCGAATTATAACGAAAACATCGTATGTAAGATTAAAACCCGATTCAATACCTAGTACTTGTCCTGCAGATCATCGTCGTATCACTATATTCGTATGTTACCCTCAGTCGAACATTAAAACGAATTAATCGCGTATTCGTCGAATATTCAAATTTTATTCGTTATATGTTTTCTTTGTAAACAATTTCCACTGGACATTAAAACTATTCGTTTTATGTTTAAAATAATACTAATAACAATTACGTAAACGCATTTATATATTCCTTTCTGCAAGTGTACTGCACTACATATTAAAAAAAAAAAACTCGTATATTTATATAAATATTACGTTTACACGCGATGTCGAAAAATTAACACTACAGTGTTTATAACAATAAAAACACTATAAATAATTGTCAAAATTGTTTACACATGAAATAACAAACATAAAAACGCGTAAAGATTAAGCCAGTTATTTGTTCTCGTCAATGAATCGATCGAGGAATTCAGCAAAAAATATTTTCACCCAAGTAGTTTTTTCACAAGTAGTTTTTTAAAATTATTCTTCGAAGCACCTATACGGCTTTACCGACTATACGGATTTTTATTGAGAATTATACTGACGATATCGTCTCGAAAACAAATAATATTATTTTCATTGATTTTTATTTTTTTTTTGAAAAAATGGATAAAATGGATTTCTCCATAGTATTTAAATTTTGTTAAAAATACAGAAGTATTCAGAATATTTAAAAAAATACTTCAAAAAAATTATATTTGGAATACCATAAAAATACTCTAAAAAGTATCAAAATATACTTGTATTCGAATACTTTACAAGACTATGGCTGGGAGCCAACGAAGAAAAAACGTAACGTCATTTTTTCTTTCACTTTAGAAGCATAGCTTCTTCCGCGGGCATTCCCACGACTGCTTTTTTTTCTCTCATTTCTTTTTCCTTTTTCCCCAAGAAAAAAAAAACGATAAAAAAATCCCGGTGTGTTCCGGTTTTCGAACCTCGGCCGCGAGTTGGCGACCCTCCGTTTTTTTTTTCTGATGTGCACCGCGTTTGTCCGATTGCAGTCGACACCGGGAGAAATTGGCGGATATATTTTTTATTTTATTTTTTTTTTTTTGTTCTTAACGATTATCGTGAAATAAATTAATAAAAATCGTAAACAATAATTTTACGCTATACAAATAACGTAGTTTCTATCCGCTCTCTCGCGTGCACGCTATTTCATTCGACGAAAAATGCGTATAGAAATATTACATACTTATCAATAGTATAATAAAAACAATGATTCCCGGGCCGAGTCGTTTTTCTCTACACCGACGTATATCATTATAATAATTATCGAAAAACGTACTATTATTACGTACTGCGCCGACGTACGCGTATTTAAACGGCTCAATGAAAAAAAAAAAACTATTATAGTATGCCGTACAGAACGCGTATAATTTCCGTTTTTTTTTTTTTTTATTATCCGTGTGAGAAAAATACGACGAACCACTTGTTGATATTATATCGTTACGTACGTTTGGACGACAACGAAGTTTTTGTGTAAAAAAAAAAAAACCACAACGAACGCTCGATGGGGGAGAAGAAATAAAATCAAGGTCACTCTCGGTAACGAAAACGTATAATATTATAATATATACTGTTACGGTTCGGTGAGTATAGTAACCGTTGAAAATAGTATATTAACTAAATAGGTAACCGTTGCAGTTTGCCGACGACCGACCGGACGACCCCGTCCGAGTAGAAATCCTGTATTTCTAATATTTATAATACAGGGTTATTCAAAACGATTCATCCGATTTCAAATAGTTATATAACGGTTGATTATAAACTTTATCTTATACAATTATATACTAATTAACAGAGGGTAATCTCAAGTCTTAGGATACAACTAATTCGTTATTGTGTTTTTTTCGCGCTTCTGGCGATAACTTATTTTCCGCAAATATATGTCGACCGGACAACACAAAGCTTTTTTTACGTGTTGCGATTTTCAATATGTGAATCGGTATAATATAACTGTGCTATGCGATTTTTGTCGTCGTTTCGAGATTTCGAGGTTGTGCTTAGAGCATATTATGCCGACATTGTATCAGCAGTTTGATGGTGCAGGGCGTTTGTGCAATACAAGGGAAAAGCCACAGGCACACATCGCGTATCCGAGGATAACGTGGAAAGAATTAGAGAGAGTTTTCAACGCAGTACGTGTAAGGTCGACCAACAGCGCGAGTCAAGACCTGAAAATCCCTCGAACGACTGTTTGGTGTGCTTTGAGACATCGTTTGATTACCAAACCATACCACGTGTCGTAATAGTTATTACAGACTTTAAATCCCGATGAAAAATTGAAACGACTTGATTTTAGCAACACTCCCTATAATACCGTTGGATCGGTCACGATGGACGTAATGAATTTAAAACTTTGCAATTTGCCTCCTGGGTCACCAGATCTCACGGCATGTGTTTATTTCTTTTGGGGACGTGTTAAAGATAATACCGTGTACGTATCACCGTTACCGCATCAACTCTAGGTGAGCTGAAAAATCGAATATTGCAACAGCGATGGGGAGTCAGTTACAAGAGACGTGCCGCAACAAGTGTGGAGTAAATTTTATTATCGACTAGATGACGTTTGTGTGCGACCAAAGGAGCCAGCACAGAACGTTTATAGGTAGTACAATTAAATCAGATTTCAAATGTTTTTCTGCTATTCAATGTATTACACATTGTTCTAAACATAAAAATTAAAAGTATTTGAAATCGGATGAATCATTTTGAATAACCCTGTATACATTATAATGTTATCGTCTACTCATTACTCATAATATTATGCGTAAGTCGATAAATATTTCGATTTTTATTGTGCATCTATTATAGACGCCTGCAACGTTTTTGCCCCCTCTTCCCGTCAAATATTTTTATCGTAAAACACTCGATCAGTCTATCAAAAACTCTTGGGAATCGATCGGAAACGCGCGGTTATTTACGATCAGCGTGTGTCGATATAAGTTATAACGAGACGTCGCGAGACGAGAAATTCTTTTTGAAAAAATACCGCCGACGACGTATAATATTGTTGAATTTTTTTTTTATTTTATTTTATTTTTCCTCGCGACGCGCGATCGTGCTCTGGAGATAATAATATAATACGTTAAATAACTTATACGTTAACAGTTCGTGCGCGGTCGTCAAAAAAAAAAAACTTTTTAATACTAAATAAATAAATAGATATATAAAGTTCAATATTACGGAAATGCTGTACCGCGGTTACTCAATCTCGTCGCGAAATATATATTTACGGATGAAATAATAACGTCGTATTGTTGTATAATATTACACGGTATACGCTTTAATGGATTGTTGAAAATATTTCATTTTACAGGTGGACACGCGTTGTTGAATATAAAATATTTAAGCGTACAAATTACATTTAATATATATATATATATATTGTTAAATCGCTTTTTTTTTCTTTATAGACTTTTTAATATAGATTTAATTAAAAACCGAATTTCTTTTTTTAGAGATCTCTTTTACCGCGCTTCCCTGATTCAGAACATGTAAATTTAATTTTGTAAAATATAATTACTAATGAATAAAATATACCGAAATAATTTTTTTTTTTTTAATCTCAGTAGATATTAAATAGCTGCCTCATAATAGTAAAAAAAAAAAAAATCACTCCGTACAATAAAACAAACGAATACTGCGCAGTAAACGTTGACGCGTCACTCAGTATTAACAAATCAAATCTTTATACACTTAATATTACTATTTAAAACATATTTCTAATTTTAAACATCAAATTATATGTCCTTTTAAATTGTATAGATTCCGCGTTGTCACCGTATATATACTCGTAATATTATTATTATTATTATTATTATTATTATTATTATTATTATTATTATTATTATTATTATTATTATTATTATTATTAATTATTAATTATATCGTCATTAATGTGTTTGCAGTGACGTGGACTCAATGTGTCGATCTTACGAGATTTGTAGCGGAGAATACGACACGGCCGAAAATGTAATAACTAGTCAATTCCGTTACAACACGTTGGGCCATATGAAAATCGATTACTCGTCCAACTGGAACAATCTGGACAAATACATTTGTCGAGTATGAGAGATCTGTCCGAGTGTGGGCGTGCCTGGCCCGTTCGTTCGTGTAATACGCAGTACGACGACGTATTCACGTTATAAATTTAATCATTTTTTTTTTTTTTTTTTTAACTGGGCACAATACATATAACGGCGGATACGTCTCGTATTTATGCTACACGAAATTGTCTGCAAATACTCGTGATATAATTACTACGCACAGTAGTAGTCTTCAATGTATAAATATTGTAAATTACTCGTCTGCTCTTTGATCCGTACGGGCAATATGATACGTATTAACACTGAAATAAAATATAAAAAAGAACAATATTATAATACGAGGGAAATTTTTAATCGGGGGGTTTTTTTTTTACATTTAATATAATATATTTTTGTATATTTTTAAAAAAAACCCGAGTTACGTTCATACGGAAAATCTTAATAATTAGTCGTAAAAACTTTGAAAAAAAAAAAATTCGAATTTCCATATAATACAATACTTTATAGCGGTAATTTTTTTTTTTTTTTAGTTCGGTTTGCGTTTTATTACTATTAATAAAATGTAATTTCAATTTATGTTAAAAACTCGAAAAAATTGTTTTATTTATTCAGTATATATATACATAATATGTGTATAACACGGATATATAATATTTTACCTCCTGTACCGTCTACTCGTTATTATTATTTTATCAAATTTACATTCGCGACGACGCGTTATATATAGTAACAATAAAAATTTTATTAGCATATACGAGTATAATATGAAATTGCAAAAAATAAAAAAGATATATAAATTGTAAAAAGATAAAAAAAAAAATAATAGAAAATAATATATTAACGGCACACACGAGATTTTTTTATTTTTTTTTTATTTAGATTGGTATGCATATAATAAATTACAGCAATCGCACTGTAAGGCGATACACTCATCAACGCTGATCTACCCGAAGAAAGAAAATAGAATATTTGAACACACTTGATTATCTCCTATTTATACGTCGCGAAGAAAATCGCTAAATATATACAGTATTATCGATTGTCTTTGATCTTTATAAGAGACCTTATCAAATAGTTCCAGGACAGTCTAAATAGTAATCGGCAATAATCATAGTAGTTAAGGGGCTTGGCGGTTATTTATTAATGTATATTCTTAATAACTTTTTCTTCGGCGTGATGATACGCCCACAGTGAAAACCGGATTATGCGTATATTGAGCGTATTACGCATTGTACAGTACGAGAGTAGTAGGAGAGGATCAGATGTGTAATAGAAAATTTGAAAATGCCTTGTACGAAATTTATCATAAATCTCAATTGAAAGACATTAAGTTTGTCGGATTTTCGTTTTTAAAACGATCCAAAACGATTCATTGATCAGAAAAAGTATACAATTTTCGTGCGCGCGTGTAAATTTGATTATTTTTATCAAAATATTCCACAACCAGAAATATCCGCCACTGGTTCGAAACACTGGAATTTTCATCAATTACAATAATATAAATACATTACGTATTCAAAATTATGGCGTAGGATACATAATACTATTATTATTATGTTTAAAAACAAAGCGACTGTTATTTCGGCACGTTGATTAAATGCATACTAAAACAGTGTTGTCTAGCACGAAACTTATTATTGTTAAAAAAGAAACGCAATCGATGTAGGAAAAAGAAAAAAACGAATTACTTTTACAGGACAACCGGAATCTAAACAAAAAACACAATTATAAATATTAAAGAAAAAAAAAAAGTACTCGACTAAGCCTATAATACTACTTCTTTTATAAAATGTTTTTTTTTTTTTTTTTATACGTACATGATGTTATTTTAGATTTTCCTTTCTTTCCTTTTTTAAATCCGAGAAGAAAAAAAAATGTAGCTAATGGTTTTGTATTATTTATTTGAAATTCGGAAGCAATAATAAATCATTGCATTCAGATAAAGGATTCTGACCAAAACTCGGATTGCCACTTTTTTTTTTTTTTAGTTTTATTTATTTATAATAATAAATTCCGAAAAAAACTGCTGGGAAATTTAAAAAATAACGTCTTTCAAGTACCACCTGCGTTAAATTTCCAATCTACGGAGAATAAATTAGATATATATATACATAAAAGAACATAATGTATTCATAGGTATCTACTAATATAATATAGGAGTACGCGAACCGTTAAAGAAAATGTAAAAATTACATCTCACGCGATCTCGCAAAACCTAAATATATTTCCGTATAACACGCGTAATCGTGATCGTATTTTTCTTTTTTTTTTTAAATGTTAAGATTTTTTTTTTTTGATATCTCTCGGTTAAGAATGTACAGACATTTTCGATTCATTACCGAGCTTCACTTCAACCGAATATTAATATAAATAAAATTATTATAAAAAAAAAAATAAAAAAATGTTCGTTTTTCTCTATACCGTCTTATTTCCTTCGCTTTATGCCCCGCGCGTTCTGTGCGAAACTTTACTCAATTTTCTCCATGCGGCCGCTCCACTAGTCTCTTATTTCTCGTCTTTTCATTCCACGACCGTCGAGGCGATATTTCTACACAAACGTTTTTGTATATACAATGTGTGTGTATATAAAACACCATCAGTTCACGCTACTATAGTACACATACCATTTTTTTTATATACCCACAAACGTCTAGGCGACTATACGTCTTTTAACAAATCATTATTTATTTATTTATTTATTTTTTTTTTTTGCTTCACAATATCGCACGATTCTAAAAACGTTTATTTTACGACAGAGTGACAGTCTGCAGGTGTGCAATCAGCAGTGAAGGCATCATTGGGCCTTATTTCTTCGAAGAGAACAACTACGCTGTTACTATAAATTCTGAGCGATATTTAAACATGATCCAACAGTTTCAGCAGATTAATTTGGCACTAGTGTGATGGTTTCAGCAGGATGGTGCCACGGCCCATACTGCTAGAAATTCGATGGCTGTTTTGAGGGAAATCTTCCCGGGGCGCTCGATCTCTCGGTATGTACGGTGACATTCCGCGGCCCGCGCGCTCACCGTTTTTAACTCCGTGCGACTAATTTTTATGGTGCTACCTCAAGAGCGAGGTGTTTAAACGTCGACCCAGGACCGTAGAAGCCTCGAAGCACGCAATACGTGTTGAAGTTGGCCGCATTCCGCAAGAGACGCTTCGCAGAGTCATGCAGAACTTCAAAAAACGGCTACAGCAATGGCACTGCAGACAATGAAGGACATCACTTAAATGATAATATGTCGTTTAAAACTAAGTAAAATTAACTTACGATTATACTCTGCTGGTGCCGCAATAAAGTTTTGTTCTAACATGTTATTTTTTTTATTTACTTTCAAAGTTAGGGATACTTCCCTGCCCCGGCCTGTATTTAAAATTAATTTCGTATCTGTTATAAATACGGTGTTAAATGGTTAAATCGATATTATGACATCAATAAAACACACGGGGTCGTTTTACTTGAATTTTGTATTTCAAGAGAAGAAGAATAGTATGTATAGGGGAGGCAATGAAATCTTTACCTATACACAGGCGGGGAAAAATGATCGTTTTCGGGACGGTTTTAAAATGTCGCGTGTACGCGCAATAACGCGTAAGTCGGTATTATCAAATGACAAGAACGTAATTACAGATCAGACGAGTGAACAACACTATTATATATATACATATACGTCTCCTCGTCTATAAGCAGTAATCATTTCCCCCCGGGAATTCTTCTTTTATCTCGTTCGCACGGTCCCGCAGCGGCTTCTCATCGCGCCCCGCACCACCGCCAGTAAATATGTATATATATATATATATTATATAAATAATAATAAATTATACAAAGAGATATTATATAAAAATTTTGTTTTTTTCGTTTCACTGGTCTCGACAAAATGCTTTCCCGATAGTTTCTCACCCCATACTGACCGAATTTTCCCGGGTTTCTTTATTCCTCGAGCCGCCGAATCGGTTCCCGTCCCGTCGACTTTTGCGCGTTTTCACAAATATTTCGGTAGTTTTGAAAATATGTATATTTTTTAAATATATATTATAATATTATAATAAACTATATATATATATATATTTTTTTTGTACAGACAGCACGCTTGATATAATAAACGACGAATCTCGTACATAAACGTCCGAAAATCGAAGACGTAAACGCTATACGTAACGAAAATCGATTGAGGTTTTCCAAAAGTCACGCGTAAATAAACACAACAATTATTGAATTAAAGACGAATAATTATTTTCGGTTTTATTTTCAAACGCGTTGTGTCGTGGCAAGGAGATTCATATTGGCGTATTGTTGTTAGACGCCGCGTTAGGTGTTCCCTGACCGGAGAATTTCGATTCAACTTTTTTTAATTTAAACAATTTCCACCAAATAAGCGTATATGCGGCGACAATATGAATTATTCGATTTTATAAATTAAAAATCGTAGCGTTTTTTTTTTTTTTTAACTTTTATAATAAATACTCGGCTTGTTTTTTCCAGACCACTCGTGTGGGTCGCCGGAAAAACAAAAATTTAATAAGAAAATAAATCGTTCGCTTTTTTCTATATTTACGATTCTTTCTCTTTTCTCTCTCTCTCTCTCTCTAACTTTAAATGTACTCGGAAAAATGAAATTTTATATTAAAAATACAATTTTTTTAATATCAATAACAACAATTTATTTATAAACAAAATACCGGTAGTTGCCGCCGACATTATTCAATCGCTTTATACACGCATTCGTTCGCTATATATTATTATAAACGACAATATATATATATATATATACATATTATTTTACACTTTAAATTCCGCTCTTTTCGTAATTATACGTCGTCGCGGTCCAATATGGAAATTCTTCGATAAATCCCCCCTCCCGCACTTCCAATATAATATCTATTAAATTAAATGTAAATTCAATATCGTCCATAGTGATTTTTTTTTTATTTGGCTCAAAATACAGGTAATATGGATTTAGGGTCGACATTTTTTTTTTTTTCATCTCGTTAATGAGAAAATAAAATATCGTCGTCGTATAAAAAATATTCTTTTGAAAATATTACGTGTACATAATATGTTCCGTACAATAATTATAAAAAAAACTATAATGAAATCCTATATGTAGTTTATACAGTGGCGTACATACGGGGGGGGTTTTCGGGTTCAAACCCCAGGACCAAAAAAAAAAAAATTGTGATATTATTATAAGGCCCGTTGCGCGTTATAACATGTTTTAATTTTTACACTCTACAACGGTGCACAGGTATTGTGTGCACTATCGGCTCCTACTCATAAATTCCTTCATGCGCCGTTTAAAGGGATGGTTTTAGTGTTGGTTATTTTTTAAACCCCCCCCCCCAGAACAAATTTGAATGTACGCCACTGAGTTTATATATATATATATATATACGCGAAAACGTCGACATATTCCAATGAAAACGTATTCTATATATGTTTTCTCGGCGTTTCGCACACGAAACCTGTATCGATAAATCGACAATATTTTCAAATTATTTTCCCACACCGATTGATTTGTATCGGATCAAATTTCCATCTGTCTATACGTCAAATCGTCGTAGGTACGCGCAACATATATTTACTGCGCGCGACATCCGCACTCTATATACAGCACGTTTGTTGACAAGAACGGATTGGAAAATGTTTATTACGGCCCGGAAAACGAATTACTATAGAGGTTCGAGTGTTTTTTTTTTTTTAAATATTATTAATTCTTTTTTTCTTCTTCTCATAACTTTGAAACCGAGCAAATATTTAAAGTATGGCGCTTCGGATATTAGACAATTCTGTATACGCCGGTTACGCGCCGCGGCGAGACGGATTTTTTCGGCAAATTTTTTTTTTTTTTTTGTTTTTTTCCCGACCAAACGCTGTGTTTTATTATTCGTAATATTCAAAGCGGGCAGTCGATTCACACAGTAAAATATTAATATTAAACTTTAGTGTAGAATTTCGAATACGTCGAAAAGTATATGGCGTTTAATCGATAAATTATATACTATTTATTTTTATTATATTTCGTTACACACTGCTTCTGTGTAGTAATTAATAATAATAATAATAATATCTGTATGTATTGTAGATTTTGGAACAAATATGTTACATATATATATTCTTAAAATGTGTGTATAATCGTTTATTTCAATTGATTTTTTCGTATACGAAGTACACGTTTTTCGTCTAAATTCGTAAACCGCGTAAATAAAATGATCACAAAATATTTTTTTTTTTTCGTTTTAAGCGTAAAACGGGAAACCAGTATTTTTTTTTATTATTATTATTTGACGGGATACTTAATTTGACGATGTGTGTGTGTATCCGGCATTCTATAAAATACCCTAGGCCTTCCGTATGGAATGTCGAAAATGAGTAGGAAAAGTATGAAATTTATATAACGACTAGATATTCCATAATAGAACGCCGAACCACGAATAAAAAGTGTATATAAAATATTATACGCATTTGTAGTGTATCGACTAACAATTGATGATGGCCGCGATGGGTATGATATAATATAGTTTAGAGACTAGGGGAAAAGAGCTTTTAAAGTCTTCTGAGATCAAGGTAATCCGCAATAACAATACGTCGAAAAAAAAAAATTAATAACGATTGACCGCGAATTGCCAATGGAAAAATACTTTACATACAATATATCGCGACCCAACAGTGAACTGCACGCAATCGGTTGTTTTGCCGAACGCACGCGTGCAGTATAGTCGAAATGTCGAACCAAAAAAAAAAACAAAAAAAAATGTGTGCGTGTGTATATTTTATACGAAATTCGCTGCGATAAATAAATAAAATAAAATAATATACGCGTTTAAAAACGAATTAAAACGACATTGGCGTTCTGTATAGAGAAATCCTAAGAATTATATGCGTGGGCGTAATTTAAAAAAAAAAAAAAAAACGAACTGAATCGTTATACGCGCGTTGCCAAATAGTACGGAGATATTCTGTGTAGAATTCCAACACTTCGTAACGTATTTGTTTACAAACTCCTAAACGGAAATATCGATTGCCCCGAATTATTATTACAACGAATCGGTCTTAAAGTACCCTCCTTCAATTCTAGACGTAATCCCCCTTTTGCTATACCTCAGTGGAAAAAAAAATTATTTTACAAATAGTCCGGTGTGCCGCTTACCAACAATAATGTGCGATCAAATAAATAATTTTGATTTCTTTTTTGGATTCTATTGCGTGCCGCAATTGTAAAACAAATATATTATACAATTTAAATAATTAATTGTTATTTTCCGTTCTTTATATATTTACTGTATTATCTTTGTATATTATACTCTCACCCCCTTGGGGTGTTATTGTTTATTTATTGATTCTAAATAAATTAATTATTATTATTATTATTATAATATTTTTCAAAATTGTTTATAAATCGAGTGATCTCACGCACCGCGTGCGTATAGTTATTATTTTCGGCGTCGAATCTAAATTTAAAAAAAAAAAAAAAAAACGAGACGACGAAGCGTTTATATTTATTATTATAATATTATATTCCGCGTCGAAAATATTATTATCCGACCAATAATAATATACCGTTTTCTGCGAATCATCGTCATCGTTTCACCCGCGGTTATAATAGCTGTGTGCCTGTCGCCTGTGTATAATATACATCGCGCACGCGTGTATTAATAATATATTATTATAATTGTACAGTCGGATCGCTTTTAGCTTTCGCTGCCGCTCCGCAGTGTAATTTGTTGCGCAGCAATATTATAGACGTACTACGTATATACACTGCAGTGCTTGAATTGGGAAAAAAGTAGTAGAGATAGATACTCTAGCTATTTTTTAAGGAGTAGCGTCCTTAGCATTTTAATATCCCTCACATTACCTCGGGAGGCTTTGCCCACCCCCCCTCCACCCGCTACACCTCCTTTTACGGTCCCCTAAGAAGCATTAATATAAAACCATTAAACACGTATCATAACAAAACGGAATAATATAGGTAATATAATATTTTATTAAAGTTCCTGAATTTATAGATAATGAATGGTTATCATTGATGGCTAATTATCGGTTATCACGTATGAGGTATGAGATATCAATACGTTTTGTAAATATTAGAACATTTTGTAAGATTTATATATATATATATATATTTAATACAAAAATGTAAGTTGAGCAATTTTATGAAAATATAAAAATTAAAAATAAAAACACGTCCTATGCGGTCCCTTTTAAAAAGTAGGGGTATACGCTAGAACATCGAAAATATTAATTGGGGTACTCAGTCCCCCCTCCAAATCAAGCACTGGCCGTCCCCCGCGTTCCTCTTTAAAAAAGAATAGTAGAGGTACGCTCAAATATGTGAAAAAATAGAAGGGGTACTGAGTAGTCCTCCCACGTTCCCCCCTCCCCCAAGTCAACCACTGTATATACAAAGACATCAGACCGAAACTATATACCAGTGTTCGTTCGTATACAGTGTATATTCCGTATACACTACTACATATTACGTTATATTGAAATTTATTCTGAAAAATTATAAATAATATCGTAAACCCGTTCGAAGAAGCCGTGCTTCTCCCGAAGTTAGGCGCATGTGCCGTACGCGTACACACGCCATATCTGAAAAATCAGATTATATTTGATCGTACGCTAGCAAAACAGTGTGCTATTTTACTACCACGCTCGATTAGAGGATGCTTTTTTTTTTTTTTTTTACTAGCAAATAGTGAACTATATTTATATGCTATTCAGTTTTAGTCCGCCGCCGGGCGGCGGACGAAAATTGGTTCGTTTCGCGCAGGCGAGGTTCTACCGGTATTCTGATTGGCGGAAACCGTCGTGAGCCGACTGTTGCCGACAGCAACAGCCAATGACAGAGCAGCTATTAGCCGCCTGGGGAGGGGCAACAGCCAATGACAGAATAGCTATTAGCAGCCTGGCGGGTCTAGCGTCGCTCCGGCTCTCGTTCAACATGCGCGTTCCGATAGACTCACTAAACGGAATAGCATATACAGTTGGTAGTAAAATAGCATCGTATAAACGACCATTATACAAAGGAAAAAAGTTATACAATCGCTTTGCCTTCACACTGCAGTTTCATCGACTCGCCCGAAAGATATTTAATGATGGAAAAGTGGAACGTTTCGCGTATTTTTTACCGACTAATGACACACACACACACACACACACATTTTTTTTTTTATATATATATAGTGAGTATTATTAACAGTAATATAAACGATTTGTTCGGTATTTCGAGAAAAAAAAATTATTACCTATTATTAAATACGGATATGAGAACGATACAATATAATCGTGCAGCAGTCGATTGATTTCTAGTAAAACCATATTATTATCGATAGTAGTGTAGAGTACACCGGAACTGATTGCGATTTATTTGTGTTTTTTTTTTTTAATGGAACGCCGCAGGTCGTGTCGGAAACAGTCGTGTAAAAATATCTTTACGTTAAAAAAATCTTTAGCGAACAATTTTTTTTTTTTTGTAACGAAATGGAAGAAACGAAAACGGTTTCTGAAATCGTTTTGTTCAAAAATTATTGTTTGTTAGCGAAAAGTTTTAAAGTTTGCCGCCGACTCGTGCTTGACAAGAAGACGTGCGCACGCATATGTTTAGAAACTTTGGAAACTTTTGAATTTTCAATATATGGAAATCGCGTGTCATATAATGTATTATGTGATGCAATTTTAACGATCACATTATTAACCTAACCGCGAACAACATATATATTTTTTTGTTTTCGAAAATACGAATAATTACTATACACTTTTAGATGACATACTGCACAGATACGTTTTTTTTTTAATTTTCGTTCGGCGATAGATTTCATTCTAGATTCTTATACATAACGAATTGAATTCAGTGTCCGCGCGCGCTAATATGCGTACAATGTATCATAATATAGAATTCGTTCGACGACATATTATTTATAATAATAAATATGTACTAAAAAAAAAAAAATTACCGAAATCATAAAAAGCAATACAGTGAGTGTGTGCGCGTAAAATGTTGTATTTTTTTTGTTTCGCGCAGAGTAGTATATAATATTATAATATTACAACGCAAATACTCGAGGCATTATACGTATACAGTATACAGACGCGAGACGGACGTTCGGCGGTGATGATGAATGTGCCAGCCCAAAACGACATTAAAAACGCCGACGGAGATGGTCGTTAAATACATATTTCGATAAAAATGATAAAATGCGTATAGGTATTGTAATAATTTTGTTGTTTTTTGTTTTTTCTCCGACGTGATTGATGCGAATTTTGAAATTCGCGCCGATTACGTTGCGTAAATCAAAACGGTTTTGCGCGTGAAATGCGTCGTACCGCGCACTTTTTGCATTTCAATTGAAAAATTACTCTGCGTCGTTTTAAAACAGCGCGTTTGTATACGCGCGGTCTCTCAGCCACGCGAACCGAAGAAACGGTCTGAGACAACTCGTTATTTACGCTATTATACATATCCTGCAGCGTGCACACGAAAAAATAGTGTATTTGTATTTGCAGGAAACGAAACGAATACGAAATATAACTGACCGTAGTCATTGCGCAGTTCTTCCGCTGTGCAATTGACCCGATAATCGTTATGAAATAATCAAGCGTTTTTTTTTTTTTTCATAATATAACGTATATACGAATAATATAATATCCATTCATTTGTATCGTAATTTTCAAGTCATATAACGTGAAATATTTCAACAATATTAAAACTCAAAGATTAAACCGGAAAAAGGTGCGTGTATGAAAAAATACATTTTTTTTTTTTTTTTTTTTTTAAACGGTCTTGTTTGTAACGACCGTAGGCGTGGGTAGGGTGAGGGGGAGCTGAAGTCATAAGCCCCGACCACGTGTGGTACAGTCCCACCGCACAAATTCTCTGATTTCCGAGTCGCTCATTATAAATAGTCGTAATTGACTAATATAATAGTTGTCACAAACTTTTGTTAGGTACGCCTATAATAGTAATCATCGAATTAAAATAGGTTTGCTCCGCTCCGCCCCCCCGTTGAAAACAGTCTGGGAACTAACAGGACTTTGGGAAATCGAATTATGGTTTTCTCGAATAACGCCAGGTACGTATATTCGAACAGATTCGGACGATTTTTTTACTTTTTCGTGACGTGAAAAAGCACGAAAACGATGCCCCGCGTACGAGTTTCTCGACCGATTTTCCGAATTTCTCGATTCAGTGTTAATATTCCCCGTGTATATGGAAAACGGCCGACAAAACGCAATAAAGTCAAAAGTATCGGCGCACAAACGACCGCTGTATACCTACGGTCAATACGAAATCGTGCCCATACGCAGTGTCGGCCTGGCACACCATAGGCCCCTGGATCTTTTTACTCTAGGGCCCTCTTAATATGAAGTTAAAAAAATACGTATCAATAAAAAATTATAATATACGGTGTCCCGGATCTAAGGGCGGAGTGACTCTAAAATTATTGCCGGGCAAATACGATTTTTCCGGGCCACTTATGAAAAAAATGAATTTTTTTTTTTTTGGACAAGCGTCTTCTGTTTCTATATGGAGTCAATACAGGTTAATAAAAGACCCTATGTTGAAGTCAGAATTTGGTGGTCGGATTTAGTTTTTAAGTTAAAGCAATTTGAAATTTGACAATTTTACCGTGTTCCTTTAATATAGGTTTATTTTTTCCAATTTTCAATGCATATACTATTATAATTATAGTCCAACGGATAAATACCACGATTTGACGTGTACGGTTCGGGGTTCGCGAACCGCTGTTGTTGTTCTCAAATCAATTTTTGCATTATTTTTTTTTATACGTTATAATAATACAAGGTAACGATTTCAAAACTGGTGGAGACATAGTGTTCAAAAATATTGGTATAAAAAAAAAAAAAAGATGGGGCCCCGGCCGCATTCGCGGCCTAGCGGCCATGGCCAGGCCGACCCTGCCCATATATGCGTTTGGCGCGCGTCCCAAGCATTTGCACATTATATGCGAGTCGTGTGACGATACAGCTCGAAATGCACTCACCGCAGTGTACTCCGGTCGAGTTAACTATTTTATGCCGGACGCCGTGAGTGTTGACTTCGAACTTTTCGCGAATTTTTCGTTTTTTTTTTTCCTCCTCCTATACACTCCTGTACGCGGCTTTGATATTGTAGTGCGCCGTCCACCACGTTTACGTCCCGCGTCACCACAAAAACACATCGGCAACAAAACAATGGCGGCCGTTCATCAACAGTGTAATACGGTCTTTAGATTAGTATTATAATAATATCCCCCGTAGATAAAAAGGATTTTGATCAAGAATTAAAACTAAACAATTGAAATCGCTAAATTTAACGGGTACGGACGAGATTCAATTTTAAAAATTGATTAGGAAACGCACAAACGGCGAAAAGAACTTAAAAAAAAAAGAACCTAATAGGTATCTGCTGGGTAAACGTACGTAAACGTAATATTATAATTCATAAAAAAAAAAAAAAAAAGTCCGTGTGCGATTCGGCGGATGAACTCGAGACTAATACTGTTGTATAATACACTCTGCTCGATTAAACCCCGCAGGACGATCAGTGGCGTAATTACGAATGTTATATGGGAGGGGATAGACAATTTAGCATTATTGGATAATCCATAATAACTGTAACGACTAACGACCCTTTAAAACGTTAGTCAATCGAAATTAATAAAGTAATTGCGATACTCGTATTTTTATTATTTTCTTTAATAAAAATGACATATTTTATAATAAAATTTCTAATTTTCTTCGTTTTTTTCGTTTTTTTTTTTTTAGCTAATTTATTGAGTACACTTCATCCAATTTTACTTAAAAAATCTGAATATGGATAGACCTTTCTTCAGTGACCTAATCTAACCGTATCATACCAGTAACTAGTCAATAAACCGAGGAATCCTATGAATTATGATAAATACTAACAAATTTTGTTAACGCAAAAAAAGTATTATTTTTAATTATTACATTTTTTTTGTACATTAGACGATACGTTATGTAAAAAAAGAAAGCCCATGGGAGGGGATCCATCCCCATACACCCCCCTCCCCCCGTAATTAAACCCCGCAGGACGATTAGTGTAACGTTTGTGACCGGTACAGGTGAATGCAGCGGAGGCGGCCATGAACGGGGCCGGGCCATAATTAACGCGGCAATACTAATATACAGAATCGTATACAGCAGCGAATAACGACGACTGCGCGCGTGAATGATTGCGACGATTGTACAGTTTACAGGAAAATATAATACGTATTTATTTCAAAACGAACAGTTGTATGTGAGTACGAATTTCGTGTTGAAACGAAAAAGAGACGCGAGCGCGCGCGATTTACAGAGAATAAAATTCCAATAAAATGCGGACTTCTCGGCGCGGAATTAAATTAGGTGCGTACACACATATAATATAATATATAATATAAAGTTACGCGTGTCCAAATACCTATACTCGAATTCCGTCGTTCTGATCCGACACGAAATTTATTATCTTCATTGCTCTTTTATTACTATTATTAATTTTGTTTTTTTCCACCATTATTATTACTATTACACGTTTGCGATTTTCCGCACCGGCCCGGAGGAGAACGTGCCACTTCGCGTAGGAATCTACTTGACACACACACACACACACACACACACACACATCACACGGATCTATATACTATTGTCCGTTTGTTAAACGTCGCGGCGGGATGTGAGTTAAGCACGGCGAGGAGTACACGTGTATACAGAGTGTATTTAAAAAAAAAAAATGCTTTTTTTTAAATTTGCACAAAAAAAAACGCTTTATTTTCCGAAAAAAAAAAAACAAAACAAATATGTACTTCTTAAAATTATTCCCGTTTGATTACGAAAAATAACACCGTTCGAATGACCGGCGGCAGCCCGTCGATGACAACGCGCGATCGACGAAATCGGCTCCGTAATATACCGCGGCTTCTCACTGCAGTTGAGCACCGCCCGCGGCCGCAATATTATTAACACTTCTTCCTTCAAATCACTGCTGGCAGGACGCGGTTCGCTGTATCTTCTCTCGATAGACTCGTGACGACACGACGAAAAACCTCATTGGAACAGAAAACAAAAAAAAAAAATCACAAGGGGGTGAGAGGTCACTTTACTGGCCAGCAGTGGCGCAACAAGCGGGGGTGTTGGGTGGTATACTTACACCGGGGCACCAGAGCGCTCGTGACATTTTAGGGGTCACCGTGCGACGCGTTTGCACGCATTAGGTATAGTTTATTTTATTTTTAGGGCACCGTGTAATTTTTGTTACCGGGGCACCACGAGTTGTAGTTGCGCCACTGCCAGGCCCGCGATTAAGGTCGATTAATCGAAAACCAATTAATTGTGGGCGCCTTCGTACGAGAAGACTCGATTTTGGAATGAACGAAATTCAACACTATGGCCTTGTTCAGACGACGATATAAAAACAAACTTTTTCGTTCATTCGGTGAATTCTCTTGCAGCCTAAAAGATTAATTTTTTTTTAAAAAATAATCCTTTCCTTTATACGAGTAACAAAACCCGCTTCAGGCGTGGGCCCCCAAATTATGTTTGGCCCCGGGCCCAACATTTTCTCAATCCGGGCTTGGCCACTGCTGGCCAGTTCACACTGCACAGCAGGAAACGAGACGAATCGGCGGGAACTCTTCGTCGTGCGCGCAGCAGCTGTGCAGACGGTCTCGCGTCGGTGCACGTTCGCTCCGCGGACCAAAAGCGTCGGGAACGAAAAGACCGATCGAAAATAACGAGTCATAACGGGTAAACATTTTTTCGGGTCACAATACAGTTAGAAGACTTTTTTTTTTTTATGTGGGGGGATTCTAGTTTCAAAATTCAATTTTTTTTTCTGACCATTCCAATATCGTTCTATTGCAAAAATTCCCCTCGGATTAAACCATTATCATTAGCCGAGTACAATTTAATATTATATATAGTAGTCCTATACGTATATATATAATACCAAAAAAACGCATCATTATTCGTTGGATTTCAATATTCTGAATTCTTTAAAGCACCGGGACCCGATTTCGTTTTCACAGCTAGTACCTACATATATATATAGCGTACAGCTGTGAAAACCGAGGATTTCCATATTATTTTCGCACACATTTTCCTCGTCGACCGAAACGACAAAGTACAAAGATTATCGCCGGTTATTACCAAAAAAAAAAACATTAGAAATTTAAAAACTTATAAAAAAAAAAGAAAAAACCGTCCCGTTTCCGTTTTTACACGCGCACATACACGCAAAACGCGTTTTTACATCCGCACGAATTACAAAAATAGTAGGCAATTTTTATTTATTTTTTTTTAAAAGAATATTTTTTTTTACTTTTTTTTTGGCGCGCTCTGTATTACGCGCCTCGCTCACCGGGCCGTCAATTAGGCAATGGAAAAAAACAGACGGCGTGCGGCCAAGGTAGATTTTTAAATCCCATATACGATTTTGACATATATATATATATATATATATATTTATAAACGAGATGTTAACAAAAAAAAAAAACGTTCTAACGAGACGTGACTGTACTACATTATTATACAATAACGATCCAACCGTGTGTGTGTGTGTGTGTGTGATCGACGACAATTATTTTTTTTTCTTCTTCGGAAAACCGGGCAGAAAACGAGCGTGGACGGTGGCGGCGGCGTGAACACAATACCGTAAAAAAAAAAATGGTGTATAACATATATTATTTTTTATACGAGGCGATTCCGATCGCAATTAATTTGCTCGAGCTTATACGAGATGACGATTTGTCGGGGGAGAGCGCATATACTAGAGAGCCTTAATATATATAGCCTTATTATATATTAAGGCTCTCTAGTATATACATACGAGGTAACCGTCGTTTGACAATTATGGAACTTAGTAATGAGTTTCAAATTTCATTTGGATCAGTTCAAACCATATTAACGACTGATTTAGACATGAGAAGAGTTGCAGCCAAATTTGTTCCAAAACTGCTCTCAGGTGAGCAAAAAGAAAACCGAAAACAGATCGCCACTGATTTGCTAGAGTGTTCCGAATCTGATGATTTTTTTTTAAAATCAATTATAACTGGTGACGAGACTTGGGTATATGGCTACGATCCAGAAACAAAGGTACAATCTTCGCAGTGGAAGACACCTGATTCACCACGACCCAAAAAAGCTCGTCAAGTTCGGAGTCAAGTGAAGGTCATGTTGACCGTTTTTTTTTTACTACCAAGGTGTTGTTCATCATGAGTATGCTCCAAAAGGACAGACCATAACAAAGGAGTACTACATTGATGTTCTTCGCCGTTTACGAGACGCTGTACGAAGAAAAAGACCCGAGTTTAAAGAGTCTGGTAGTTGGAAATTGCATCACGATAATGCACCAGCCCATTCAGCCCATGTTGTGCAGCAGTTTTTGGCCAAACATGGTATCCCAGTTGTTTCTCAACCCCCCTATTCACCAGACCTAGCTCCATGTGATTTTTTTTTATTCCCAAAAATAAAAATGGCGCTTAAGGGTAAACGTTTTCAAGATGTAGATGAAATAAAACAAAATGCGACGGAGCAGCTACGAGGAGTTTCTAAAAATGACTTCCACAGGTGTTTTCAAAAATGGCAGGAACGTTGGAGAATATGTATGGACTCAGAAGGAGCATACTTTGAAGGAGATTGAATGTAAATAACTTTATCTAATAAATATTTTTTTTTTTTTTAACAGTCTCGATACTTTTTGATTAGACCTCGTATATATTTGAACATAGAGCCACGGTCGGCGTACAGAAAAGAAAAAAACCAAGACCATTCCCACTTGCAGTAATTTTTTTTTTATAATTTTAAATAAAATAATATTTTTATTCGCGTAAACCCGGGCAAAGAAATCAAATAAACGTTTTTTTTTTTTTTTTTAGATTCTGAGCGGAGCGAGGGATCCAATGGTTTTACAATGACGTTTATTATTATTTTTTTTTTTGCTATCCCGCGTTTACAGATTTTCGACCAGAAGAAGTGCTCCGATCTCTTCGGTCACACTTATTGTTTCCGGCCAGCGATTCGCATCTAGTCGGTACTTTAGACCAGTGGCGTACGCAGAGGGGGGTTAAGGGACTGAAGCCTCTCCCATTGACCGTTTAATACTATTTTTTTTTATGTTTCATTATTATATATTATACTGCAGCATAGGTTCTCAAACATATTTCATCCACCGCCCACTTTGAGAGTCAAAATTATTTTAGTGCCCCCCCTCCCCAAAAAAAAAAATTGTTAAACTTACCGATTGTTGTTAATCTTCAAACAATTATTATATATTCAAACACGCCACATTCTCTATTTCAGAGTTCAAATTTACATTTTAAAGGAGCCTTTTTATAATAAGCTGGAGCAATTAAAACGCATACTTCTAATCGTATTTAAATGCGTTATTAAAATTAAAACAAATCTTTGAATTTAAATTTATCTAACTTATACTCAATGCGATGGACGAATCTGATATAGTTTAACGAGGTTTTTTTTTTTTAATATCAGGCTCGAATTTACTCAAATACAGTTGTAAGTCGCCGCGTTCGAACATATATATACCTACGAAAGACGTGATAAATAAAACAAAAACGGACGAGTACAATAATAAGAACGAAATTACTAAAATTACACTGATGTATATATAGTGTTATTGCAGCCTGTAGGTATTTAATTTTAGTTTGAAATATCAGGATTACATAACTTTTGGCTTTTTTTAATCAGCTATCGCAGCCTCCCCCCAAACTTCTTTGGGCTTTTTACCGCCCCCGGCCCCCCGAAGACCACTAACGCCCACAAGGAGGCGTTATCGCCCACTTTGAAAAAGACTGCTGGTGGTGTATCGCAGTAAATCAAACAAAATCTATTATGTCTACACTGAATATTTATTTATTTTCAAGCCCTCCCCCACCGACCGTTGGAAAATTCTGCGTACGCCACTTGCTTTAGACAGATCGTTTTTCGATTTTCTCAATAGTGTTTTTTTTTTAACGCGCGACGCGATAAATTACCGAAAAACCGCTTATAAAAATGGAATTTCGTCAATATCACGCGTATATAGTTTTTTCGCTACCTATATATAATTTCGAAAATAATCGTTCCATTGTCTTGGAATTTGTCAACAAAATCGTACCTTTGCACCGTACAACTTTAACGCAATTTTAGGCTATTTTTAGATTTTTGACGTTTTTCATTCGTAAAACAGTTAATTCCGAGTTTTGAAATTTGGACACAACGTAGTCTGCAGACATATATTGTTATTTACTTTAATTTTGTATACGAAGAACAGACAATAAAAAGCGTATTATATTACACCGAAGCTCCGCTCAGAATCGTTTTTATCGAATGCAACGATTTACGCCAGTGTTTCCCAACCTTTTTTTTTTTTACTCAACGCCCCTTTTAGATTTTAAAAATTTTCATACCGTCCCCCAAATCAATTTTTTCAAAAAAATTTTTATTTTAATTCAGTTTTTATTCTACGCAGTTATACATCGTTTCATTGCAATCAGTTATATAAACAATAAAAATGTAAATGACAGATGAGCGCATAGACGGAAATTGGGGGGTTTAGGAGGGCTAAGCCCCCCAAATATTTTATAATTTGTATGTATTTTGGATATTTGACTGATTACGACCGATGTTAAAAATGTTAGCCCCCCGCCCAGAAAATTTAATAGATTTTCGCCTATGGATGAGCGCCCCCTTTAAAATAAAAAAATGTTCACAAGGGGGCGGTAGCGCCCACGCTGGGAATCCGCCGATTTATGCGACGCTTTCAAATTTATAATTAAAACAAAACTCTAAAATTTTCATCCGAGTAATTCACTTAAGCGATATCCACACCTGCACCCCGCTGTTTTTTTTTTTTTAATTAATTTGTACGCGACCCGTACTACGACCACAAGTGTTTTTTTCCATATACGGACGAACGGCACTCGAAATGCTCGTTTAAACTAACGTTTATAATATATAGGTACACACAAAATAATAAATAAATAATAATATTTTTTTATTAATTATTAACAGCTGGTCTGCAAACAAAAGAAAAAAAAACTGCGTACGATTTTTTTTTTTACCGTTTCTTATAGATTTTTACTCGTTAATATTGGAATAAAAATATTCCATCGCATCAATTTTTTTTTTTGCAAAACTCGTATTTTTAATTTATTATAAATTTCAATTCAAGTGTTAATCTATAATACAATGAAATTGGTAGGTAGTGTGGGTTTAGCGACGTGATGGGGAGCACAAGCAATCGTGTTCTCCATAACAAATACATCGCGAACGCATTGTTCGTTTAATTGTAAAAAATAATACGTTTAGTTCAGTGTGATATAAGATTAATGATTTTTTTTTCTTTTTTTTTTCATCGCCGCTATGACTTTTTTATTGTAAACACCTATTATTTTGCAAAACAAACCGTATGTGAAATGGTGGTAATTTTTGGATTCAGCATCCTTGAAAACATAAAGTTTACCGAAAACATCCCGTGCAGCTGAAAAAAAAAAAAAATTATTTTTGCGCACCCGTGTTATCCTCGGAGTCGATAATTTGATAGAATTTTCATTTGTTACAATAAAAAAAGACAATTGCTCTCTCCGACAAACGAGATGTTTCACAAATGGCAGGGGCACTACTATACAGGACGAAAGCGTAAAGGAGATAAACTCTGTGAACGGTACAATTTGGTTGCAAGCAGTTAAAAAATATATGTATATTGAGCGAATAGAAAAAAAAATATATATATATATACACTACAATAAAAACGCTAATATTTTAAGTTTAATAAATCATATATATATATATATATATATATATATATATATATTTGTTTTTAATATAAAGATGTTTGTTTTTCCTATTTCTACACGCGTCTTACGATACTATTACTGTTCAAAATATTATTATAATTTCATGGTACATATTCGATTATAATTTTGGTCATTGATATAATAAACATTTTCAACAGAAAAAAAAAAAAACAAATATCACATAAAATATTATTATTAATTATTGTTACTTAAAATCGGTTAAAATTCAAACATCGATTATAAATATATAATCGATGATTCAAGTATACACGAATGCGATTTTATTTAATATATTTATATATATATATATATATAATAAACAATGGGTTCAAAAATTAATAATAATAATAATAAATAATTATAATATAAATACATATATAAATAATAATAAATAAATTGCGAATCTTTCAAACTAAAATTCATGAATTTCGAACTGTTAAAAAAAAAATATATATAATAACAACACAACGCTTACTAATGATTATGGATTACAGAAATAAATCGACTCTTAAAATATTTTATACATTAACTAGACCGTAAACTATTTACATTGTGAGAACGTATTAATCATTTTTAATACGGTTTGTTAATTTATTTATTAATTCAGATTAATTCCAAATGCTATATTTTTTTTTTTAAACGACAATAATCATATAACAAATTTTACTCCAGTCGGAGGAATACGTAAAGAAAAAAAAATTGTCACTATATATCGGTAATTATTAAATTCCAGAAGCTTTCCATTATTTAAAAAAAAAACTTTTTTTCAATTACGTACGTTTTAAAACAAAAAAAATATCAGCAGGTTTAGAGTAACATCACAGTGGCAATTAATCGTATTCATTATCTTTCCAGTGATCCAAAATAATGTTTTCCGTAGTTACGATAATGTCTATACGTTCCACACAATTAAATTAGATTTCTAGATTACCCATGTGATAGGCCCGGTCAAAAGATAAGGTTTATTACAGTTCTCCCGATGGAACAACGAGAAAAAGCGCAATTTATTCATTGGAATGATTAAATGTAATTGTAGGTACAACAAATTTGTTCTCCTTAAAACATTTTAAGATCAACATATATAAATTATAAAAAAAAAGTAAAAATTATAAATAAATTATGTGGTGGAAAAAAAATTATACTTATATATAATATATTGAAATATATATATATATATATTAAACTTATATAAATAATATACAATTTGATCTATGTTAGAATCAAACCTTAGAACACAAATTGTTTCCTACATGAAAGGAGGAACTGATATGTTGGAGAATAGTCGGTTCTACGAATATTTGTCACGCGGCCGCGAGCAACAGTTTAGCATTTATTTGAACCGGTCTTTTAATTTCATCTTCTTCTTACACCGTGAATACAAAAGTTTAAAATTAAAACACAAAAAAAAAATTCATTTTATAATAATACGAAATATTAAATATAATAGTAATAATTATTAAAGTAACAAAAAAAAGAAAAATTCATAATATTACGCAACATTTGAATAATAATAATTGGAATGTTAAAATACCCCTCAAACGCACTTGGGTGATTATTCGAGGTATCTAATATTGTTACAATTTACACATGTTATATAAAATATGGATGGAATCATTATAAATAATAATAATACAAAATTTAAACCTAAGCTGGTCAAATTACAAAAAAAAACTCAAAACTGATTCGTAATAATAAAAAATAGAAAAAGATATAAACAGTGCAAGCTGCACGATGTGCCCAACTCTCTAGTGGAGAAAAGTATAAATAATAATCAAATTAACATTAAATAATAGTAAAGTTGAAAAAATGGAATGTAAAATGTCTCTTTTGGATAGAAAAAATTATAAATCAAATTTTTTTAAAAAAAAAAAAGAAAAGGAGTTTTTTTATGTTCATTAAGTTTGTTGTTGCTGTTGTATTTCAATTTTTTCTACAGTCATGTCCGGATTCATCGCTGTGGCTTCTTGTATAGCGTCGGCCAATGCTTTGTCATGATCAATTGGATCACCGTCACTCTGTATGGTTATTTTTTGTTCCACTCGTGTTTCGACTACGCCATCTTTTTCTGTTTTGTACTTGATAAAATAAAAGATAAAAAAAACAAAAGAAATGCAAATGTAAATCACTATTCTTCAACCAATGATTTTTATTTTACTTACTGTTACAGTTTCAACAGTACGCGTTTTGCTAGAAATGGCTTGTGTCGAGACAATCTCTCCGGTGAGCGTATAAGACTTGTCGTTGGCCGTTATGTTTATGTTGTGTTTCTCTTCAGCAGTGTTCGATCCAGCTGTCATGTGTTCGGCCTTGAACTCGTTCTGAAAAATAACTTAATTAATCAACTGTTTGGGCACATTTATTTATATTGCCACATAATAAATGATTTTCTATAAATAATATAAATAAATCATTCATTCAATACCTGAAAATTGCTATTATAATATTCTATTGGGCCTTCGACGTCAATCGGTGTGCCAGAATCATTCGAGCTAAGGCTTGAACTACTCGAAGCTCTATTTAACTGAACAAATATCCATGCAATAACAGAAAAAAAAATTAAATATGAAACATGCCAAAAATAATAAAATTCAACATTTAAATTATATTTCTTATAAAACAAGAAAGATATATGCTATATATCTCAAATGAAAACAAAAAAATCTTGATGAAAATCAAACTGACATTTTTTTTTTTGTTTTTAAATTAACATTCAAGTTGCGAATAATAATTACTATTTTCGTAATAATAAAGATTCGAAAAAAAAAATAAAATTCTTAATTGATACTTAAAAACATAAATCAAGACACGCGAGAATAGCAGTGGATAAAAAAAATATTACCTCTACTTTTGATTCTGGAGCAAGAATTGTAGATGTAGATATGACTTCCTGCGTAACAGTTCTTTGCTCTTGGCGAGTGCCGCTTGTTGTTGTTGTGTGTGCTACAGTTTTCTCTTCAACCTAAAAATAATAACAACAATAGTAATTGAAATAAAAAAAAATAACATTAAACACTTCCAATGTGAATCGACATCAACTAGGATGATGAATATTATTGAAAATATATAACAAAATCTGCTCTACTGTACCTGACTGGTTTTAGAATTTTTTTCCAAATCCTGATGAGTGGTGGCTGTACGAGTAGTTACTGCCGTTGCTTTTACATAAGGAGGCCTACCGGTAGTAGTAGTAGTAGTAGTATCCAAACCTTCAGCCTAAGTATAAAAAGCATAAAAACAAAACCATGCAAAAGGTAAAAAAAAAAAAAATGTGTAACTATTTTATATTACCTTGTTGTGTTGTGTGGACACAGTAACTTCTCCAGACAATAGATCTTCAACTTTTTCCTCGATATTCTGAGTGACCCCCTCTTTATCCTTAATCATTGTTTGTTTAGTAGTGGTCTTTACAATCAATGGCGCAGTACCAACAACCAGTGGTTTATCGTCTACATAACTTTTCTTTTCGTGTTCAATAAAGTCTGACGATTCTTTTTTCACGTCTACTTCGGTACTGTCTTTGAACCCTCTGTTTTCGATTGAACCCGATGATTCCTTTTTCGGGTCTACTTCACTTTTCTTTTTAAATCCTTTATTTTCAATTATCGCAGATGATTCTTTTTTCGCGTCTACTTCCGCTTTCTTTTTCAATCCTTTATTTTCAATTACACTAGACGATTCTTTATTCACGTCTACGTCTGTTTTGTCTTTGGATCCTTTACCAAAAGAACCTAGTTTGTCCATAGCCTTCTCCAATACACCTTTACTACTATCGTGTTCTTTTGATTTCTTATTGAAAACACCCGATTTTGGATCAACTTTTTTCTTCTCTGTCTCAATAGTAGTTTCGGCACTGGCTGAGTTAACTTTTTTCTCCAATACAGTCTTTGTAAACTTGACTTCACCGACAGGTTCTAATTTTGTATCAACACTAGTTTTAGGTTCTTTTTTTACTGATTCTTCTTTGTGGACGGCTGATTGTACATAATTAATGCCCGGAGTTCTAATTCCATCGGCAGCAACTTTCTCCATGAACGTTTTACGTTTTTCTGCTGCTGTCTCTGCAACTTTCTTTGCCTCACCAGGTGCATAGTTAAACGCTAATCCTTGTGCTCTTTTACTTGGCGAAGTAGGAATTTCTGAAATACTTTCTTTGGATTTGTCCATGTTGCTTTCATAGGTGAACCCGCCGACTGGTTTGCGTTTTTTAGTTGCACCGTGTTCATCTTCTGTGTAATCATACGTTTTAGTAAAACTAGGCGATGTTGAAACAGTCGATACATTCACAGTAGTTTCAGCCAATGAACGATCAGCAAACGTAGCATTTGATGACAAATTGGTAGAAGCACTATCAACCGATTTCAGACTTGTTTTGGAATCTTTTTTAGGTTTTTTAAGATCTTTCTTGGTTTTCAATTTGAACTTGTCTAAACCTTTCGGAGATTCCGGTTCTGCGTTCGTATCCAGGCCATTATCGGCTTTTAACTTGTCCTTAGATTTCTTAGATTTCAAACTAAAACTGCTAAAAATACCTCCAGGGCTCTACGAGAAAACAAAATCAAAAAACAACATTGAAACTACGAATATGCACACAAGTATACTAAAAATATGTTTTAATTTACAAAATGCTTTGAACACATCAAAAATACAAACTTTGACAAACTATAAATTAATATTTTAACATTAAATGGCAGAACATAATTAATGTTTAATACAAAATAATAATAATATCTATTATGGAAAAAAAAATAGCATAGAAAATAATTATTACTATGGCAAAACCCTAAAATAAATTTAAATTACGAATAAAACTCTTCATATAAAAACTAAAACAAATGTGTTCACCTTCAATTTAAATTTCTCGTTCTCTTTAGTGGAATCTGCCTTTGAAGTATTTAATGAACTGATGCCAGAAATATCTGCACTCGTATTTGTATCATTTGGGGCCAAAGCTTCGCGCTCTTTGGTTATGAAACTTGTTGTATTAATTGAAGGGGAAGTTTCACGGTTTTCTTTTTCGTCGTCTTCCTCATCACCGCCAATACCACTAAAATCAAAATATCATTTAGAATTTTTTACAATACTCGCTTTGTTCAACATTAATTTAATTAATTCATATTCACTTTGAAACTTGTGGTACATCTTTGTCTTTTTTCTTTCGCATGAAATTAAATGATCCTGTCGGCAAAACAGCAATTCCTCCAATTGGTTTCTGAAATAAGTGACATTATAGTTATTGAAAAAAAAATTGAAAATTAATAAAATATATAACATACAGAATACATTCCAAATGTTAGCTACACAAATATTTCGTTTTAAATGAAAATGAAATATGAGTAAGTTCTAATTGTATATGAATTGGAATATTGTGTAATTTGTTTATTAGTTTTATAACAAATTAATATATATTACTGTACGACATACATTTTTTTTTAAATGCAAAAAAAAATTACATTCAACATATTTCCTTATGAACGTCCAAAAGCAATAAATTCTACAACTACAGAACACAAGATCAAAAATAATTTAATGTAACTACTATTACTCTTACCGACTACCGGAGATCCATCTCCTACCATTTAAAATACCATTTTGATTTTATACAAACCAAATTAATAATGATTTGGATTTAAAAAATTAATTTAAATTAAAATTAACTCATATGCATATATTAATGAATAATTATTTAATTTAATTTAAAATAAATTATTATATTGCCATTATGTACTAGTTTATTAGGTAAATTAAAATAAAAGTTAGTCTTACATATAAAGTTTTTGTTAAAAGATAATTAAAACAGATTTGTTTTATTAATAATGTGTGCGAAATTATTGAAAAGTTGACCTTTAGATGAAAAACTTTCTAAACATTGTTTTTCTTAAATTATTATTTGTTATTAATAAAACAAAAAATCTACTGTGGAATAGTCATTTTCAAGGTCAACTTAACAGTGTAAGAGTAATAGGTGCAATTTTTTTTGTAATGCCGTCAAACTATATACCTTAGGCTTATGAGTGTCTGAGCTGCTCCGTTCAGCTTCGTAATTGCCTTCCTCAGTTATAGAGCTGTCATGAGAACTTAGGCTTACTTTTTCTTTTTGCTATTAATTAGTATTCAATAACAGTTAAAAAAATAATATTATAAAGTTACTATTATAACAAAATAATTACCCAACTAAATAAATGCCTTAAATAATACATTTCATTAATAACACTAATTAGTAATTACTAATTCAGATTATAATATTTATATATACATGTAAAAATTCTGAAATACCTTCTTCTTATCATTTCTGATAGACTTTCCGCCTTTTCCAATGTTATTTTCTACATCAGCAACACGATCCGGAGGATGAGACATTGTGTGTCTTTTAGTCTCCAGTTCCATTCCAAAATCTTCTCCCAAATTTCTGGTTCCTCCTAAAGCTTTATGTTAGAAAATGTAATTCATTACAGTATATCTGACAGAACGAAAAAATTACTTACTGTCCATGCTCCTAGATGTTAATGTTCTTCCGCTTAAGCTTCTCTGGAATTTTGGTGCGGGTCTCTCAATTGGCGTTTTTTTGGTTTCATAATGAGTACGACCAGAGTAACGGAATCTCGAACCCAAACGTGGAAATAATCCCAGTTTTTGTGTAGGTTCAGGAGTCATCAACCTAATACCATATTTTTAATATTAATTAAATTATTAATTTTTTTTTTTTTGTAAATGTACAAACCTAAAGAATGTGTGATGTTCAACACAAGTTTTCCAAAGTTTTTTAGCGAGTCTATGGTTGGGCAGTTTAAAACCAACTGTGGCTTCTTGCTGTTCAAATTCACCAGGACGAATTTTGATGTAGAAATTATTACGCTTATATGAAATTTTCAATATTTTAGGCCACGCAAATCGATTAATACGCAATCTATCGCGGTAAACGAGCAAACCGGATGAACACACTCCCAGCATTATGTCTACACCTTCAGAATCTTTGGCCGGATGCAAGTCCACACCGTACATGGCCAACTTTTTAGCGTTATTCAAGTAATTTAACTCTGCTTCTGCTGGCGTCTGACCCCTGAATTTATAAAAAAATAAAAATATGTTATGGATTAATAATAACATTATTTAAATTAATTAACTCGAAGTACTCATACTTGTGCGTTCTATGAAGTTCCATGACTTTTTCTTCGAGTTCTTGTGTTTGATTTGGAGAAAACTTGAATTCTTTTAAATATTCTATATTATTTTTGTGCTCATCAATGTCGTAATCTCCTAATTCGGACTGAACCAAATAAGAGCCCAAAAGTGCATGGGTAACAAAAGAACAAGGCAATCTAGAAAGCAAATAATTATTAAGTTTTGCTAAACTTATAAATTATATTTTAGTTATTTTAATATACATACTTTCCATTAAAAATATCATTTCTAACTTGTAAACACAAGTGATAACGGGTGATATCTTCTTGAAGTTGGTTGGGATCAGGGGGGTAAAACTTCATTTCGAAGTTAAACAACCACGGTTCGCCTAAAGGTAAATAATAAATAAAATTATACAAACGTTTGAACATTCAACAGAAATGTCGGACTTACTTTTCATAAATTTTCCAACACGCTTATCCATTTCAAGCCAATTATGAGGATCACGTCGATCCTCGTATGACAAACCAAAATAATCACGTTCTAATAGATTTAACTGGTCACATACTTGATCTAATAATTCCTGGCCCTTGGCTTTCCTCTAGAACATCACAAAACGCAAAATAATTGAACATTTTCAAAAATAATATAATTTTCAAATACATATATATTATTAGTTACATCGATCTGAACGTCTAAATACGAGCCATCCAACAGAAGAATACGAGCCAAAGCAGTTTTGCCTTTACGAATTGATTTCTTCTTTGGTGAAACGTTGCCGCCATCGGACGATTCGTTTTCGATTGCCGTCATTGTATTTTATATTATCTGTAAACACATTTAAAAATTTGTAAACTACTGTCATTTTTATTATTTTCCAATACGTTTTTACTTTTAAACTATTTTCTCCTATAACAGAAAGAAATATTTCACTAGTAATATTCAATCAAATTCACATTAGACGAACAAAAATTACGTTTATATTTACTATAAATCAGAATTATTATTATATTTAAACCGTTTTTAAATGTATATTTAAGCGTTTTTTGATTTATAAGTATGTATTGTATGATACCGACGAGTTTTTAACTCCCTAACGGACTCTTGCCTAGGAGAAACTACTACTAACTACGACAAATCACCGTTCGTCATTCAAACGGTATACTCGGTCATTTTATAACGTAGGCAAGCAGCGATTTTAGCAAAACCTATTGATGTATTTTCCGATTTTCTCGCGGGCTGCAACACGTCTATTCATAAAACGTTTTCCAGAAATTATATAGGCGCGTTGAAAACGAAAAAAAAATGATTATTTTATTTCTAATATCGGGTCATCGGTAAAATAATTCATAAGAAAACAATAATATACATAATCGTATGCAAGAAAGTCACGAAGCCCTTCTTATAAATATAACAACAACGGAGTACACGCGGTAACCGCCACCCTTCGTCGTAAATTGGTCCGTAGCATGTTACGTTCCAGTTAATTTCGTAAAAAGCCTGTACGTTTTACGTAATATTACCATAAAACAAAAAAGGTCATAGGACTTTAATGAAATTAAAAAAATATATAATCTAAAATTAATGAAAACGTATACATATTATCAGCCACGTAAAACTATATAGGTATTATATACATTTCAAATTGTCGACCTGTAAAAATAATTACACGCGCAAGTGCGACGAATTATTTCGATTATCGAATACGAATAAAAAAAAACGACAAGAGTGGCGGTACCGCCACCGCCTGACACTATACAATAATAGATTTAAACGCCTTTTAACGCGTATTTTTTCCCCACCTTTTGCAGTCCATTTAGGACTTTAGATGCCTCTACAACCATCATCCATCTATATCTCTGTCTTCTATTTTTGTTTCTCGCGTGACTTCGGCCTGATCTGCCTTCACTCCCGTCTACCCATCTCTGTCCTCTTAGTCTTTTCCCCATTATTCCCCATTATTCTACCAGTGAAAATATTGTTTACTATATCGTTAAATCTCCTCCATAATATATGTCCCACCCATTCTAATCTCTCATTTTTCAAAAAAATAGGTGGGTTTTTTTTAAACAGTTGGTAAATTTTCAACGCGTATTATCATTAAAAAAAAAAAAAAAAGATAAAAGGAAGAGTACCCGCACTGCGTGCAGATACATCGGTACATGTATACGTGTCTAGGTACGGGGGGGATACGAGGACTAAACTATAGGTAACCACCACCTACATAGTAACTACAGTGTTACCATGATGACGTCATGAACGACACCGTTGCTATGGTAACATGGTAACGCTCTCGGTGTCGCACATATTTACAGAATGACCCTAGCCATTATACAAATACATGTCAGAAAAAAAAAATCAAAATTAAAACGTAAAAGGTGGCAAAAATTAAACGAATATATTATTATTATTCGTCGACGAGAAAAAAACCGTGTGAATGAAGACAGTGCGGGGAGAGGAGAACGAATCGTGCTTTATTATCGTTTAAAGTATGCGTGTGTGTGTAACACAATCGCAGGAAGGAGGGAGAAATTAAAACACCAGAGTCAAAAAAACCGCGTTGTTTCCGTCACACGCACATTCGATGAAAACGTTCGTTCGACGAATCCATCGATAATAATAATAATAATATGTGGTCCACAGGTAAACTCTGTTTTATTAGAAACTGCGCACAAAACCGTTTATACACGACTCTGCAGTATTATCCGAGTGAGTTTTATTATAACGACGCACCGCCCACGTTTATATTTTGTTGTGTAAAACGTCTCTCGTTTATTCGTTTTCTCCTCGCCGAATTGAACGAGAACGACGCGCGCGTTTCTAATGAATCCGAACGATTTTCGCACGCCGTTCGAATTTTCATTCGTCTATTTTAATAACACGACGATAAATACATAAATATTTCTTATTATTATTATTATTATTATTATTATTACTATATAATAATACCGTTTTTCTACAATGTCCGTGTTGTATTTTTATTCGATTATACGCGGAATTATTAGAAGAAGAATAATACACAGGATTCCCGCCAATGGGCCCCGTGTCAAAATATTATAAGAACAGAATAATATACGATCCCTACGAAATTGTTGTACGTAATAAATCGGTAAACAATTACCCACATATAGATTTTGAAGTATTTCACAAAATCGTACATTTCTTATTCGTCATTTATCATACATATAGGCATACCGCATGCAGCACTATTATACTACACCGCGCAGAGCAAGGGGCGTGTGCGTTCGATCATAATCATTATCGGCTATTGACGTTTAAAAGCTGGTTGAGATTAGACGTGTCTGGCTTTAAGTTTGTATAGGTTTTTTTTTTATGATTATTAAATTTGGACGGTGCAGTATCAATTTTTATAAGTCCCTTTGAGTGTAAAGAGATTCTTAAATATATAAAAAAAAAATTATATGAACGAATTCGAAACGAACGCTCCGAACACTAGTTGATACGCTTATACGGACCGCTACGGAGAAAAAAAAAATTGCCATCTACAATATTGTATAGTTTCGAAATGAAAATTAAAAAACGGCCGCGCAATACGCACAATATCGAATTACGGTCAATATAATGTATGTCATTTTAATTTTGACGAATAATAAAATATCACTTTGGGCAGAGCGATAACAATAATAATAATAATAAATAATAATAATACAGTGACCGCCGTTACCGTTTGTACCTATTGTAAATAATAAACCGACATTGACCTATTAATAAAAATACACCGCAGAATGGTCAGAGAACTGAAGATACCCGGTTATTGGTCAAATACGTATTATAATAAATACACTTCTCGCGCGCAAGAAACGGGGCGTAACAACAAACAAGTGGAGCCGAACAAAAGCGAGTATCTCGTTGTACAAAAACGTCAACGATACCAACAACGTATTATAATATTATGTAGAAAAAAAAATTGCGCAAAGCGATAAAAAAAACGTATAAACATCGTCGTGGAATACGCCCAAAGAGACGGCCGAGGAGAGAGGAAGATAACAACTGTTGTTAAACCACAGAACAACAGTAAACGTGTGAGAAATGATGCGGCGCGCAGCAGTACAACAGCAGCACACGCCCGAAAACGTCGAGAATATTTTTGGTGGAAAATGCCTCGAAAGTCAATGTCAATACATTACCCGCGTTAAATGATGTCGATGGACTATAAAAAAAAAAAAGAAATCTGCACTTTTATGGGAATTGAAAGCGGGCATTTTCGCTCTTCGCGTTACACACACGAAACATAGCAAAACAGACATTTACTACTTCCAACGTACCTACCTATCCATCTAGTGATGCGATAAGGATTTTGAAAACGGACTTGAATTCTTCGTGGATTTTATTACAGAACGACTTTCCCACTTTTTTCATTTTTTTTATCTTAAGACCTTCAAAAATTGATTGTTAGCAATTTTTTTATTTTATTTTAAATTGGTTCAATTAATTTTTTAAGGATTTATGAAAAAGAATTAGAAAAGTGGGGGGAAAGTCGATCTCAAGTAGACTTCACGAAGAATTCAAATATGTTTTCAATTTCTTATCGCACCGCTAGATCGATCGGTGCGAAGGAAGTAGGAAATAGGTCTATTTTGCTATGATTCGTGTGTGTAAGACAAAGAGAGAAAATGCCCGCTTTCAATCCCCTTAAACACGAACGGCGCGTAGATTTTTGTTAATCGTTTTTTTTTCTTCAAATCGTCCCGACGGAACGGGATAAGTGAACGCCCATGCAGTAAAGTGTTTAATGGCTATTCGATGAACATAACACCAGTTTAAAAGCGCAACAGTCGAGCGAGCGTATTATTTCGATTTTGCTAATAATCCAAAAAAAAAACCTATTATTCGAGCCTATACTTAAGAATATTTTCTTCGAACTGTTGCGATTATCGTTTTATAATCTCACATATAGTACTCGGGACTATATATGTATAGTTTAGTATAAAAAAAACTATATAATTTACCCCGTTTTGAAGTAATATGTCCAAGACATACCGCGGCGGAGTTACGTTTTGCATTCCATTTTTTTTTTTTTTTGGAAACTTTTCGAACAGTTGAAAACTTTATTACAAAATAAACCTCGGTGGTACAACATTATCGATTACTACGCAGTTACATTTCAGTATAATTATTAAAGGATAGTTCGTTTTGATGGAAAATTGTTTTTCAACAATAAACACATTCAAATAACACCAAAACAGCGAGCGTTAGTAATATTCGAATCGTTCGTGTATTTAGCCGAAGAACAACACATTTAAAAGGAAAATTTTTTGGTGAAACGCAATCAAAAACATAATAGAAATAATATTCACGTGTATTTTGGTAGAAAAAAGAAACATAATAGAGGCGACAGAACAAGTATGCCTGCCGGTCGTTAAATTTCGCTATATATACCTATTGTGTTTTTACCTTTTTTTCCTACTAATAGTTTGTTCGATATACACCGCTGCAGCGGAGGACAAAAATGAAAGAGAACTCTAAAGGAGTGGCACGCACGCACGTGTTTAAAAAGTCAATAACCGCTTCAATATTTCATCATACAATCCTCTCTCTGTATGCGTGTGCGCGTGCAAACCACATACGCAAGTCGGAAACGTTGTAACTAAATTATTGCTATTCCCGAAGGAACGTTTTCTCTGAAACTCCCTTGCCATTTTACACGTATACACTCGAGTAACTCGCAATAATAATAATAATAATAATTATTATTATTATTATTATTTTACAGCGAAACATGTTTTACATGTAATAATAATACGCGTCGTATTATATCGCCATCGTTGCTTACAAGTGGTGCAGCGTGGTGTACTCTAAAATATTTATAAGCATTAAGGACTATAATATTTTATTACTACGGTTATTATTACCGGAATAATTACATTTATATTGATTATTATTATGTAACACCAGAACTTCTGGAGGAGTTTATTTGTATTTTCTAATTTTTGCACTAGCTGGTAACAATAACAGCTATATAGATGATTTTTTTTATAATAGTTATATCGCTACTCTATTTATTCCGAGATTCGCTATACAAAATTGTTGTGTCATCAGAAAAAAGCGTCAGATTAGTGTGAAGTGACCACCAAAGGCGTAGCCAGAGGAGTGGATAAAGGGGCTATATAATACAGCCATTACCCCCATAGGCCGTGATTTTTTTTAAAAATTATTTATGCTATATTTATTGCAGTTATTCAGTGATGAGTTCTAGAAATACTACTCCTAGAAAACTGTAGTTAGCTGATTGAAAATCCTGATTGTTAAAATAAAATATCTGCTAACTGTAGTCTTCTAATAGTACCTATTTCTAGAATTGACGGCCAATTATTTATATATTATTATTTACATTATTATAAGATATATATATAAAATGTACCTTATAAAAAAATCGATAAGAAGAAATGATGCCTAGAGTATTCGCAAAATGTTTATAAAGGTAACAACTAAATTCGCAAACAAGTGATCATCAGGATTCAGGTTAACCCGTTACCTGCATCATTACCTTTTAATGTATCAGGTTGTAACGTGATTATAACGAAAATAGTTATGTTGCCTTTATGAACATTTTGCGAATACTCCAGGCATATTTTCTTTTTACATACTTCTTATATATATATATATATATATATATAATTTTGTATTATATAGCACCTAACTCTACACCAATATAATTTCTGACACTTTTTGGATAATTTTTTATTATCTACGTAGGTAAATATTGGATCTTAGCCTTCCCCATACGATATTCCTGGCTACGCCACTGGAGGCGCTACTGCGATCATCATAGGTACAAATATAGATTAAAAAAAAAAATTATAATAAATTTAGAACACCGGTGGAACTCTGGCGCGTATTGATTAAAAATTTAAACAATTTTCGTTTATTTTGAAGGGAAATGAATTGTCTAAGAACGAACATTATTGGATGTTTTTTTTTTTTTTTAAACATTACACGCGAATCCGTTTAATCGATAATTTGTGTACACTCCGAGTGCAACTTACCAATATTACTGTTCTACACAGAGAGACATGTTTACGTAATATTATTATCGTCAGTGCTGCAAACAAAAGACGCGTTTATCACGCCGTGTATCCGTTTCACAATAAAAAAAAGGAGTATAATATTTGTATGGACTATATAATATTATTATGGTTATTACCGGAATAATTATATGTAAATTATGTCACTACGGCATTTGTTTAATGCTTAAAACTATACTATAATATTATTATCATAACGAGAATATGAAATGATCGTTTTTCAGAAACGATTCACTTTCAAATAACTGCAGGATTTTATCGGCGCAGAGTCTACAATATATACTGTTGTTCGAACGTAAATATTTAATTACGTATAATCGAACATTTGCATATTATTATATTATTAACGATTCCGATTTCAACGAGATAACGAACAACACACAACGGTGACACATAACTTTTGTATCGCGTATATATGACATGTTCCACCACAAAATACGGACTACTATCTGTATTCATCTGATCTGTGCTACTACTGCTCCGGAGGATATTAATAATAATATCAAACACCTAGGTGTATATATATATATATATATATATATATATATATATATATATAGCTACATAAGAGGCGTTTTATTCCGCGTTCCGCTCCGGAAGATTTATTTAAATGCGGTGAAGACGGAAGAGAATTTGTGTGGTTTATTAAGACGAGTAAAAAAAGACTCGATTCACCACCGTCGAAACTCGACAAACAGCATCCATCGTTATTCATTTTTTAAATAACGCGTGACGACATTGTAATAATCGCGACCGTTTTCCTCCGGTAGGTAAGGTGTGTATACTATACTATATAGTGGGCGCATAACACAGTGCGTTTAATAGAATATTTTTTTTTAATTAATTACCCAATGGTCATTTAGTCGAAATCCTTCTCGTCCTTTCCGCGCGCGATTAGCTATGAAAAATGTAAAGAAAAAAAAAATGGATTATTCGCGCGGAAATTATATATTATACAGAGTGCGCGCAACATATATATTTATAAAAATTCTATTCGGAGTTTGATTGGATGACAATATATAAAATGTTCGCATAAAAAAAAAAAAAAAAAATCGAATAAGTAGAAATTTGTCGAAAAAAATCTAAAATGCGCGCTATAATAACACACTATCATCGACAACTTTCAATACTTTTTTATTTTAATACATTTCGTGTATTTCCGACCCAGTTTTGCTTATTCGCGTGTTAATAACCCCCGGCGCCCTACGTAATTACAATTAAAATAAAACTATTTTTAGACGTTTACACGACTATTATTACCGCCCACCCGCGCAACATTCCTTGTAGAGAGAAGGACAAAAAAAAAAAATATGTATAATTTATCATGAATAAAATGAATTCGAAATAACTTTCTAAAACGCGCTTGTTTATCGACTGTAAATTTCTTTTTGCTTTCCACATAACATTATTACAATATTGTCGAGAATAACTGGCCGCGTTGAATATCGTAACGGAATATATAATAACGAACGTTTCGTTTTATTTATTTTATCCGTACTAAGGTATATATATACGTCCCGCTTTGAGCAAAAAAAAAAAGAAGCCATCTGTGGCATTGTATTCCAATTATTTTCTACATAAACAATTCCATTCTATATATATATATATATATATATAAAATCAAGCCTGATATTTTAAAACGGGTTTGCTCGTCCGAAAAACAGCTCGAGATTAGTCGTTGTCTATTTTCGTTGTCTCGTTTTTAATAAATATTAACGTTAAACATTATTTCACTTATTTATTATGCATTTCCAGAACGCTGTACCTGCTACATGGTGTTGTAAAATTTCACGCGCGAGAATCAATAATTAAAGAAAAAAAATCGACGAGTTTTACCTATTAAAATTTACAGGAGTCCCGTCGTTCTGAGAAGGAAGAATTATTCAATCTAGACCCAAAAAGACAAAAAAAAAAAAAAAGGAAAAACATTGTTTTTTCGCGTTTATTTCGTCGACGTTTTTTTCCGCCCACGCAAAGCAGCGATGATTATTATTATAATAATTACTAGCTCGTATACAATACCTAATTCTCTTTTTATAAGAAAAAAGTAACTATAATAAAGCGTCGGACTCCGTTAAATAATTGCCGCCGTTTTACCGGCCAATTGCCGATACACGAGCGACAGACAACAACACAACGCGAAACCAGTCCGTAACATTATTTTATAAATGAGTTATGTTGTTGTTGTTGTTGTTGTTGTCGTTTTCGTTTTATTTAGCCGCTAGGGCTAATATTATTAAATGGAAAGGCGAGTGAAATCTATGATTTAGGTGTCCGAGACATTTTTACGACACCGGTATACGTACATATGAAAGCTGTGAAAAGACGCTGTGACGGATAAAAAAAAAAAAAAAAAACTCGTTTCAAACGCGCGCTAAACGCGACCAATAATAAAATTGTCGGCTGCCCCACCGCGGCCGGGTCGCGGCGCGCTGTTCGTCGGGATCAGTGAGGTCAACACGGTTCCACGCCAGACCAGTGATGTCATCACGGTCTTGTCCGGTCGTATAAATAATAATAATACGGTAAAAACGATGGCGGGTGGGTGGAGGGACGACGGCAGGAAGATAATATAAATAGGAAGTACGTATACGAACGATTGAAACAAAAACAATACACACGCGCGCACATAGGCTTACCACAACGTGTGACGACCACACACACACACACACACACACACACACACAACAGCACTACGACGGTGTACGTTTTTAAGAGGATGCCGTACTCAAAGTAAAACACGTGGAATTATTTACCGTGACTAAAACTAGTTTGCGCGAACATAAAACACAGCGGCTATACAATCAAAATAAAAACACCGAATTTTGGAACTACACGGGAGAGAACTTAATCTATATGTCCGTAGGCGTTTTTATAGTTTTTTCATAACTAGTTTCGATTTTGTATTATATACTCAGTGTCGGCCTGGCACACCGAAGGCCCCTGGATCTTTTTATTCTGGGGCCTCCGCCCCTTGGATTAGTATCAAGTTAAAAAATAGGTACATATCAATAAAAATCAATTCATTATATAGGGTGTCCCAGATCCAGGGGCGGAGTGTGACTCTAAAATTCTTACCGGGCAAATAAGATTTTTCCAGGCCACTTGCAAAATTTTTTTTTTTTTTGGACTAGCGCCTTCTGTTTCTATACAGAGTTAATACTAGAGTTAATAAAAGAATCTACGGTGAAGTCGGATTTAGTTATAGCAATTTGAAATTTGACAATTTTACCGTGTTTCTTTAATAGGTTTATTTTTTCTATTTTTCTGGCTCGTACTACTATAATAATAGTCCAATGGATAAATAGGTACCACGATTTTACGTGCACGCGCGGTTCGGGGTTCGAACCACCACTGTTCTCAAAACAAATTTTTACATTATAAATAATACAAGGCGAACACCTCAAAACTAATGGAGACACGGCGTTCGAAAAAATATTGGTATAAAAAAAAAAAATCGTTAGTACACAAAACAACGTGTGCGAAAAAAATTCTTCGAAATTCCGATTGCGCGCGTTTCTAAATCACGACGGTCATGACGTTTTATAGGAGAAATATTCGGCCCAAAAATATGATAAATTATTATTCTCGATAACATCCGTTTTAAAAGTGGGTCGGCGGCGTGTTAAAAATAAAACTTAATTAGTAAATAATATTATATTTGATTGTGGAACGCGGGCGGTAAATATTTTATTTACCTTTTCCTATTTTCGTAACAGATAATGAATTCCGAGACATAATATGGTAAAAAAAAAAAAAAAATAATAATAATAAGAAAAACCGTAAACAACCTGTAAGGCGTGGTGGTCGGTTAGCAGCAGCAAATGCTTGTAACGAAATCGCGTTTTTTTTTTTTCAGTCGAATAATTTTGTTCTCACGCTATGTACAGTAACTATACATCGGAATTCTATTTACATATTTAATTCGATTATTTCAATGGAAAACGTAAAAAAAAAAAAAAAATATAATAATTATAATTCTATTTTATTCGCGATTTTTTTTTTTTACTTCAAAATCAATAAATAATTATAGTAAAATATTTTTCATTTTACTCGTGTAATTTTTTTAACTTTTTTTTTTTAAATTAATGTTTTTATGCCTATTAAATATATATGTATATGTAAAAGACAAAAAACAACGAAACGTGCTATCTCAAATTAATAATAAATCGTATTTCGAGATAGGAAAAAAAAATTAATGGTTTTAGGTCAATTGTTTTTTTCTTATCGCTTGTGGGTTTTTTTTTTTTATGATGGATCAATTATCTCAAACATTTTTACAGAGAAAAATTGTTTTCGTTTATCTGTTAATTTATGTAACAGTTTTACAGTATCATTATAAATACAGTCACAATTTTTATTCTGGAAAATTAACAACATGTTTTTCAAATATCAATAATAATAATAATAATAATAATTGGCATCCAATTAATTCGATTTAATAGAAGGAGGGGGAAGGAAATTGTAACAATGACATAAACAAGTTTGTTTCCTTAATTATAACACGAAAATACCTTTTGCTTATCAAAATACTAAGAAATGAATAAAACAAATTTTTTTTTTTAATGCACAAAACATATACACATTATCTACTTATTAGGCATACAGTGTTTTAAATGTATAAATTAAATATTTAAAACGCAAATCCATTTAATGTTTTGATGTTATATATTGTTTTTTTTTTTTTATATGTGCAATAATAAGAATAACAAAGTATACGTATTTTATTTTCAATTAAGACAAATGGAAATTTTTAAATACCATTGAATGTAAAAAACCTCAATATGAATACTCCCCGTATTCCTAATTGACTTATGTAACCTATGACTGTTTTGCTTTTGCATAAAATTAATTATGACTACGACTATCGGATACAAAAGTATTTTACAATAAGTAGTTAAAACGAATACACGTTATTAGGTAAGTTTATGCTGTACCTATATTTTTAATGCTGCGTTCCTCCACTCAACACACGTAGGCACGCAAATGAAACGTATCAACGTCAATATTTATTAAATTTACTCTTATTTTATCCGTTCAATAACACTATACTGACTGCGCTGGTATTTACACACTATATACAATCCTGTTGGGTACTATTAAACGATTATTAAGTAGGAGCCGTTTCCGTGCATGACATCACTACCTATAATACTTATAAAATATTACAATACACAGTTTTTTTTATCAATGGATATATATATATATATATACACACACACGCAGTGGTTATTCGTATCAATTTAAAAAACTAAATTGTGTCTAAACGCTAACCTTATGTTATACGTTCACTTGGTATAACCATTTTTTTTTTTTTTTAATAATTTTTTTTAGGGAGTACGGTATTGTTATACGGTAAAAACTCGTAACAACGAGAACCATTTTAAGCCTTCCAAAATATCTGCCTTTGCTTAATTACCACCGCAACTCCCCGATTTGTCTCAAACATTACATTAAAGTCCGTTCTATCGATGAAACCGCTACTATTTTTTGCTTTCACAAACGCTCCACGCAAAACTTCAATGAAAGTCCAACCAGTCATTCAACTTCAAATACTGTTCCCGGGAATCCGCCCAGACGACTTAAGCGGAACTGGTGCTGCGACTCGAGAACTTAAATATTCAGGCGTCTCTCATTAATTAACGTATACACACTGTACAGACAATGATCTTTCAAAATAAAGATATTATATAATAATTTAAAAAAAAAAAAAAAAAAAAAGTAAAAATCAAGCACAACATTTCTCGGTCATTGATGTACCACCACCTAAATAGTGGATACCAAAAAATTACACACTTACAGGTCAGCAAACACATTATATAAATATATACACGGTTCGAGTATCCAACAACAAAAGATTTCGTTTTCCGAAACGATTTTCCACGAGATGAAAAGTTTGTTTTCATGAAACTAAACCTATAGAAGAGACGGCAATACGAGAACCAGAAAATATGGTTGCCCGCTCACAGACGAGCGTTTTCGTGCCGTACAAACTGTAACAAATACCCATTTCAACGGAAACCACATTTCTCGTCGCGTAACAAAAACGAAACACCCAATTCAGAAGGAACGGATAATAATCGCGTTTTATTCGAAAGCACGTAATCTGTGTTTTTAAGAAAAATGAAGCGTATAATACATCACGTACTCGTGTCGTATATCGTACAATCGCATCGGGGGTGAGGGAGGGGAAAAAAAACGTTTTGTCATCGTCGTTACCGGGCAAGACGGTATAGTTTTAAGTTTTACTACCGTTACACGGCCTGTACGTAAACACTGAATGACGATTCCAAACGTTTTCTAACAAACGAAACGTCGGACAAAACGCGTGACGGCGGCACGACAACCCGTAAAGCCGTTCCGAAAGACCAAAACGGAGCGGTTCGTCGATAGGAAACGAGGGGAGGCAGGAGGGTCTTTTAATACGGGGTCCAATATGAATAATAAGTCGCGCGGGAACGGACGGAGCACGTAATCGTATCACGCGTCATAATCCCGCCAAATCCCGTGACATACCCGGGCAGGGGGGAGGGGGACAACGAGACCCGGTTTAGTCGACCCGACGGTTTTCGACCGGTCCGGCCGGTCGGTCACGAAGAAACGTAACGGCGTGTCCGTCGCGTACGGTCGGACGACGAGAAAAAGTTTCGCGGACCTTGTCGTCGTCGAAGAAAAACGCGTCCGGTCGACGACGACACCCCGTCGGCCGCGTTCACAAACAACCACCACCACTCACCAGTTGCTTCGCTCTCTGCTCGCCGGCGATGACGAAATGTTTCTGCGGTCAGCGACCACCCGTGTACGACGCGACGTTATTATTGAATGTTATTTTTTTATAAAATAAAAAACCCACGCTTATTTCCGGACGTTCGAAGAGAGGAAAAAAAACCGAATACCGAAACGGCACACGACGGCAAACGTACGCGACAAACAAGTAACAACTGAAACGTAAACAACGGAGTTTACGAAAAACAAAACGGGACACCGCCGCCGCCGCCGTCGCCGATATCTGCGGCACAGGCGTGCCTCCGTCGCGGTTTGACCATAGGGAATTTTTTAGACAGTGCGGCCAACGCAAAAAGAGCGAGAGAGAGAGAGAGAGAGAGAGAGAGAGAGACGAATAATTATTATCGGTGACGCGCGCGCGGCGCGGTACCTACCTGTTGTTATTATTGTTAGCCTCCAAGGACGGATTTGACTCCGGTCGGTGGTCGTCGCCGGTCGCCGGTCACCGGTCGCGGCGGTCCTTCGACACGCGTCGTTGTGTCGAAAACGCTCCACGAAAATAACGAAACGATCTCGTCTGATCGAGCTGGGCGAACACCTCGGGCGGGAGAGGGGAGGATCTGTTATACAGATCGTTCCGACGCTCTGCGGTTATAATGTGCACGATTATTGTTATATTATACGCGTTTGGTGTGCGTCGTCGGCGCTTTAACAGAACACTATTCGCACGCGTATTTTATATACTAAGAAATCGTTTTTTTTTTTAATATTATTATTATTATTATTAATAAATAATAATAATAAAAGATACACGCGCAGAAAAAGGCGGTTGTCTGTATATAATATTATGGCCGAACTCGGGGATGAAAATATTATTATGGCTGATCATAACAGACGGACACTATTGAAAAAAATGTTTTTATTGCCTTCGCACACCGCGCACGCATCGCGATACGCGGCGCGTGTACAGTGCGCGACGACAATAATATTATAACGTTATCGCGTCATGCATCCATTAATAGATGCGCGTTACACGTAGTTTATGGATAGGAAAGAACAATTTATTTTTTCCTCTTCGAACGTAATAAAATGGTAGGTGTAATGTATAAATAATCAGTCTTGTAAAAAATACTGTGTTTAAATACTTTTCAGAAAAATATTCGCATAATAAATACATACAAATACTAGTATTTAAATAGTTTTTTAAAAGTATTTTATCCGAGTCTGATTATAATAATCATGTCTGCTGAATTTTTTTTTTCCGTAGATTTCGATATAGACTCGCGTATATACGTATATATATATATATATATATATATATATATACATAGCGTTGCGATCACGATATTTATGAAGAGGTGGCCGGGAACGGGCTTTTGCATATTTCGTAATATTATATACACTCCGTCCCGTACGCGTTTGTAATAATATAATAAATGTGATTTCGTCATCGGGTCACGACGATCCTTAAAATATATTTTTTAGTTTTTTAAATATTCAAAAAATATCGTTTATACACTTTGATAATCGTAAATTTATTCGGAATTCAGAATATACATACTATATATAGGTATACTGCAGTCATTAAATATAAACGTGGGACGGCGCCTTAGCAGAATGAGCATTCGAAAAGAAGAGATCTCTATACCGACGAACAAGAATTTATACAAAAATTACAACCGCGAGAAAGAGAGCTTCGTTAAATCGTACATCTGGAGTATTTTTTTTTTTTTTTTTTTTGCTGTACATGGATGTGAAACGTGGACCGTAATAGTAAGAAGTGTGAAAAAGAAAGGTCGGAAGTGACGGAGACGTGGTTTTGGAGAAGAACGACGAGGACGAGCTGGACAGAGAGGAAAAGGAACGACGCGGTCTTGCGGGAAATCGGTGAAAAAAGAAACGTCATTAATAATACTATATTACGGAAAGGATAAAGTGAAGCTCATCGGACATCATCTGCTATAGGACACAACGATTTTGTTACAAACGTCTTGCAGGAGGATAAAGTTATGGGGAAAACGACCAAGAGGAAAACCCAGACAATCCTATAGTCTTCAACGACATAAATCATCGGATGGTTTTCACTTCATATACCGACACCTGAAGAACACGGCGCGTGATACAGAGAAATTTGGATACAACGACAAGGCCTTGCCTTTGAGAGACTGATGATATTACACATATACTGCAGTTATTAAACATAATCAGACATGTATTAATTGAAGAGGGAACTCAAGTGGCGTAGATACAGAGAGGGCGCAAGGGGTTTCCATTCCCTCCCCCCACCGGCCACCACTAAATACCAACAAAAAAATTATTTTCTCGCTATTTAAAATTTCGAAATTTTATTTCGTTATAATTGTGAAAGTAATACAGCGAATTGCAGTGCATATTATTTCAACGATTATACTATATATAATTATTATATACGAAATTCAGAATCTTGAATATTGCGCAATTCTATAATATGTATACCTGTATATATGTGCAGAATGTAATGATCGATAAGAAATATTGATTTTTTTATTTGCAGATTGTATAGAAAACGCGACGAAATTCTGTACGAGAAAATTCGATAGTTTCTTAAACTGAGTCGAGCATATAACATTAAATATCTTTTGAAAAATCTACTTTTCCATATAAAAACCGTACCAACATGTATATTATAATAACGATATTAATTCGGTGCAATATAGTTCATTAGATATATACGACAATCGGTGAGTTGGTTTTGTTTTGTAATCTGCATACGTATAGGGATTCGTTTATTAAAAATTACTTAATAGGTAAATAAAATAATATATAAAATATTTTTATTCCGAAAGTTCTTTAAAACCCATGTAAAATGTTATTTAATTACTTAATTAATTAAATAACATTATTTTTTACGTTATTTAATTTGTAATAATAAAGTAAAAATAAAAACAAATAAATGATACGATTTTATATTATATATTATATGTATAGTACGCGTTTGTTTACGATTTTACATCGAATATTATACACCGATACACATTAAACACGAAATAAATTGTAATATTTTACTTTTCAATTTAATGATTTCGTTGAATAATATATTACGTATAGTTAAAAATATTTGTATAGCATTTAAATAATAAAAATAAATTAGAAAAAAAAAATTCGGAATCGTCGGCTGTAATAATATAGCCTCACAGAAATCCATACTTTGGGAAATAAATCTTTTACTTTACTATACATTTCTTTTCTTCTTCTTTTTTTGTAACGGAGACTCTTGCGGATTTATATATACCCACGTAATATTTTACCTTTTCTATTCGGACCACTCTACTGATTTACCGCGTTATTGGCTTCCCCCCCCGAAACAAATCAGTAGTGGAGTAAAAAGCTTTTACAATATGTACGCTGTCAATAAACGTTAAGTTCTGGCATTTTATAAAAACAAATGTGTATCGTATATTCGTATCTATAGATGAATATACGAGATATAACCACAAGATGAAAAAAAAAACCGGCAAAAAGTTCCTCTACACTATTTTAATGAATAATAAACACTGGATTTCGTGCGCATAGACTATATTATAATATGTTCACGATACGAATATTCAAATGCGTTTTCACTTTTCAGATTTCTTATCAGGAAACCAGATCCGATGCGTATTGTAAAATAGGTATGCAAAACAAACGTCCTAGAAGACATCCGAATGTATAAGCACTTAAAAAAAAAAAAAAAAAAATCATATTCAAATTTTAAACAGGCATATATATTAATGCGCGATTATATAATACTATAATAATCATTTTACTGCAATATACTGCAAGAAATGTGTGGTCTGTGCGGTGTATATTTATAGCTTCTCCGTCGAGCTCCTATTATAATTTTTAAAAAAACATTTTGAACTTCCCTTGCAGAGAAAGTTTCGAATACAGTGTAGATGTACAAAAAACAAAATACGACGATAATATCAAATTATTATTATTAAATATATATAAAAAAAAAATAATATGTGTATTGTCTGCGCAGCGGACTCGAGGGATTATATTATATAATCATAATAGAATACGTATAGGGATGAAAATGTCAACATATATTATATATACCAGCTAATACGTCAATGGAAAATAGCGCGTTTTACCGTATCCCCCACCGATCATAATACTATACATATGTACCTATTATAGGAGGGTTTTTATACCGCGGCGGGTGTGTGGTGTAACTCTTCGTTGTCAATATTTATTATACTAATATATCAGCTCACTATATACTCGTTCGGCGCTTTTTATTTTCATAATAAGCGTATATTATAAGAAGCAAAAAAAAAAAAAAACGTGTCACATTTAACGAAAACGAACGAATCCCCCTCTTTGGAAAACGAGCAATCGATATTTCGACGAACACCGCACCGTTATAATATAGGTAGTGGTGCAATAATAATAATAGGTGTATATAATATTATTATTATTACCACACAACGCGCGGTATAATAATAATAAATGGTTACCATAACAATCGTCGCGGACCAACACATCGAATTGCAGGGGACAGGCCCGCCGGGTATATAGCCATGAAAACAAATCGTCAGGTGGGGAGAGAGCAAAACGAGTTTTAGGAGAAATTATACGGGGAGAAGGGAGTGTAAGAAAAAACAAAAAACAAAAAATTATTGATGTTTTTAATACATTATTTGTAAATTTAAATATATATATATATATATTTTTTTTTTGTTTTTAAATTTACGATAAAATATATATATATATATAAATATTAATTATATATTGGTATCCGCGCAATTATAGTAAATGTAAATAGTTATATATATATATTTATAGTATACGGTGGCGCACCGGGGGCCCTCGTAAATACAATTCGTATAATATACACGAATTTTGAATTTTGTTGTTTTGAAATTCACGTCGTTTTGTTGTATACGCATAGAGACTAAAGTATCTAGAATTTAAAAAAAAATATTAAATATTATTATTATTTATTATTAATGTGACACGTAGCGAACAGAACTTAAATTTTGTGAAACGAATCGAGTTTTGATATGGCATATAAACAGATGATGGCTAGGTGGCGAAACCCGATACTGCCCAAAAATTTTTTTTAGTTACGCCACTACTATTACTATATATCTATAACAAATTATTATCGCGTACAACAGACGCGCATATCGTTTTAATAACAATTTTTTTACGTTTTTAGTTGGGACGACGACAATCGGCCGGTTTTAGGGGGCAACGCGCTTTAATAGTAATTTATTATTTCGAAACGTGGTGGATACGTGGAGAATATGAATTCGTACCAGACAAATTATTTTATTATTACCATATTACGTTATTCGTTAAACCGTACGCTTATAAAATACGAATTTCGTCCGGACGACTAAAAGCCCGACGGTTTAATTACGACCACACTGCAAAAACGTTATTATGAAAACTGTTATTAATTATAATAAAATACAAAAGCGTTATGACAGTCCAGTCGTTAATCATATTATAATAATGAAATACACTGCAGCGCGTATAGGTACAGTGAAGTGAACGTGAAATTTACACGCGAATTCACTATTATATTTGTCAATGGGTAACTATATATATATATATAGTTACTAACTAAACAAAAATTATTACAGCAGAGTGCTGTTGTTAATTACTCCTCCGCATTCGCCTCCTATCCGCACCGAAGAATTATGTCAATGTCACAACAACCGAACAGATTCGGCGGGACAGACGTTTTCGTCGATTGCGTTATTGCAGATAGAATAAAAAAAAAAAAAACGTTCAAGTGTTGTAACAATAAACAACCAAAAAAAAAAAAATCGAGTAAGAAAAAGTACGAACACGGTCATGGTCGTTGCTATTAGGTTTTCAATCGGTTCGAGGGCCGGCAAAATCGTTTTCCAAGACACATTTCGCACTACTGGAAACGAACGTGTTTTCGTTAATTTTTTTTAATTATTATAACCGTTTAAATTGTGAAAAACAATATATATATATATATATATATATTTATATTTTTTTTTCGTATTATTTCGATGTACCTACTTGATTTATGATTCACGCGCAACGTAACACCACTGTCGCCCACCGTCGAGAGTAGTGTCAGCAAATGTGTCCAGTATTTATTTTAGTAGTTTTTTTTCCCGACAATACCAGTGCGTATTGTACGGTATACGTTTTCGAATTAAACGGGGAAAACGAGACGGATTTTTTTTTTTACTCTCATTTTGACAGTACGATTGACGATATTCGTATACAATACTGTACTTTTGACTTATAATCGTTCCCGAGTTTTTCGAGAAAATTAAGAAAAAAGTGTTTTACTTTTTTTTTTTTTTATGAAATTTGTATATCCGCGTTTTTTTCTTCTTATTGTTTCGAATTGCGTTTTAAAAATAAATAAGTACAAAAGTGACCGACGAGTCCACCCCTGCCTCACATCGAATACAATATTTGTGGTCCGACAAAACAAGTATTACATTTTTCTTTTTAAAAGCTGTAACTCTTTTGTCGGGCGATAGGTTACGGAAAAAAACTGTGCTGTGTAACCTTGAAAATCTTCCAAACGAGGCTGCAACAAATGCTGGCCGGCGTCCTCTTAATTCTAAACGAAATAATAACAAAACGATTTATTTTACACAATATAAGGTATTTTATTCGCGTATAAAATACAATATTACATTTATTTTGTTCATTCGAGCAGTTGCACTTTCTGCTGTGAAACGACACTATATTTTATTCCATCTTTTTAATTTCAACACATTATATAATACACTCGTCGTGCGTAATGTTGTTTCCTATTCGTTTAAATAGTCGATAATAGTGCAATGGAATCGACAGACCTATAAATCCCCTCTACAACACTGCTTAGATACTGTACAAACAGATGCGTATTATTATTATTATTACTATACGTAATATTAATTATATAAATATTTGATAAAAGACCATATAAATACTATTCATTTAAAATAAGTACCCAGACACAATACTGTTTATATATGATTTTCTTTGTTATTCGTTGATTATAAATATATATATTATAAATATATATATATATATATATATATCCAAATGGCCTACGCTAACAATAAATTATTGACCAATTGCATAATAAAATAATATATATATATGTATATATGTAACATCAATATCAATCGTTTCTTTTGTCATTTAAATGTTTTATTTTAAGTATTATTGATTAATAAAGATTTTCAATTTGAATTCAATCGATCATGCGCGGCACTTAAAATTTCACAACAGGTCGATAATTGACATTTATCTATTTACACATCGCGGGTTGATTATTATTTAGAACTTATTTTTCTTACACAAAAGCAGTAGTGTGATAGACGACTAACAGATACCAGTTCACTCGATCGTCCACTTGAATCGATAACAAAGAAAAATGTTCATAAGTGTTGATACAATCCTGTAATTTAGAATATAAATACACAACTCAGCGATGAATATTTATGTTGCAATCAATGAATTAGATTACCGTTTATTATTTTTAGGAAACATATTGCTACATCCATATTCGTATGAAACACTATCTCTTTCATTATAACAAACAACGGAACATTATAGGAAAATGCAACTGATAAATGTTGACCTATGACATGGCATTAAATCATATTTCATACACACTCGAACGCTAGAGGTAAGCAGAAGAAACGGTTGCACAGCCATGTGATAAAACGAGCGCAATGTAAAATTAAACTTTGCAATTGCGTCACAACGAATAACGATGAAGTAATAAGGGTTGTTCAACTAGATATTTCAAAACTTTTATTACTTAAGAGTCAAATCGATCTACTTTTTTTCTGCAGTTTAGTTCCACTGTTTATATTGTTAATAAACACTAATAAACCTCACAATCAGTGTACACGTAGCCTAATACAAAACTCAACAATATGTCAAAGTATTATTTTTCTACAACACACACCCACACTTCATGACAATATCACTTAATAACAAATCCGTCTCCATTGTCTAATAATTGACTAATATCTTATCGGGGAATGGAATTTTGCGTTTAAAATTAAAACTCAATTGTTATAAACACTAAACATCCATTAAAATATTTTTCAAATTGTACAATTAAAACGGTTTGGAAAAATAAATAATATAAAATAATATTGCACAACATACATACAATCGGACATTAATGTAATCAATACAAATGAATCAAAAAATGTTCAAAATCATTTAACGTAATAAATATTTCCTCGAATATGGATTAAAATTAATTAAAAAGTTATTAAATCAATATGACTAAATATTAGAAAATATGGTATAAACGTGTTGTGGCCATAAAAAAAAAAAGTTACAAATTATATACTTATGAGAATTACGACGAAGACGAGTTTTTTGTTAAATCATTATCCAGTATGTCCGAGGTAGTGTCGCTCAATAATGTTTTCAGGTCGACTGATTTCGGGAGTTCGATTTGTGATGTACCTAACGGAAAAAAAAAAAAATCGATTTTTAATAAGAAAACTCAATACGTTATAAACGTAACACATACCGGCTTGTGCCATGAACAACTCTTTTAAAAATCCGAGTTCTTTGCTTAAAAGTTTGATTTTTTCTTCGAGCATGTCATTTTCAGTTTTCAACTGGTTCACACGTTGCAACGTCTGTTGGGTGCGCATTCGACTCTTTACTCGACTTCTCTTGACCGCCTAACGTGTCGTCAAAACGATACAAATCAATAGAGAAACACACGCACGCGACACACGATAATCACATACCTGATTGTTTTTATCTCGTTTGCGTCGGTAATCGTCTTCGCTGCTGTCCGCTTCATCCCTCAAAGCGGTCGATAGAGCCATGTTTTTGTTCTCTTTATTTTTACGAGCCATACACCGCGCGACACACGCACTCGAGAGAATGGAACTGAAAACCAGTCTTAACTCGACTGAACGTTTCGTACGTAACGCCACTGCGCGTGGCACTGACGAAAAACCTTAAAAAAAAAAAAAAATGAATAAATAAACGTTGCGAAATCGAAATAATTGTTAAGAGAAAAAAAATAATAAAAATAAATAGCAATTATTATAATTTCGAGGACACGAGAACGAGTGAAACGTGTGTGTGTGTGTATGGATGTCTCTAGGACACTATTGTGTATTAATTATTGGGTCATTGACAACAATATACACATATATACCGCCGACCGAGGATAGCTGCAATGTCAAAACTGGACTCGGGGGTCCGGTGCGGTCAGATTACGGAGTATGGAGGTCGGCGCGTCACGTCCATTCGACGACAACGTACACACTTACACTGTAAACGAAGAACTCGATGTCTGATGGAGAATCGGATCCGGTGTTGCGAAAAATAATACGGATTTCGCAATAGCGCGTAGTATTTGCGCGAAATAAAACAGATAAAAATTTTTAAGGAGCCACCGCCACTACTACTACTGCTGCTGCTGCTGCTGCTGCTGCTGCTGCTGTTTCAACTATTGCGCGTAGTGCGTACTATCTTATCGGCGCGATGTTATGATTTTTCGCTCAACGACGGCAACGACTGCGACAGTCCGGCCACATTGCGAAAAAAAAACCACCTAAATAAACCGTACCCGACGAAATTACCGTATGTATACAATACCCCTATTTTATTTTGCTGCAAATAACGCACCGAACGGCGAACGGATATAATACGGATATAATGGATTTTAGCCTGCAGTGCTCGGAAAGTCCCTCTTAAAAAAAGCGGTCTGTTTTAATTCGTCAATCACACTGTCGAAGTGCTACTAGCCGATTGCTGTTCAACAAATAAAAGTGAATCGAACTGATCTTATGTCTTATATGACACCGTAGTTTTGTTTTTAATAAGCTCGTTGTTTAAAACGATCGTTTACAAAACAATACGTGTAACTCGGGGGGGATTGTTACTATAATAATGATAATGCCTTGAAAACATACTGGGTACATTACGTTTGTCTTGTTTGCATAAAGGAAATCTGAAAGACTTATTAGAACTTAATCGTTTGTATAGTTTAATAGGTAATAGTTGTTATTTTGGCAAACGCTTTAGCAGTCTTATTTCAGAATCTAATTCATTTTTATTCGACATAAATTTTCTCTAGCGGGAATTTAAGATTTTAAAAATCTCGATTATACACATTTTACGGAGTACAAACTACAAATTTTAATTGGGGCATGGGGGCACGGCATTAACTTCGGTCCGCGCGCCTATGAGATTAACCTCGCGTCACGGCCGGATAAAATGAAAATTGAAAAGTGGTTCGGGTGGGTGAAAAAAGGATTTCTCTTGGAGTGTCTCGTAGGGGTGTGTGAGAGTGAGGCGCGGGAAACCTGTCACCTGTTCAAACACAATTCGTTCGTCACATAAACGATGAGGAAGATCAGCGGAAAGGCATTTATTGAAGGAATGATTAGACGAACCGATTGTAACGATTACAGGTAGGTACTTCGATATGAAAAAGCTGGCCATTAACGGCGAAAAATGGAGATTTGTGACGATAAGGAAAGGTTTTTAAGAAAGTCTGAGGAGACGGTGGATCTCCCGAAAATGCGTTTTACCGCGGAAAAAGTTGTCGCGGATCTTTCACTGCATCTACAACGCATACACGCACTGGTATTTTTGTTTTTTTGCTCCGCGGTCACACTGCATGGATCCACGGCTGATAACGAAGGTGAATGATAACGACGATGATAATAAGTGAAATATTTTTCGAATTTCTTCGAAAAAGAAAAATCGTACACCGTCGCTTGGCGGTGCTATGCTTTTGACTTCGTAAGGTCTGAAGTACGATGATTTTCGTTTAATTTATATATTATTTAATAACGGCCGGGGCTTTCGTTCACCGAGGCGATGGAAGGTATGGTTTTTTTGATATAACTATTTTTTACAAAAAGGTTCGTATTTAAACAAAAAAAACATGTCTTTGAGAAATCTCGTTCGCCGTGCAATGAGCGCCGTCCTCGTCCAAAAGCCATCGACGTCGGGTTTCGGCCGGGCGCCGCGCAGATCAGTCGGCGCGTATGACAACGACGGCAAAACGTACGTGTCCATGTTGAACAACAACAACGTCAAAGACGGTATTATGATATCGGGTTACAGCCAGATTGGTTTCCGACTAAACAACAATTTCATGGTACTCGGACCGGTCATATGTTTCTCCAATTCGATAATGGCCTGGTACATAGAAGACGACAAGGACATCAGTGAGAATTCGCTGTCGTTGCTGTTCCACCTGGAACCGATGCCGTCTGTCATCGTGTTGGGTGTCGGCGACAGCGCGTATCGCAAACGTATCGACAAGATCGTGTTGGCGGCCACTCGCAAGTATGGGTGCAACATCGAAGTGTTACCGATCGATGCAGCCCTGGCCACTTACAATTTCATAGTCAGTGAACAACGGCACGTTGCCGGAGCATTTATACCGCCCAGGTATATACCGGTCATCGATGACGAAGTCATTACGGCCAATGCTCGACACATACATGTTTACGGAGAAGGTATTCCCAAAAATGAAATATGGGTGGACGACGAAGAAACCACAGAGAGGATCAACCAAAACTATGTTGAATTTGGAGAGGTCATAGGAGCTCAAAAGTTGGTGGATAATGAACTACGAAAGAAATTAGTCAAATCTAAAAATCCTAAAAAAATCAAATAATGATGAATTTGGTTTTTAAATAGTTGTGTTTATAATTATTGACTCTGTAATATTATTTTTGTAAAAAAAATATAAATGTTCGTTTCCTCCTAGAATTTGACGTATATTTTACTTGTCCAATAGTTTTCTCAGTCTACTTCAAATTATGTATTGTCGGAATTTTATGGGGCTGTACGAATCCGTTTCTGAAAGCTGCGACGAATAAACTAAAGAGAAATAAGAGATTAAATTTTATATCAGAAGTCATTAATCATTTATCCCATTGGAATGTGAGTACACATCGGCAAATGGTTTTGACAATAATTTCCATGAATATTTATGTACATGTACATTATATTTTAGTATTTGATACCATTTCTCATCAATCAGTGTGGTTCTTTGTTATTCTATTTCACTTTGAAATATTCAGGTAAAAAACGAAAAAAAAACAACATATGTATACATATATTAATTTACTTATACCAAAATTAAATTGTATTAATCGTTAGTTGTTGTTCTATGTATTTGTAAAAAATAAAAATTTCTAAAAATATTTTTCTAGAAATATCTTTGGCCGTTCCTATTGCAAACGGAATGTCATTTGTGAGTACGTCTATCGTAGGCACATTGATCGGTGAAGAAAAACCAACATTTCGTAAGTTCCTTATTAAAAGTAATGCGCTAATTAAATTGTTGTCAAATAATTTAAAAATTGCTCAATGACCGAAATGTAATGCTAAACCTACACCCATCCTCCGAGCACGATTTCGTTTATATACTACCTTCTGACGACATCCGTTAGTTCTAAAGAAATGAATCATGTATACATTATAATACGGTTTCTACGACAATTTACCTACGCAGACGACTTGTTTGCAATTCATCTGTGTTTGATATTTCTTTTTCGTAAAAATTGTCTTTAATCTATTATTTAGTTTGTGCTTTTAACGTATTTGATCAATAATTTTCACGTTTACAATAATTATTGTACGAAAATTTAAATTATATTCTTGAATATGTAATACGTGTTTACTGTTTATACATTCATATTACCTACAGAAAAGTTTTTAGTAAAAGAATAGTGTTATGATCGTCTGAACTTATAACTTTATAATAGTTCTGTGTTTAAAACTACGTAATATGTGTTGCAAAACAATGTTTTGAATAATATAAAAAAAATTTACATCACAAATAGTATGAAAATTCTACGTATCAATTTTGTAGTATTACACAATATTCCTTAATTTTTTTAATATCTTGAATCTTTCAACGCATTATTATTTTACGTTTATTATCATTATATATATAATTAAAATCATCAGACCTTAAGCGTACGCACGTATAATTCAAATAATCGATTCATTTATAATACTTTTCAACAAAACGTACATTTATCAATTTTCAGGAACAATGACTGGAATAGTGTTTCTACTGTTTGGCATTATTTGCTTGATTGCAGATAAGGAAATAAAGTGAAAAACATCGGCGGCTGGCATTTGTTTAAACAATACACCACACAACATCATTTTTGAAATCATATTTATTGAACTAAATCAATTAGGTTATAATAAATAAGTCTTTGACAAAATTAATGAACATTAAAAAAAAAAAAAAAATACGTGACTAGGTATAAGTTTTTGACATAGGAGTATAAATGTAATAATATTATAGGAGTATATAAATAATTTTTAGTAAACAATATATAAATAAAATATATATATTTATATGTATGTATAAGCTTTAACACAAATAAAAATTAAATAAATACAATAAAATAAAAGCCTTTAATCAATTGTAGCATCAGTCTAGATAATGTGACTAAAAAAAAAAAAAACAGGTACTACACAATATTTTTATTGTAAAAATAGTTACGAACAAAAATTAATTATTTAGTGCACCGGCTTTAAGTAAAATTTATGTTTTTGGAATATTCATAAATATTGTTATTGCTTCATTGTTATACAGAAAACAATAGCATGTCTATAAATACCATATACCTAAATTGTTTTTTTTCTACATACACATTTAGTTTTATTACTTTGGTAAAAATAGGTACAGATTTATCTTAACATTAAATACAACATAATGAAACAAAAGAAAACTGAATTGTGACTGACTAAATATTGCAAATGCAAAAAAAAAAACAATCTAAACTACTAAACATGTTGTAACATAAAAGTAATAATAACATATTACAACGTTTAAAATTATATTTACAAAACTAGTATATAATTATTAAAGTAAATTCTTTTCTGACAAATCCTTATTTGTCATTAAATTTAAATGTATTTTTTTTTTTTTAATGATTACAATATTTTATAATCACAAATTAACATAAATAATCAAGTTTGTAAAAAAAAAAAACATTTATAAATTATAAATTTTAATATTAAATGTTTTATCTCCTACACACACACACATATTATAATATAAAATTGTAATATTGAGCCAATATACAAATCACACTACCATCTTTGAAATTAATAAGTTACGATAGTTAAAAATATAAAAATTAACCAACATCATTTTTACATTATTATTATAAAATAGTTCTTATTAAAATAAAGGACTCGGGTGGCAAACAACAGAAATACAAATATATGAGATTATTTCAAATATCACCAAAGTAAATGATAATATTATACAGTTATTATGAAACACATTAAGATAACATTAGGTAATTCTATTTGACCGTTAATTAAAAAGCATTTAATTCTGCTTAAAATACAAATTGCTTACAATTACATTTAAAGATCACTAAATATTTCATTTTTTTAGAATATTTCTCAAACATATAAATCCTATGTTCATTTATTGCTGAAATCGTTTCAAAATATAGTTGTGTATTTAAATAAAATTTTTATTTTTTTTTAATTATACATTTTTTTTTTTTTTTTTTTTACAATATAGATAAACACACAATAGGAACATATTAGTAGAACAAAAATACACAATGGTGAGTTGTAATGGTGTTACTATAGATTTTTATGAGATACGATTATTGAATAGGCAGGCGTCGATTCAAAAATTGAATAGGTTTGTTAAAACAATTTTTTTTTAAGAAAAATATTATTTTCTCTATTATATAGATGTGTTTATAACATTGTCGTATTAATACTCTACTTAAATTAAATTTGTTTTTATTTTCCCTTATATAATTATTTTTCAATAAACCATTTATTTTTACCATTAGTCATCTAATGTTTAAATTGTAACAAACACATATTTATATCTAAAAATTGAGCACTAAAATACGGCCAGCGAAAAGTGAACCGCGATAGTCATGCCCTTTGTGATGAAATCAGTGGTTCTACATTTATGAAAACGATCTGAATTATTTCTTTGTTTTACACTGTATACAAACATTTTTAATGTTGGTCCAGAGGAATATTAGAAAAACCGCTGTTTGAGCAATGTCCATTATGGCTCTTTTTTCGCTGGCTGTACTATAAAAATAATTATTACCCACAAGTTCTACAAAATCCAATGTTTTCATAAATTTTATAACAAATCCATAACAATTTTCACACACATATAAAATTTTTTTCTATTAAAACTGACTGCAAGCTTTAACAACAATAACGGATCTTTCCATACAAATTTCAATTAAACCAATTAATTTGTACGTAACTGAAACCAAAGTATTTAAAAAAAAAAATTGTATGAGCTTTTTGTAGAATTTTATTTCCACTCAATGTACGTTTGTACAGATGTAAGTACGCCATTAAAATTTAATATTTTTAGAACAATATAAAGTTTTCTAAATATACTAAATGGCTAACAATCAATGAACATTAAAGGAATTTTAAAAAAAGTGCATTATTCAGTTTTTTTTTTTTTTACAACATCAACTATTCATTTACATTCAATTATAGACAATTAAACAATGGTCCACTGTTTAATCGTATATCAAATAATCCATTATTCAAATAAGCCCATCTAGAATTATTAATATTAAAATATAATAAATAGGTACATATTTTGATTGAGATAAGATATGTTCATCACAATGAAATAATTCCCACAATACTACCGTACAATTGAAATAAGACTATACCCAATATTGTTAAAAATATATTATAACCGGTACTGGGTACAGAGTCACGTCTTACATTGCGTTAAGTGCCATATTATTTCTATAAAGTTTAAATTACAATATCAATTGTACTTTAATATTTCATTGTTTTACAAAGCAGTAAATTTTTTTTTCTCGCTAATAACTGGTTTATACGATGGAATTTATAGCTGAATTGCATTAAAATCAAATAATACATATCGACTAATGACACGACGACTGGCATGTTTTTAAACATTGATTAAATTCAGTTTTCGAAAAGTCGTCCAGTCCTAAATATGATATCAAAACTACAATCACAAATTCAAAATATCGAAATATTTCCAATATGACCGATTAATATCAAACTATATATATTAATTTTATACCAATTACATTAACATTTATTTTATTTGGAATAGTTTCTGTTGTACACAACTATATTTGGTATTATAACTGAATAATGATACTATAACATAAATCTCTGCGAATTAATTTACATTTTAGTAAGTTTTACATAATTAAAAATTTTGACATATTTGCGAGTAATATTACACGAATAAAAAAGTACACCTACTTACCGAAATGAAAATTTTAATTTTAAATAATTAAACTGTCATCTTCTATTTTGATTTGCATCGCATTTTCTTTACATTTTTCTAAATGCGATTCATATTCTTCTCTGTTAATCATCTTTGAACATTTGTTACATTTATGAACGCCTATTATGTTGTGTCTCTTCGCCAAATGACTTCGTAGTTTCAATTCGTACACAAATTTCATATTACAATAACCGCATCCTATTTTTTCGGAAACGTGCTTGTCTTCGACGTGAGCCAACGCTTTTTTGGTGTTTTTAAACTCTACATTGCACAAAACGCAAATTACTTTATTTTTGTCAGCAGTAAACACATACGATTTCATTCTGTTCAGTAGACTATCTTTTTTCAAATCTGGTAACAACGTTAAGTCAATGGTGTTTGATACGGGTTCATTGTTTTCAATTTGTTTTTTATCTTTAATACCGTTTTTTTTCACATACTGTTTTTTCCTGCCCAGTTTACCCGATTTTTTTTTCCCATCCACGACTTGGTCAGACGACACGACGTCACTGTGATCAGAATTCAAGTGGCATAACAGTGCGATGTTATGACGAAATATTTGACCGCACTTTGTGCACGGATATTCCGGTTCGATTTCGTCAACCAACACTTGGCGTAGTGATGGCATAATAATGTCCGTGGGCGCGACAGCGGGCTCGTAGATTATCGGTATTATTTGACCGCACAAAGGTACAGCTTCAGTAATTGTCGGTTCTATAACAGTACAACGTATCGGTTTATTTTTGACAAAGTGTTTGGGTATGAGATCTACAGAAGTTTTTCTCTTAACAGTTAAATCATTGTTTGTCACATTTGCGCAATTCCCACTGAACTCTCTGATGTGACTCACTAAATTGTTATTTGTGGGAAATTTTTTAGAACAGTGTTTACACATGAAAATGATCTTAGTCGATGAACTCGAAGGATTCAACAAGGTAGACACGTGTTTAACGTCGTCGTCCAATTTCACAACGCCGTCGTCTAATTTCACGACGTCCACATCCGAACTTGAATCGTCTGAAATTTCTCGTTTACAATCCAAGTTTGGTTCGTCGATGATTAACGTGCCGTCCGAACTGTCTTCACTTTCCAGCTCTGCCATATTTCTGAACAACTATAAAACAATTATACGTTTTAGGACAAACATATATATATATATATATAACGTGCACAAAACCCTATAAAGGATAAATATTAAACGAGCAGATACGTAGTTTAACCAGTAATATACCGAGGACGAGATTAGGTCTCTTATTCACGAATACGTATCGTGCGTTCTGCGATACGTTAATCATAAAAAAAAAAAAATCCGTAACGAATTCAACGTAGGTGCACCTGATTATGGCGCGCAATTAATAATAAAAAGAATCGAACGTGTGAGCGTTACCGACGGCGAGACGGCCGAAACGAGGAGAAATTCGGGTTTTATGGTAAAAAAAAATAAAACAAATCCGAAATACACTCGCCTAAACGGATATTAAAAATTTTCTTGAAATTCTCGTATCGACAATTATTACTGAGGAACGGAGAGAAAATCGTGACGGAACGGTCGGTGTAACGAATGACGAACGCGGGCAAACATTAAGTTTACATTATTTACGCAGCGTCGTTGTACGCGACCCAATTTAATACACTCGTATACACAGCGACGAGCAGTAAACGAAAAACAAAATAATAAAACGTTTTTCGAATAACGAATACGCGGAGCGCGTTACAGTCGTGAAAACGGTCGTCGAAGAAAATAACATTCATTACGCAACGGATTCAAAACGTTCAAATCGACGTTTGAAATCATCGCATCGATTTCGAACTATAGCTACTACTATCACAGATTAGATGAATAACACTAATACTAATACTACTCACTATCGTCTTCGGTTCGGTATATCCCTAAGGATTCGAGCGGTTCACACGAATTCCATCGCGATTCATATACAATAACAGCGCGTACCGTCTTTTTTTGTCCTCTGCCCCCCCGAGAGACAAAAATCAATACACGGACGAGTAGTCCGTACAGTAAAACGTTTTCCGCACACTCGCAACGATTACCACCACAGCAATTACTGTCCGTACTGGCCACTGCGGTACTGTACGCGAACGTGCAATAACGTACTCGCAAACGGAGCAAAGGAAAACGACGGAAAAGCGGACCGAACAAAAAAAAAAACCCGAAACAAAACGCGACGAAACACAAAAGACGAATTCGGGGTACTGCACTGAACGGGGAAAATATCCGTACGATTATTTTACATACAGTTTTTGTTGAGGTTAATCGAACGTATGTTTTTGATTGGCAACAACGGTGCGCGGTCAATTCGAATGGGAAAATTTCGAAAAAGAGAATCCGTAGTAGACTACGGGGATCGACCGCCGAGCGAACGGACACGGGGTTTTTGTATTTTTTTTTCACGAAATTCCACCCCCACCCCATCACCGGTATTTCGTTTATTTTTATTTTTGATCATTCCGATTGACCTCGGACCGACGAAATCCGGCAATATCGCTTTGTGCTTATCGCGCGCGCGCCAAAAACGACTTTTTGATAATGGCTCGCCGCCCGGGCTTTTGTCCCGGCGGTTTCCCCGTTTTTACAAAAAAAAATCGAAATAATATCCGTTCTATTATTATATCGTTGTACAATTTTTTTTTTTTTGTGTTTTCTGTCACAGTGCGCTCGTTGTTATCCGATTTCTCGTCAATGTCCCCGATCGAGTGAACGTGCAAAATATCGTAATAGTTTTTCCAAACGGTTTTTTTGCGTTTTGTTCTCGTTTTGAATATTACGACAACACGTGAACGGACCACGTTTGAATACCTGCACGAAATCCAAAAGTGAGTACTCGGCGTCGGTCGTTTATAAATATTTTTACAAAACGATACAGTGTTACGAACCGAAATACGTCGTTGTGTTTCAGTGTTAAAATTAAGAATCACAATCCCCCCCGTATACGGTTGTTTTCGTCAGTGTTTATAGTTTGGTTATTTAGAGAGAGAGAGAGAAAAAATTGTAGGTAGCGTAGCCTATTAGGACCGGGCGCCGATATGCGATTATGTGAAACGTACTCGTAGACGGCGTGTGTGCTGCATGAAAATCGCCGTACGTCTGCGTGTCCGAACGTTTTAAACGTTGATTCGATGAACTCGGTAGCCTCGGATTTTCTTTACGAGTAAAATTTCCGTCCACTAGGTTCGAACCACGCATTCGCTCCAGTATAATACGTAATGCGATCGGGATAACGTTTGCGGATTGTTGTGATTTTTAATTCGTTGTGGCCATAGGCGTGCCTTTCTTTTATACGACTTTAACGTTTAAGCTACAAAATACGCTAACGCACGAGTCGTGAGATACGAAAAACGTTTGGGTACACAATAAAATAAACCGACCGGCAACACCACCGACCGTGGTATTACGGCTGCCGTACAAATAACGTTTCAAAAACGATTAGAATCGTTTTAATTTTTATTTGTCGTGCAAGAAATGAACGAATCGGTCGTTTTCAATAATAGCGTTTAAAATGTATTGATTCCTGTCCAAAGAACATTACCATTATTATAATACGTTTAAAATATTTTAATGTATACACTTTGTTATTATAAAAAGTTATCTGGTTATTCATTTTTTTTTTTCAATTATTAATCTACTATTTGTTGAAACAAATAATAAAAATGCTGCGAAACACAAGTAGTAACCAATATGATTTTTTTATCAATTGATATTTTACATTAAATTCTTCCTTTTTTTTATGTGGCTCCCCAACTGTAAGACCCATTTAAGGAAAAGTAGCTCATTTTCTTCATGGCACACCCCATACCAAATCTTTGCGCACGCCTACGACCGTGGCTACTAGAATTTTTGTAATTTTAAATACCAATACGTTACGTACTGGTCTGTTGTTTATTAAAAAAAAATTAAAATAATTTAGTTTGTAGTGCATGTAAAGTAAACCAAAAATGTTTTTATAAAATAAATAACAATACAATCGTGCTAATAAAATAACACACACACTTACCAAAATTGAGGAGAAATTTAGGAATATGTAATTTATTGATTTAAATAAAAGGTTACGCGTAAGAATTAAAATTTTATTAATAAAAATAAATTTATTCGACCGTGTCTAGAATTTGAATATTCAATACATTCATAAGGATATTGACATTCTGTATGCTGTTAATCTTACCATAAATATTTTGTAATATAAACAAATTAGTTATTTATTCGTAGATTATACATATTGTTATTAACTATGAATTCTATATCATTAATAAATATATCTATGTAAGAATGTTTAATATATTGGTCAAATACAAAAATTAAACGCGTGTTAACTTCTATAATACAAGTGTTTGTATTAATATTGACCGATATATATATATATATATATATATTTAGGTATACATATTATTGTGCCAACGCTGTGTAGAGTTAAGGTATTTGTATCACATGGATATGTTTTTGTGAAAGTAACAGTAACATTAAACGTTCATGAAGACATTTTTCAGTTATTCCATCAGAGTGTATGTTATAAGTAACCCAGACAAAAAAATTTCATTGAAGATGCGAGGAATACACTTATATAAAAAAAAAAAACCTAACATCAATCAATTCTGCATAATGTGCATTATTTTGTATTATATAGTTCTTTGAAAAATATTTCAAATGTAATAAAATGTTTATCTTAAATTAAAAAAAAAAAAACACGTATTTTACATGTTATAATGATGTACAGATAAATTATTAGCGACTGAATATAAAATATTATTTATTCGTTAATTTTTAAAACTAGTTTTCGAAGAATTCAACAGTATTACACATGAATTACAAAAGTACACAACTCAAAATGCCCATAAGGTTACAAATAACCGTTTTTTTTTTTTTTAAACGCCTTCTTTACAAGAATATAAAAATAATATGATAACAATTTATTAGTGTTTAGTTAACAATTTTTAGTTTGTTCAAAGAAAAAAAAATATAAAATTCGTAAACTTTTGTATTAAAAAAAAAAAAAAAAAAATATAAAATCCGTATAAGTCATTTTATGATTTGTGTCACGCAACACATTCATTTTATGATCTTTTAAGACACACAATATACCCTTTACTAGCTAAAACTCCTCTGCACTTGACATGAGTTAGATATCTTATCATCCATTCGAGTTGAGGTATTTTTTGTTTTAGCTCGGTTTGGCCTCCAAAAACGTCAGCTAAGCTTGATTGGGGTAAAATTTCTAAAAGAAAAAGTAAGAGTTTGTATAAAAACTCGATATACATATAAACTTAGATATTGTACAGGTGGTATGTATTATATATAAAATACGATAAGATAAACTGATGACTCATAGCGATTAGTCACCGCGTGTAAACTATCAGTCTGCAACTAATCTTACTTGCCGGGGTGATGATAATACATTAATAAGTCACTAATGATGAGTTAAAATATAACTTATCATTTGTTTAAAGAACATTTAATTTTAATTTCAAAGATCATTAGGGCTTTTTTCACAACGTATTCGTGAATTATTTCTGCAGTTATTAGAAAACTGCGTATTTATTATAAACGTTTATACGTTTAACGTGTTTCGTTATTATATGTTTTTAGTATATTTACGCTCGAGAATACCTTTTGAATCGCTGTGCGTCAGTAGCTGAATTTCATTGTCTTTGGTGAACTCTTGAAGCGCGTCTGGTACTACGCAACACGAGTTCAAATTTATTTGAACGATCGTCGGTTTAATCTGAGATCGACGGGGAGGAGTGAAGAAAAAAAAAAAGAGTGATTAATGAGTTTATTTGTCCGTGCAGAATAAAATACTACTTACAATCGAGTGATTATACAAAGAGATGAACAAATCCGTGTCGATGTCACTGACGCCAATACGCGTGATTTTCTGTTTGTTAACGTAATTCTCCAACACGGCCCACAGAGTTAACAAATCGGCTAATAATGTGTCTTTGCCGTGATTAAACGCCAAAATCACGGAATCGACGACCTCCACGTTTAATTCTTTAAAAACTAGAGGGGGGAAAGAAAAAACTAATGTAATCGAAAACCGTGGAATACGATTCGAACAGTATTATAGATAGACGTTTTACGTTTTTTCAACGAATCCTCCAGAATGTCCGCCTTGTTCGTGGTGAGAAAAATCTTGACGCTCGTCCTGAGAGCCAAATATTCTTCTTCGCAGTCGCTGTTGTAACACTCGTCGCACTTTAAGTGTATAGTCTTTTCGTTCAACGCGAACGGCGCCGGACACTTTGACAGACAAATGTTCAGGCATTCGACCACCTGAGGAGAAATCGTGCGTTTTTTTTCTTATAAATGCTCTCGTTCCCGTTGTCGGAACACGCGAACGAAAAAATAATATATTATATAATAAACATCTCACCTCTTGGGTCGCGTTTTGACCGGCTTTCTGCGTCAACTCGTTGGCGTTCAGCACGTTTCCAGTATGAATGTATATGTTTGATACAGTTTTCGGAATATCGTATGGCATTTTTTTTTTTTTTTTTCTCTCTCTGGTCTAAATAATTTCTTCCGATACTGGCCGTAGCCGTCGACGCGGGCAATAATTAATCGGTTATTTATATTTTCGAAAAACAAAACAAAAAAAAAAAATCGATTTTTCCCGACGTCTCGTGCAAAAAATAAAATACCTAGGTATATACGTTTCGAGCGAAAATACGATATTATATTATCGAGTGCCCTGGTCAAACGCGTGCGGCGCCACAAACGATTTAAATAATAATGAAGAGAGAAAAAAAAAATCCGCATATACCTATGTTACGTACGTATAATATACGATTTATCTGTCCTAAATAGCGTGCAATTCGTGTTATCAATTTCAAGGTCGTTCCCCGAGCGGGTAATACTACTGCTACTGCTACTGGTCGTGTCAGGTACTATATTATAGTATGTAGTTAATAGGTGTGGTGGTGGTGGTGGTATACACGTCGTAAATGTTATCATCGCAAAAGCCAGCCAGCCAGCCAGCAGCTGTCTCGTTTCTCATTCATTTATTATGGAACAAAAAACAAAAAAAGGCCGACCAATCGGCGTTGTGCGAACGGAAAACGCGGTCCGTACGGTTCGCATAAGAATATTCGACCGACGCTAATAATAACGTGAAAAAAAAAAAAATTATTTCTCCTCTTCCCTCTCCCCTCCCGAGAATATATGAAACTATACGCGTTGGAAGTAATTTTCGACAAATATTATTTCTCCGTTATATAATTTTTTTTTTTTTTTTTGGTGTGCTATTCCCGGGGGTGGTTTTTATACCGTACACGTACGTGGTACGGACAATATTTAACGGCGCCATTGCGGCCGTTCATAGCGACGTATTATATAAAACTTAGGTTATAGTGCTGCGAGAAGACACTTTTGGAAAAGTCGGTTTGTGTAAATAATTATACGCATAATTTTTTTTTTTGAGAATTAACGCGTCCGCAAAAGAGTTTTTGGAATACAAAACGCGTTGCACGCGATATCGTATTTTTAAAATAATAATCGACGGTATTTGTGGGGGATTGTTTTTAAGGAGAAAATAAAAGTGTTTTTTTTGAAGAAGAAGAAGAAGAAAAAAAAATATTCGAATAATACAACACTGCGCGCTGATAAGAGGAGTAGCACGACGACGAGCCGCACGCCGTTTTCGGAGGCCCCGTTTTCACTAAACGAATTTCCGCTGCCTTCGTCGAAATTCAAAGTCTTATCGCGTTTTTTTTCTACTTTATAATTCGCGAAGAAGATTTGCTTTGCGCGACCTACAAACGAATATGCCTGTGGATTACGTCGGATTCGCGTACGCCGCGACAGTGGCCGCCGGAGGTGTCATCGGCTACATAAAAGCAGGTACGTTGTTTGTGCGCGCCAATTTGAGTGCATAATAATAATAATAATAATAATAAATATGCAGAATTCTGTTCCGAATATCGAAGAGAGGAGAGTTTTAAGACGTGTCGTTGGCGGTTTTGTACGTTTGGTTCAGTATGTGCGGATAGCGTATATAGTTTTTTTTTCATACGTTTACAAAACGTACGCTTTTTGTAACGCGATTAGGCACGTCGTGCAAGACGAAAATACTCTGCGCACCCGATCCGTTCTCTTTTTTTTTTTTCTCTTCTCTGTGACGGCTGTACACGAGCGCCCGTCGACAACGAGGAAAACCCGTCCGTCATTAAATTATTTCACCTGCTTCGCCTTTGTATTGATACGCTGTTATCGCATAACCGATCGCTTCCAGCGTCCTCAGCCGTTTGTTCCGACGACGTTCATTCGCGTTCGACCGTAACGTTTCATTTTTTAGGTCGTTAGCTTACGATCCTCGTGTGTGACCATCGATCGTCCGCTCAATGATGATTCGTCGACTTGACCGTGTTTATCGATGATTTCTTCAGTATTTACTATTGAATTCAGAAGAAACATTTTTTCATTCCATTTTTTTCGACTTTTGGCGATATCTGCTGATTTGATTTCACCCATTATTTCTATAAGAAAATTAGTTTACTTCGGTCGAGTCGTGATCCTATTGGTTTTTTTGCCCTTTTAAAAATTCTAAAACGGTTTAAAACTATTGTAAATGTAAATATTATAATAAATATAGTAAATTCGAGTTTATGTAACGGATAACCAAACGTACACAACACGGTACGTTGTCTTTTATGAGGTTAGGTATACAAAAAAAAAAAATTATATTTTTTTTTTGGCTTTAACCAAGGTTTTTACCGTATTAAATATAATTGGAAGTTTTTAAAGCCAATATTATTATATTGTATATTGTATTTTATTTATAGCTAGTATTCCGAGTCTGTCGGCCGGTTTGTTATTTGGATCACTACTGGGATACGGTGCATATCAGACGACGAAAAATCCCAATAACTTGGCACTTTCGTTAAGCACGAGTTCAATTCTAGGAGGTATAATGGGTGTTCGATACCTTAATAGCGGTAAAATCATGCCGGCCGGTATACTGGCCGCCTTAAGGTAAATATGAAGTCGATGGTATTGAATTTATAGTTACGACTCGTGTCAGTGTTAAATATTTTTCACTTTGTTATCAGTGTTTTTTTTTTTTTTAAATGGGTAAATGTGAAATTTGCTTTTTTTTAAACGTAAATAAATTAAACAATTTAAAATTGCTTAGTCAGTGTGTTGAAACGAAAATAGCACAAAGAGAACACGATAAAGTCTGTAGAAAAAAAATTACTTACGTAATAGAAAGACTAAAAATACACGAATAATTTCTTAAAAATTTCACTTGATACATATTTTTTGTGTTATCTAAGACACAGATTTCGAGAGCAAAACCGAGTTCATTAGTTGTTGCTTTATATATTTATTGTATTTTATTTATTTTTACCGTTTGATTGATATTATTTGGTCCTTTGTGTCGGATCGATTCTATTGATGTGTGTGTCAAGAAAAATTGTTTTTACAGTTAGATATTTTTCGCTTATTCTATGAATAGGTACCTATACATATTATTGTATTATAATTTATAATACAATAACTTGTTATTAATTTATATATATATATATATTTTTTTTTTTTTTAGTTTGGCCATGGTGATCAGATTGGGCGCTAGACAAGTCATTATATGGTCGGCAAAAAACGAGTAGACAATCCTGGAGAAAACGTTGAAGAACTACGAACATCACTTCAAAACATAACACAAGAGCAAAAATGTACACCAAAAGAATTATTATCAGGAGACAATGCGAGCGTTTGAGAAATCTTTGAACGCTTCCTCCTTTCGGGTCTCTTCCTCCAGGATTGTGTTAAAGCTAGTATTAGTCAATCGGTTTTTTTTATATACATATATTACCTATAACATAGACTTCATATATTTAATCTATGCCTATAGTATAAATTGTAATGTAATATATGAATGTTTCACATCATCATATTGATATAATAACGGAATGGACTTAAAAAAAAAAATAATTTTAATTATCGGTGGTTTGGTTTTTTTTTTATCATTATGATTACAGTTATTAATGTATTTTTTTTTTTAAATTTTTATATAATAAAAAAAAACCAAAAAAAAAAAACACATGTTTAACTTATTTGTCGTATTTTATTTTTGTATGTACATTCTTATTGTTTAACGATTAAACTAAATGTCGTAATCAGTTAAAATAAAAATATTATAGACAAGTTGCATTTACCTACTTATCTAATTACAATTTAGAATCTATCGTTAAGTAGACAAAAAAAAACTTTAAAATCACATAAATAGTCGTGGTTTCAAAATCTTTTTTTACTCTAGTTTTTATCCTAGACTTTTCGAGGAACAATTCCAATCGGATAAAAAAAGATTTCAAAACACGAACACGTTGTACACAATACACGTAATAATATACTATATTACAAATATAGGCGTATGACAAGTAATAATAATAATAATGAAAAAAAAAAAAGAATAGTTAGACAACATTTTCTTTTTCTCCGATAAAAATTCTTATTTTGGTTGTCTCGTCTAATAAATAATAATAATAAAAAAAAATACACGTAATTTACATAGTGTATTTGGGTGTATTATGTGTACACTGTACATCGTTCATATTATCGACAAGTATATCGCAAACGATGATTTTTAGTGGTTGTTTTTTTTTTTTTCTAAATATTCTGATTGTTTAACTAGTACACACACACACACATATATATATATATATGTGTGTGTGTATATATATATATATATAAAGGTATTCTATAATATAATACATATTGTAATATATTGGTATATAATATAACGAGGCATAAATATTAATAATAATAATAATAATAATAATAGATTAATCTCACAGAGATTGTAAAAAAATAATATATTTTTTTTCTTTATAAATGTCCTAAGTAATATGAATGTACGAACAGCCGACCGACCAGGGGTCGTGCCGGGAGCGATGACGAGTAGTTGCAGGTGGGGTCTGTGGGATTAGACTGGTTTTATTTTTTGTTGTTTTTTTATCTCTCTCGCTGGCGTCTCATCCGAATTGCATTTGTTTCGGCGCCGCGTTCGAGCCGTTGCACACGTACTTGACGGCCGCGCAACAGTTTTCCTGGATGTACGGATTCGAACAGTGTCCCATGCCGTATCTAGTCAGGTAGTCGTAACAGGACACGGCACCCAGCATGTCCACGGCCCCGGTTTTGTCCACGCACTCGTCAGCTGCAGGAGGCGGTGAAAGAAACGATTTTGAAAAAAATTAATATAATAATAATAATCCCCCCCTCCCTCCCATGTAAAATCCACAGACCCGTGTTGTTGTAGCTCGTTAATATAAGTATTAGTAAAAATGATATTTTTCTCGCCAGTGTTGTTACATACGTGTATACAAAGTGATTTTTTTTTTTTTTTTTTTTTATATATATTATACGTTATCCGTACGGAACAATAGCAACGCGAGCTCTTCTCCTCAAACTTCGAAGCACACAAAAATAACGATTCTCGTGTATTCAAAGAGAGAGAGAGAGAGAGAGAGTTGCCAGTGTTTATTCATCGTTTTACTACATATATTATATATTTTTTTTTTATAATTTCCATGCGTTACAGTAAAAATTACGTATAATACGTATCAAATAAACGTTATGAAAAAAAAAAAATTTTCTCTCTCTCGAAACGCCAAGTACCTACGCCCACTAGACACTGTGTAGACGTTACGGCATAAAGTATAAATAAAAAAAAAAAAAATCACTTTTTTTTTTTATCGTACACGATTCCAGTAGCAGCTACTTGCTACGCCGATATACATATTTATGTGTTATTTAAGCGTTGTGATGATGCAGCGTTATATACCTATAGTTACGAATGCCAGTATTGTGCGTTTTTATAGATTTCATTATAGCGTGCGATTCGTTTTATTTATTTTTTTTTTTTTTTACCGATATTAGTTTTACTTTTTTTTGCCATCAAAATTGGTTTATCCTTTTCCACCGAAACGATAAAAAAAAAAAAACGCTTTTTTCCGTCGTAATTGGATTCTTTTTTTTTTTTTTCAAAAACCACCTTCGATAGAATTCACTTAAAGTTTGAGATATCGGAATTGTCGCGCAAATTACAAATATATATATATTATTTTATTGTCTAGAAAATCGATAATAAATCAATTTTAATTGATTAATAATGGAATATATATATATACGTATACAGAACAATTAGGTATATACGGTAAAAATGAATAGGTCGGAATTTATTATTTAAATATGAATTTTGGAATAATAATATTATTGTGAATGGAAATGAAACTGTTGAATAATCACGTGTTAGTTTCTATAATATATAGGGATTCTCAAAAACGGATTGGTGTGTTAATCCCGTCGGAATCGGCAATATGATTTTGGTGGTAAATACTGGACGTATTTTCGCACATTATAATATATAGTAGGTACACATTAAAGGCACGTATAGAGTGGTTAGCGTTGCAATGCGTTACTCGTTAGCGACACCAATAATAATAATAATAATAATAATAATAATAATAATAATAATAATAATAATAATAATAATAATAATAATACGAAGTTGTTATTTCACTGTTAGTTAGAGTTATAATATGACGTGTTTATCGTCGCACACGCCAGTGTTGTGTAAAGTATATAATAATATTCCGCGAGTACGGAGTATTCTCGAAAATTTTCGTTAAAATTCACGAGAATATTTGAACGTTTTTTTATTCGACGCGCGCGTGTAAAACCTATAGAAACGTGTGTATGAGATTAAATTTTTTTCACCTCTGTTTATATCGCGCAATGTATGGTGTGTAATTTGTGACCGTAGACGCGTGCGATATTGCGAGAATTTTTTTGTTTTAGAAAATTTAAAACGCAAAATTTTTCAAAATTTCCTATCCTGTCTCACTGTCGATGCGCTAATGAATCGACATTAAAGTATACGTCCTCTTATTTTTTTCGCGCTCAATATAGGACGATATAATTACACGTTATATAGACACGGACGCGTCAATTGTTGTATTCGAATTCGTATAAAATTCAATCATTCAAACGTCGGCTTATTCGAAACTCGGAAATCGGTAAAAAAAAAAAAAAATTCTCGAATAACGACGTTAAACAAAAAAAAAAATCGCGCGGTATATCCGTCTCGTCCGTGTTCGCGTTTTATATTTATTATCAAGTGAAATTCACAGGGCGATTTATTATTTTTATTATTTCTTTTACAACACTGCGTACGTATAACCGAGTATATTATTATTATAAATGATGTATTATATTATATGAAATATGATGAACAATGATGTACGTATATGGTCCTGGTTGCAAGGAACGCGCGCGGTGATACTGATCGTTCCGAGTACGCATATACGACGACAGCGTAGGAGTCAAGAGATAAGATGTGTGTTAAAGTCAGTGTCGGCCGTGGTGATTTTATATAGTTTTTGAAAATTGTCGTTCGAATAATTTAATTTTTCAAATTTTTTTTTTCTTTTCTTCTCATACCCGACGTTCAATATTATTTTATATATATATATATATATGTTTTTTAAACTCGAAATTTAAATAATATTGCAGTAATAGCTATTATAATACTGCAGAGGATGTACGGAGATTTTGTATATAGACCTAGTGACATTTAAACGCGTTACACTATAGTAGAAAACTAGAAATATGTACTTTTAAGAAAATATCGATTATTATTGTTACGGCTACTGTTCCACCAATCTCGTTGTCCGGACGCGATCAAATGATGGACGGCTCTATTCGAAAGCAAACGAAAATACCGTTATACAAATATATCGTCTGCCGTGCAAGCGTGTCACGGAAATCGAGATATTTCAATTTTCGAATGGTAGGTATATACTGCAGTGACTATGAAAGTGTTGTAGAAAGACGAACTGGAATGAACGAGGCGAGCTCACTGTACTACATTACTACGAGCTTACATGTAGTTTTCGATATATAATTGCATCGAGTGTGATATATATATGATGACTGCTGGTGTGTGCGTGGAAGATGTGGGGGAAATCGCGTCATGTGGAGGTTTAGGACAAAGGTGGCCTAACAGCAAATAGTTGAGATAGAGGCGAGGGAAAAGAAGAAGAAGAAGAGCGTATTCGATAAACGACTCGTGTTGAGGATTGATCGGTTAGAATCCTGTCGGTATTTAATATAAGTCTGGTTGATAATAATAATCGGTGCACGTTTTTTCACGTCTGTGTTCCGGGGTTTGTTGAAGGTTTAAACATTTTTTTTCTATCAAAAAATTTATTGAAAAAAAAAAAGAACACGAGAATAATGTGTACACGAGTCCGTGTTAACATAATATACCGAACGACATCCGTCATTATCCACCTATATATAATTTTTTCTCGAGCATAAACGAGATTTCCGAGGTTCCTTTTTTTTCAAATTTTTTTTTAACCACATCCGTATAGGGCGGCTGAGTTTTTGCCAGGCCGACACTTTGTTTAGGTATAATAAAATACTGCAGAGGCACATACAGGTGAACGAAGAAGGTGGTGTTTGAACCGCGACGACCTAGGTTATCTTACGAAATGATTACGAATGGTTTGGCGTATACGGTCGTTTTCGGGACGCGCGCGCGCGCGCTTTGTACTCACCGTACGGCGGCGGGCTATTGTTGTTGTTGTTGTTGGACAGCGGTGCTGCTGCTGCAGGCGGTGGTCCGCGATTGACGGTTTTCAACAAATCTTGCGGCTGCCCCCCCGCCGAATGGTGTAATATTTTGTTTTTAAGGAAAACGGCCAGCGGGTCGTCGTTATTATTATCGTTATTGTCGCCGCCGGTTTGTTGTATAAATTTTTGTTGTTGTTGTTGTTGTTGTTGTCGTAACAGTAATTGTTGTTTGTACGAGAGTCGCGCGTCGCGAGTGTCCGCGGCAGTCGTAGTGAACCGCTGCGGTTGTTGTTGGTAAGGGTTGTTGTTGTTCGGCGACTGCGTGGCGTACAAAACGTTCGGCGGTTGGTGGGGATGGTGTTGGTGTTGGTTATTATTATTAATAAGGCCACGGGCCGTGGTGCCGACAGTGTTTTGGGTGGTCCTCCAGTAATCGTTCCACACGGACCTAAAACGCGGCCAAATTTAGAGAAGGAAAAAAAAATATATATATATATATATTATACTGGCCGTCGTCGTTATCATTTTTTTATTATTTTTTCTATGATAGCTAAAATGCCGCTAAAACGAGATAGAGTCCATAAATAATTCTTTAAGGGGCTCGAAAGGCGGACGTGTCCTCTTTTCGTCGTGAAGTATACCCGAGACGGGCTTTTTGCCACGTTTCTAATTAAATTTTTTTTCTCCATAAATCATTGAACACATTAATTGAATAAATTTAAAATTAATAAAAAAAAAATTGCTAATAACCGATTTTTGAAGATGTTAAGGTAGAAAAATGAAGTCGGATAGCGTTTAAACGAATCGGCGTGAACGCCGTCGTAAATCGTAGACGAATTCACGGACATCACACGAGTAAAAATAATTGTTATTGCATTTAAAACGATTATAAAATAATTACGCCACTCCATCCGGTTTTGTTTGACCTCTGCCAAAGCGAGCCGACGACGTTTATTATATAATAAACTCGGAAAAGTATAATAAATAATAATACCGAGAACTTTACTCGACGTTCTGTTATGCTCGCGCGTCAGCACTCAGTGGCGCCCACTGGTTTCCCATAAACCTGCAGTGTGCCGTTTTATTTCACGAGAGTATGCGACACAGCTCTTATCCCATGCTCCTATATACGCATTATAGCAACTTAATAAATAAATATAATACGATTTATATATATATATATATATATACTTATTTAAATTTCCGAAATGATAAAACGTGCCGATTAGTAATTAAAAAAAAAAAAATGTCTGAAAAATACTTTTAGTTCATATCGCCGATTTCGTTTTACAAAATATTATTCATTACATTTCAATACGGTTTGTACACGAAATTGCAGTTGTGCATAATATTCTCCGTTCAATGTGTGTAACCGCAATAATAAAAAAAAATCCCTCTTTTCCCATTTTAAATCCGTCTTTGCGAAATTTACTAACACCTATATTTTTCTATTCGTTTTTTTTTCTCGAATAGTTTCATTTGTCGTAATTTAAAAATAAATACATATTAAGATAAGGGATGTCAAATTTTTACTTTAACAAGTTTATTTATTATAAAATGTAAAATTCTTTTTTTTCTCTAGCTCATTGAAACGTATAGGTGGTGTAGTTTACAAACATTATTGACCGATTCGATATTGGTACAAATTACTTTTCAGAAAATCGTTACAGATACTTATATTTATTATTATTATTACATAACGTTTATAATATTAACAATAATTATTAATTAATGTACACTGGTATATGAGTACGACCCACCCGGCTAACTTTTATTTTTACAATATAGTGCAGTTGCACTACACACGTTTTAAGAGACGTGATATTACGAGAGGTGGTATGATTTGAAGAAAGTGCGAAAAATATACAAATCCCCGTGACTCTTACCGGCATTTTAGCTTACGAGGGCAGTATAATATATCGGTACAGACCAATATAATCGTATTGCAGTCAGGACGTGATTTAAGCGACGACGGTACAGTTCGTTTACATTTTTTAAACGTATTATCGTCACATTAAAAACCGAGAAATAACCGATTTTGGAAGATCTCCTGACGTGGTAAAAAGAAAAAACCGCCTCGTCGTTATTCACACGATGACAAAAGAAAAAATTCAGAGTTTTTGCTTTGCGGGCTGGGTCGGACAATAAAAGTTCTTGTGCACCAATATTTTTTCGAGTTCGCCACGCCACTGCGGCTAACTCCGAAAAACTATGGTAAATCAGGCGCTGACTGCAATATACGATTATTATAATATAAAAAAAAAATATATATATACAATACAGCAGCAGCTATACACTTTAGTATACAGTTTTGTATATTAGCGTATAATACTCGTTGTGGGTTACGACTATATTAATATTATTTATTAAGTTATAATATAATATTTATGTACAATATATTTACAAACAGTAATTACAAATTGTCCACGCTTCAAAACGCGGTCTAATGCGCGATTTTTGACGTATATGCATGCGCCTCGTCAATCGATCGAACGACAATCGATCAAAAAAAAAATAAAAAATCTCGAAACACTGAAAGATTATCTTCTCGGGATTACATATATAATTTTCGGTTTCGCGTTCAGTCGAGTTTTATTTACACGTTATTTTATTCACACACGCGGTAGTATCAGCTATTTTATTATACGCTAAGTCAGTGGCGTAATTACGGCACGGCAAGGCTGGGGGAGGGGGCCCTCGGTGTAAATACAATATTCGTATATGCAAAAATGTTGAATTTTGTTTTGAAATTCACGCGTCATACTGTTGTAGAGATTAAAGTAAATAAATAATAATAATAATAATAATAATAAAAAAAATAGTACTCGTTTATTAATTTGTGATACGTGAATATAATAGAATATAAATTTTGTAAAATGAATTCATGAGTTTCGGTAGCGTAAATAGATGATGAGGAGTGCCGAAACTTAATACTGCCCGGCCATAGCCTCAAATTTATAGTTATACGCCACTGCGTACCAAGTACAATATTTAAGCGTTTTTCGATAGTAATTTTATTGATTTTATATAGCGTATCGACACCAGTGGCGGTTATACATGATGTTCAAGGAGGGGGCGAAAATGGATGCCAATAAAATATTCACATCGACGAGTAATAATCAAGAAGAAAGATCTATTAATGTACCGAGACGAAATTCAGATGTAGAAAAAGTAAGAACAACGTGCATGAAACGTAAACGAAATAACAATAAAACGGGAAAAGAAAGTAGTCTCACCAGATAGCGCTACGACACAACATAGAGGGCGTGGCAGAAAGGCGCATATAAATAACGGTGAGTCTCGAACACACGCACAACACACCGCAGTCAGATGCGAACTACGTTGTTCACGTCTGACCGCCGTCACTACACTGAGCGGTCCGATGGTTTCGGACCGCTATTTATAAGCGCCTTTCTGCCACGCCCTCTATGTTGTGTCGTAGCGCTATCTAGTGATTACTTTTTCCCCGTTTTATTACGGTCGGCTGACGCGCTATGTCGATATATTATGTGGCTGTTTGACGCTGACCGAGCGACCGTTCGTACGCGCATATGCAGTCTTTATTATTATTATTATTAATAATAATATTATTTCGCGTATTTCAATGAAATGAAATGAACGTAAAGATTCATCATTCCTCGTATACTCGTCTACACGTTTACTCGTTTACTGTTTATTTAACGTTTACTCGTTTACTCACATTTACGCGTTTACTCGTTTACACTGTACACTACCGACCGAGTTTGTCGTCAGCTAAGCACTAAACGCTCGATCATGACCGATGATCAGCGCGCACTGTACGTGCTGATCGTCGGTCGAGCTTAAATTTCGGCTTTATACATGATGTTCAAAGGGAAGGACGGCTAAAATGGAACATCTCCGTAACATAATTGGACCAACTTATATGACACAAGTCGGCGCTGTTAGGTTAGAGATATACTAAATTTAAAATATAAAATCCCATGTGGAGGGGCAATGCACCTATCGCCCGCTCCTTAACCGCCACTGATCGACACGCTACATTTGTGGCGGTGGTTCTATTATTTTCGGTATTATTAAATCTAACGTTAAATTATAGTATTTTATTATTATCATATTTTTTATTTATTTATTTTATTAGAGATTTTTCGATCGAAATTGTCGTGGCGATCAATTATTATTATTATTGTTTCTGGAGCGATTCGATGACGCGTTGTTTTCACAATCACAACGACCCGTTGCAGATCGATGATCGAATTCGACGATCGTCGTCCGGACGATTATTAATTATGAATTATAATTATTATTTTTTTACCTCTGCGTCGTGACGTTAGGAGGCAAGTACTGAGGCCAATCTTGAGTCGCTTCGCCGTCGTCACCCGACCGTCGCAGATAGGCCGGCGTGTTTTGCGAAAAGTCCGGTATTATGTTCTCGTGTTCCGTTATGCACTTGCCGTTGGTACAGTGCTAAACGCGAAAATCGTTCGTCATATTATATTAACATACGCTGTGACTTCGAGAGTTCTTTTAATACTACTTTTTTTCCTCTCGCCTTCGGGATGCCGGATGTCGGACATCCCTGCAGCAGCAAACGAATGCGAAAATCGTGCAAAATCGCGCTCACATAGGTATATATATATATATATATGTATATACAGTAAAAATCGGTGCTAACTTTTTTTTCTTTTGTTTCTTTTGTTTTTTTTCTTTTCGCGCGTAGTCGATTGTGTTTAAAATTTAGTAGTGTTAAAAGAAGGAGGAAAAAAAGACGAATGAATATGAAAAACGAGCGATTTTTTAATTTTTAAATTTTTTTAACCGACTTCTCTCGATACAACCGATTTCATACGATATACACGCAATCGTTATATTATATATATATATATATATCGTTTCCACGTATATTTCCTGGTGTTTACTGCTCATAACTCGACTTACTTGTCCGTCACCGCAGGGCGATCCTTCAGCCGCGGGCCTGTATGCCACGCAGTAACCCGAACCCGCGTCGAAACAAAACAGTTGTGCGCAAACCCGGTCGTCTTTCTGCGAAAAAAAAAAACACGGAAATCGCATAAGTTCTCGTTCCCTAAAACTGTAGAAGAGATCGAATCACGAAACATGTTTTTTTTTTTCCCCCAATGGGGCTTGATTGTTGGACCACAGATTAGATGAATATTCATGTGTGTGGTTGAACGTTAATCGGTGACACCGAGCGAGCTGGGCTCGTTTCAGTGTTTCGTCTTTTTCTTCGTTCGTTTACAAGAGAATTTTTCGCGCGTTTCCATCATTTTTTTTCATCTCGTATTTGCGATATTTGCTATTTGCGACATATACGTATATCTCTGCAGGGGGAACCGGATTTACTCTCGGCCGTTTTTTTGCTCCACGCGAATGTTTTTATTCGATTCCCGGGCGGCAAAAAAGCACGCATATTTCGTGTTTTTATTAACTATTACGCGGTTATAAAAAAAAAAAAAAATTCCCTTTCTATTATGTATACTCACGAAACATGCGCTGGTCCCTCGATCTTTTCTGCACTGGGCGTCCAGAGTCAACAGTTTGCCCGGCAACATTCTCGGCAGCGATTCGTCCTCGTGCGGCGAATTGAACAGACACGTGGCCGTATCACCGCTTTAAAGCGTAAAACAAAAGATAATATATAATTTTTTTTTATATATATATAGTATAAAAACGAAAGGTAAACGCGTTATAGTATATAAGTAGGCTCGTGTTTTTGACGCGTCAACACGTCTATAAAACGTCATATGATGATACGTCATCATGACCTCACGACGACATGTACCTATTCTACTCGAAGGTATATACTAACTTTAAGAAATGATGAAACGACGACACGCTGCACGGCGACCACCGGAATCCTTTTTCCGTGTGCCGCAGATCGCTCATGATGTACCCGTCTTCCCAGCGACATTTCTCCGCGCCCGGTCCGCCCAGATAAGTCGGCGGTGGCGAACCGTCGTGCACGGCGCCCAACCTGTAAAACAGCAACAGTCAAGCCCCATCGTCTTTGCCGTATTATTTTATATGATTTAACGCAATGGTCGAAGCGGATGGAAATCAGAGTGGAATATTGTCCAGTCGAATACGTGGCGTATTGAAGTTTTCGAAAGCTTTTGTACGGATCCGTGGAGGCCTGCGGGGAGTTTTGATCCTACATTACTGCCGCAAACAGTTTTAAACCAGTTTACTTATAATTTAATTCATTGGTGTCACTGTTTGCTTGTGTTCGTACAATAATAAACGCGTGTAGTCCTGCAGTATATAAGTATTATACAACAGTTTTCTCGCATAAATATGAATACGGGGATTTGTTACCAGAAATACGCGTATAATATGTTCAACGAAACGGGAATACGAACATAATTTTTTTTTTTTTTTTTTTTTGTCTACTTAAAAAAATTAATTTCGATTGATATTTTTCCCGAGGATTCTAGTGCCAAAACGCGCGCGCGTAGTATTAGTAAGCGATCGGGTATTGTGTAAATGTGAAAAAGGACGCGCGTTTTCTTTTGAAAAAAATAAGTGGAATGATCCGATTCCGCATTTCGACCACTGTTGTGACAGTCGACCACTGCTTACAGATGTCCGACTTCGTGCGCGGCCACGATGATGCCGGAAAATCCGCCCGTGTCTTCAATGATGGCCACGCTGTTGACTTTCTCGAGACGTTTGTTCACCACGCACGCTCCGCCCACGTACGCAAATCCTGTATGTGCACGACACGTATACACGAAATTAAAACGTGTAATACGTTATTTTATTTTATTTTTCCATTCACCCATATGCTAAATGTGTATATTGTTAATGTATTATCGTTGAGTGCAATATTTATTGTTCGTGTTGATTACGAGCATTGCACAGCAGAGGATATTTCACTTGGATTTTCGCTAGGAGGAGTCGGCGTCAAAAAATAAAAGTAAAAAAGGAAAATTTGTATCCCCTTTCTTATTATATCTCTCTCTCTCTTTTTCACGCGAAATTCGAATTCATTTTTGGTGCGTAATAATAAACGTATTGTTCAATTAATTATTATCAGAGGCCAAATTCGATTGGGAAGTCGTAGTTCTACCACTAAATACGCTTTTATATTCTGCGATTAAAATCTTGTATTATTTTTTTGCATTTCGTTTTGTTTACCGTATCGGACGCTTTTCAATGACACATTACACTGTTATCATCCATTCGCGTGGAATAAATGTAATTGAACGGGTACATAACGATTATAAAAAATAAATTGAATAACGAAACGTTAAAATATTAAATACCGAGTATGATGAATTACGCGGAATCCACACCAAATTTCTCAACCGAACTTATTTAGTGTACCGTTATTTCTGTATAAACGGAAAACAAACTACTAATCGTTCGTTCGAACGTTGGATTGACTATATAACGTTTTGACATTCAATTATTAATAAGAAACAATATTCTATTTTTTTTTTTTTTTTTTTTACTGTAAAATGTAAAAATAAATTTGAAACGAATCCCGTCCTGTTGCAGTGACTAGGGCCCTAGAGGATACGTCGTCGAGCAGTGTCAACGCGATATAGCCACTTTTATTTCGAGACATTATTTTTACTTTGATTTCTACGAAAACTCGAGGAAAATTGTCGCCTTATACAGTTGTTGAAAATAGAAAAAATAATTTGTTTTACTGCGCGACGATATTGTTTAAAAAAAAAAAAAAAAAAAAAATATTCGCTGCTGTACAAAGCGTATAAAAGCGTGTGCAACGTCGTTGTTAGATCGTTTTACCTTGCAGTGTTCCAATCCATCATCGCAGCTGATTAAGTTGAAAAATATTATAATATTACAATACTGTATTTGTTAGAAAATATATACAAGTTTTTTTGGTCAGTCAGGAAACAAATCACCGTAATAAAAAAAAAGAAGCTTTGCTTGAAAATCATTACAACGCAATGTTTATAAAGCGTTAACCAGTTTCGTCGTCGTTGCGCAGCGTTCGTGTGTCATAAAACGCATCTGGAAATCGTTTACACGTGTTGTACGATTGTGTGATAGCGTTTTAATTTTAAATATTATAATATTTACTCGTCGATTGTCGGCGGCGTACAATACGAGATAAAACGACAGTACATAAAAGAAGATAAATACGGTGACCTTATAAATACATATTTATATATAATGTCCAGATAATTTCAGAATTTCAGTGCCCAGACAGTGTGTGTGTGTGTATGCGAATGAACCAAGATTGTCGTAAACCTTATACTCTTTGCATAAAAAAAAAAAAAAATAAAATAAAAAATAAATAATATTACAGCGTTTAAGTGCGATTTTTTAGATTTTTTTTCGATTTTTTAAAATTTTTATTAGCCGCGGGAAATGAAATGATATATTCGGGGGCCGAAAAAAAAACAAATTACAAGTGCACTGATACTTTTTTTTTTTTTTGGATTTTCAGGGACATACCTGCGGTACCCCTGTTGCATGTATCGTGTGGGTATTGTCGCCTGCACATGTCTAATCTGAAAATGAAACAGTGTATAATATATATATAGAGAGGTACGCTGGTGTGTAATGTTCGATCCAAATCCTTCGTGTGAACTGTACGTTTAAAATATTTTTGGCTCGATTCTCAGCTCTCCGTTATATATATATATATATATATTTTTTTTTTATGTAAACGCGTTCGTCTCTCCTCAGCTCGGTCCACCGACGTTTTTCAAACAAATATATTATAAATATTATTATTATAGAATGTATTAATCTACGTCTACTGCGCACACGCGTTAGATAATGATTGCAATTTGTTTTTTTTTTTAAACATATGAAGACAACCGCGCAGCAATAATAAAATACTAAATATATACTCGCGATTATATACCCATCACACCCGGAAGGTTGTTTAGTAAAGGTTTTTTTTTATATAATATATACGTAGACCGAAAATTTGTATGTACACAAATTCTCCCAAATCATATACTATGTATATAAGCATTTTGTTTTTTTTTTTTTTTTTGACCTCTTATTTTCTATTTACCACATACCGGCCGTTCCTTTCGTGCAACGGCCTCCTTTTCGGCGTCTGCACATGTCGTACCTAAATGCATTTCGTTCTCGGTTATTGCATATTTATATAAAATATAATAATGGGGCCCGTCGGCGTGTGTGTGTGTGTGTGTGTGTGTGTGTTATTTGGTGGCGGTTCATTTTTTTTTCCACACTCCAAAACACCAAAACAATATCACGCACACATAATATTAAAAATATTTCGTATATATATATAACATGTAAATAATCGACGAATACCAATATAAAGGATTATTATTAATTTTTTCGGGGCGTTTTTTTTTTTTGTTTGTCCGCAGATCGTTCACAATCGGTTACTATATATATATATATATATATATACGTACTTGGTGACGGCTACGGCGATATCGTACACGGGCAGTCTTCGTTCTTTGAACAGGTATTTTCCCATGTCCGTGAGCGCGGCCGCGGAATCGATGGCGTCTCTGCCCACCCGATTTCTTTCCAAATACGGCGTGGCATCTCTCGCCTGTACACACACGTATATATATAGGTATATATAAAAAAGAATGTATTTTTGTTTTTTTCCCCCCAGCAGTTATGGGATCGGCGTCGTCGGACGCGGACGCGGTCTGGGAGTTTATGAAGACGGCCAACAGACCGTTCAGTAGCAACGACGTGCACTCGCGTTTACAGCGACGACGGGGCGAAATCGGCAAATCGGCCGTGGACCGGGCTCTGGATCGGTTGGCGAACGAGAACAAGGTCGTCGTGAAACTGTACGGCAAGCAGAAGATCTATTGCGCGGCGCAACGGGAGGAGGACTCGTCGGCGGCGGAAGACGGCGGTGAGACGATGCGGTCGTTAGAGGAGGAGTTGTTGAAAACCGACGAGGCGCTGCGTCGGGTCGAGCGCCAGTACAGACAATCGGAGATCGAAATCAAAACGCTCCGAGGCGCTTTGAGCACGACCGAAGCGCAGAGCAAGTTGGTCGAAACGGAGAAAACCGTGTCCGAGCTCCGGGCGCGATTGGAGGACGGTTTGCGGCGAGAACGTAACGCGGTGTCGGAAGAGGACGCAGAACGAGTGAAGAAGGAGTACGGAAAAGCGGTCGGAGAGTACAAGAAGCGCAAACGTATGTGCACGGACGTGTTGGACTCGATTTTGGAAGAATACCCGAAACGGAAGAAGGATCTTTTCGACGAGATCGGCATCGAAACGGACGAGAGTGTCGGCATGCCGTCGTCGTCCGACTTGTGAGCGCTTTCACTAGTCGCGTGCGCAACACCGCTTGGCAGTTTTCGATAACACTGTTGTGACTTAAACGCTTCGATGTTACGATTAATATATATGTATATATCGATTACCCGTGATATTATGATTCCCGCGATGCTTATACGTATTTTCGGACCTTTCAGCAGTCTGTATCTGAGATCTACACCGTTCCAGAAGGACACGAAGTATCGTTTTATCTGCACGTTGTCTCCTCCGTGTAACCTGTACGATTTTTTTGTTTATCATTAATTATTGTATCGCAACTGTACGCGTAAAATACACTATGATAATATTTATTGTCGTTATGTCGGTTATGATTTATGGAATTTACTTGTAACCGTCGTAGTCCACTATCACCATTATTTCCGGGTAAATGGCGTACGGCGCTTCCCTCTTGGCGATTGACCTTTTCCGTCTAATCTTTGGCAACGAATCCGGTTCCATTAATGCTAAACGCGACAAAAAAAAAAAAAAAACAGAAATAAATCAAACCCGGTACGTATTATTATTATTATTATTATTAGTAAAATTTCAGCGCGTGCGTTCTGCGAAATAAGTGAAATTTCACTTATTCGACGGCGGTGTGCGGTGTACTGGACGAGTACTGCGCGTATTAGACGAAAGCTTTACCGTAATCTCCCGCGTTCTTGTCCGTTTCGGGATTCCTCCTGTACACCACGTGTTTGTGGTGCGCGACGAGTTTCGACGATTTCAGCGGAAAACCTTGTCTGGACACTTGGTCGTCTCCGTTCTCGATCTCTTGGTCCAAGAACATCTCATCGTCCGAAGTGGTCTGCGCGTGTTTCCTGTACATCGAAGGGACCGGCTTCATTACCAGATGTTCGCCTATAGTTCCTTCCTGCATAGAGTACACAGAGAGAGAGAGAGAGAGATGAAAAAAAAAAATGAATTCAAACGTTTTTAATAATCGTATATATTTTATTATTATTTTGTTCACGCCCAGATGTTATTGCGTAATCGGTTAATACGACTTTCTATTGAAATTAAACGTTTAATACGAATTAAAAAAAAAAAAAAAAACCAATCCCGAACGTCGCACGATATTTCGGTCCGTATATGGACTCCATTTAATATTGTCGATTGCACTCCGTGTAATAATTTAACTTGAACAATCGATTGATAAAATTTGATTTGTGAAAAACAAAAAAAATGTGAACGCTCGACTTTTATAGTTTCTAATAACACAAAGTCCGTTTCGCCCATAGACCTATAATATATAGACCGCGCATTAGTAAAATATACGGAAGCCAACATATTATGTGCGAGAGAGACAACCTCTGAATTGACTTTTGCAAAGAGATTTTAAACAATTTTATAACACTCCTTGACAATAACTACGATAATAAATTAATATTGATAAGGAGGACGTATTTGTTATTGTCGGTCTGTTGTTTTTCGCTTTTTGCGGCTCTTGTAATTTACAATATTTCAACTTTTCTTCTGCTTAAAAACATGATTAATATTTATTTTACTTTTACTTTTAAAATTATAGGTTTCCAAAAGATATAAAACACTTTGTGAGAAACGGATAGCAGCATTGAACAAAGATTATACATTTGAGCCTAAAAAAAAAAAAAGCCCCAGGACGGAATGTTGACATAGGATTTGTCTTCGTCGCCAATGTAAAATATCGAATAAATAATTGCACGCGTAAATTCGCATATAAATACAACCGTCATTTGAACCACAATTTTCGGACGTGTACACGGAAAAAAAGGCGCGAGAACGAACGACTCGCCGCGACACACCGTCCATAACAACTCGCCATGAAAACCCGTAGCGGGTAGCAACGATAACGCACAAGGCGATATCTCACCACAACCAACAACATATTATTGTCAAAGAGCATTTATAAAATTATATACAATGTCTTTGAAAAAGTCAATTCAGAGGCTGTCTCTCTCGCACATATGTTGGTTTCAACGCTTTATGATTTATGTTAAATGAGTGTCTATATTATATTATAGGCCTGTGGTTTCGCCGAACCGTAATGCACTACACTGCTGTATTAGCGTACTCCTCGAATTTGATTTATTAATTTTTTTTTTCTGTCTCGTTCCGTAAATCGGCGTGTTGCATTCGGATCGAATCCAGTGGCGCAACAAGCGGGAGTGTTGGGTGGTACTTTGGGCACCAGAGTACACATGACATGTCGGGGGCATCGTCTGATGCGTTTGCACGCGTAAAGTGTAGTTTATTTTAACTAATTTTAGGGCACCGTGTAATTGTTGTTGTTACTAGGGCACAGCGAGTCGTAGTTGCGCCACTGATCGAATCGATTGATTCGGATCGATCCGTAGACAATAGGTGTGTTAACCCGTGCCGACTCGAACTCGTCTAAAAACGTTCAATAATATACTCAGGGGAATTTTTTCGTTAACATTTCGTAAACCATCGGGATTCATCATACGTAACGTTTTAAGGGGATTGAAAGCGGGTATTTTCTCTCTTTGTCTTACACACATGAAACGTAGCAAAATAGACGTTTCGTACTTCCAACGTACCGATCGATTTATTGGTGCGATAAGAAATTTGAAAACAGGTTTGAATTCCTCGTGAATTTTACTACAAAACGACTTTCCCACTTTTTTTATTTCTTTTTTTTAAGACCTTCAAAAATGAATTATTAACGATTTTTTTAAAAATTTGTTCGGTTAATTTTTTTAAGGGTTTATGAAAAAAAAAAATGAAAAAAGTGGGAGAGTCGTTTTGTGGTAAAATTCACGAGGAATTGAAATCTGTTTTCAAATTTCTTATCGCACCAATAGATCGATCGGTACGTTGGAAGTACGAAACGTCTATTTTGCTATGTTTCATGTGTGTAAGACAAAGAGAGAAAACACCCGCTTTCAATCTCCTTAAAGGAAATTCTCTACACGTTTTTGACCATTTTTTTTTTTTTTTTTTTATAGATCTCGTGCCTACCTACCGTTCATCACAATATAATACGTATATCGATTTAAACAACACATAGTCTCGTTGATATTATGTGTCATTGCGCGGTCGCGATTCGTTTCGTTTTCTATCGCGTCATCGTTATACAGTCCCGTATGTTGTATATTATACAACACGTGTAGGTACTACGGTATACAGTCGAAACCGGCAGCTGTATAATATATTTTATCGAATCATTTCGCCCACGTCGCTTCGTCGCGATTCTCAATATATTTCCCGTTGTAAGAATATTATAATATCACCGAGTCGGTTTTTTTTTAAATTTCTTTACACGCGTGTCGTTCTCCACACACACACACACACACACGTATAGAGACGGTTTCTTTTGTCCACGATTCGTGTCCATTATTATTATTATTATTATTATTATTATTATTTTGCGTTTTCTAAACTCGGCCGGACTCACGCCGTTCACCCGTTCGAAACCAATAATGGCAAACGTTCGCTTTCAAACGTGCGCATATTATTATTATTAGGTACTGAAATATCGCAGAACTGCAGCAGTCGAGGCGCAGCGAATGGCGAATTCGGATTGTGGACGTATTTTCAGTTCAGTATTAAGGTTTTGGACGGTAACGCGCCCGTGTTTAGGATTCACACGCAGTTTTAGAGGTTAGCGTATAAAAAAAAAGAAAAAATTCAAGTCAAAGCCATACCGCGGGAATTCGTCGCGTTTTAGACCGTAATGCGCGTTTCGCCGCGACACTATTGTTGTTAATATTTAATAATAAAGATAGAATTTGGAAATACATAGAACTCGTGTAAATATACCAATATAAACATCACCTGCGAGTATAGACTAAGTGTGACTATATTTGAGTTCATTTTTTTTTTTTTTGAAGATTAAGATTCATTTAACTATCTTACAATTTTTTGTTACGTATTTATTTGTATTTTTCGGTATTTAATACGAAACATCGTAATATTTCCAAAAAAGAATATGTGACTGTATATAATATGTTTGTTGTCCCATCAATATAACTATACCATATAGCCTCGGAATTGAATTCGGACGAGTTAAATATTATGCGTACAATAGGAGATTTAGCGTTGAATAATTAAAAATTATATTTGACAGGTAGTCGAAGAAAAAAAATTTTTTTTTTTTAGAGTGCCAAAAACGAGCCCGTTCTCTGTTTTTAACGTGTCTCGTTTGCGATTTTCGTATCATATATATATATATAATATATAGACGCGATTTTACTATAGGTACCCTCCACCATAAAAAAAAAAAAAAAAAATCGTTTACTTCTTTTCTAAAAAATTCATTTTTTCTTTTTCTCGATTTCAATTTAATAATATCGTTCTGTCGAGCGGGCCCCGCTGTATTCGTTCAAGGGGTATTTTTTATTTTTATTTTTTGCTTTTTACAAAAAGAAACGCGTAAAAATATTAATTATGCGTAACAGTTATAACTGTTCGCATACAGCGATTATACAATTCCAACGAGTTCAGCAACTATACAATTCGTATGTTGCAGTGACTGTTGCAGTCCACGATTTTAGCGCGTCCCTGCAAACACGTCAAATTATATGTATCTCTCCGAGTGATTTCGCACGCCGCGACGCGCGTTTCACGCGCGTATCGTAACTTATTCGGCTCGCGTAATGTTTTTTCCCGATTTTTGATAATGCTGCAGTTATAAATATATGTTGCCGAGGACTTGCGTAAATTCTGTAGTGCAGGTACGTTAAAATTAGGTATGCGCACAAAAACGGATTCGTTTTGGACGTTGTATAACGCGTTCGCGGTTCGGCCGAGTCTCGTCGAGCAGAGATTTTATTATTATAAAAAACAGTTGATCAATAATAATAATAATAATTGCGATTTCGTCGCAGCCCGTTAGGTGGAATGAAGAAAGAAAAAAAAAAAACGTTTTAACGCGCGCCAGTGGATTTATCGTTAAAAAAAAAAATATATATATATATATATATTGTAAACGAGTTTGTTTTTTTTCGCTGCTCGTAATATACTGCGCGTATTACGATAATAATAATAATAATAATAATAATAATATCGCGTAGACGTAATATTTATCGTATAATATTATAATAATATGCGATAAAAAACGACGCGGTGTTCGAAATAATTGGTGGATTACAACAATAATGTCCCCGTAATAATTTATTAAACAATATTTATTCGGAATTCGTTTGCGAAAATTATATATTAACGAGACGACGATTTTACACGGTAAATTACGTGTATGTTATATAATTTTAAAACGTCTTGTTATTTTTTTTTTTTTTAGTACTTATGTAGTTTGACGAAATTGCTGAACGAGTACTGAATTAAGTGCCTATAATAATATATTTAGTAATTATTACTATATTATATAACGGAGTTTGGAAATTGATATACGCGTCGTAAAAATAAAAAAATTTAAAGTATTAAGAACGGTATATATGTATATATAAAAAAAAGTAGTCGACATTTTATAGGAAAAAAATTTACGTCGCGCCCGAAATTCTAAGTTGAAAAAAAAAAAAATGAAAGAAAAACCGCAGTTACATATATGCAGTCGTTTTATTATTTTTCGCGATAAAATCATAAATAAAAAGAGAAAAAAAACACCAGAAGTAGGTACTGTTGTTCATAGCGCAAAATTAATAACAATGAAGTTAAGAGAGAGGGAAGAGGAAAAAGGTGTAATATTTCTGTTCGTATATACAATCAAATTTCGTTTCAACATTTATATAATACATGTTTTGGCTGCCTGAGCGCAGCGCTAGTTTTCGGGTGGCAACGACGACGTTTACCGCGGTATAAATACCGTAGCAAGACGTTTCGTACTAGAGAACGGACACGCGTTTCCCGTTATACTTTTCCATATGATATTATAGAAAAATAGCGTATACGCGTATAGTATAGTAGTAGCTATAATAATATACTAGAAAGAAAACAAAAACCGCGTATTTAATGCATACCGCGTAAACCGCGCGGTTAATGGACACGTTTATAATACATTCAACGAGCAGGACGAATATGTACACAATAAATACGGTGTATAAATAATGCCGGTCTAGTGGAAATTCGTATCGCGTTGTAAAATATATTTAAAAAAACCTATTTACGTATACATAATGGATGATAATAATTTGCTCGCGTCGTAGTCGTCGTCGCCGCCGATCAATGGAAATCGGTGGCGACGGGTGCGCGTTTCACGGTGAATTACACGCGATTCGCATTATAATAATATATAAAGGACAAAAAACAGAAAAAAAATTTGTTGGGAAATAAAAAGGTAAAAACGTTAAAATAACGTACGAAAACGGAGTTTTGTGTTTATCGAGTCGAAGGGGAGGGGGGGGGGGTTGGGAAAAGAAAAAGAAAGAGCGCGTATTACGCGCCGGGTAATATTATATAATATTATTAACGACAGACACTGCAGCGCGTAAACGGCGTACACATTTTTAAATATGCTATTTACGACGTGTACACAGGGACGGATTTGCAGAATTTTTCGGCCCGGGAAAATTATTTAGACCAGCCCTCTATATTATATTATCTAATATTATACATAAAAACAAATATTACTCGTGTTTTTTTAAGGCAATCTGTGGTCTTTCCCATATACAATATTTTGTTTGCTGACTTTTATATTTATTAAAATAAAATTTGCACATAAATAATATAGCAAAACAATTTAATACGAGAGTTCTTTATTGAGTAACGCACTTTTGTTTTTTAACTGATCAATGATTCCTTCTGTATCAATATAATTTAAAATTTAAAAATTCACGATAATTCACAGCAAAATTAAAAATTGTTTACGGCCGTAGCAGCCCTCAAGGATACCGGCCCACCGGGAAATTTCCCGGTATCCCGATGGGCCAATCCGGCCCTGCGTGTACACAATATGATAGGGTACCGTTTGAAATTAACATTTGTAAAATACTCTTTCTATTAGAGTGAGGAGCTTCGATTTGGATTCTCTGATCTTTGTAAAAAAAAATCCCAACGTTTTTACTTCGTTTCAAAGTATACGCGTAATGTACGATCTTGACACGCGCGTTCCGGTATTACGTATCAACTGTAGTTACTCGATTCGATTTTCCATTTCCTCTCCCCCAGGAGTTTCGTTGAGCGCGAGTACAAAGAAAACCATTGGGAAAAAAAAAAACATATTGTCACGATCGTATTGCGTTCGTTTTGGATAATTTATTTATTTTTTTCAAGACTTCAAAACGTAATACTCTATCGTATTTAATATTGTTGTAATACCTGTACTACAGAGCTCAGAATCGTTTTTCGAACACCGAAACGGCGATTCACCAGCGTCGCAGCTTTCGAATTCGTTAATAATGGATAACAAAATCCGATCCAATACTCGTTTATCGCGTTCTTTACCGTTGGGGGGGGGGGTGGGTGGGAGGGTGGTTTGGTCATTTGAGAATAATGAATTGAAAAACATTGAAGTATTTTTCGTTCCGAGCTAATTGCTGTAAAGAATTTTCGGATTTCAATCGCGAAAACCCGCTCGCGTCTTTTGACGGGGATAATTTTTTTTTGGGCAATTCGTTGCGAAAACTCGTTCGGTAATATTTATCGTCGTCCCCTATTAAGAGAGAAAAAACAAAACGACCGAGAAAACTGGAAAACGTGTGTAATCTCATCCGATCACTTTTATTCTATGTATACACGAAAAAAAGTGTTCGCTAACGAAAAGGTACAAAAAAAAAACACGTTGTAAGAATGTTTTAACGACACAATTCGTGTATACGACGATCTTACACGTGCTTGCCAGTTGTATTTTTTTTTAACACTCTGTATATATATATAAATATTATGTTAATGAGATCACGGTTACTCGGAGCGAGTACACACACACACACACACACACACGTATTATATGAGCGCGGAGCGAAATATTCGCATTATGGGAACACGATATATATTTATATATATATATATATATATATATATACATTTTTCATAAATTCCACGTTATACTTGCAGCGCAAGCCGAATAACAGGTTTAAAAAAAAAAAAAAAAATACATTGAAATTGGCGGTAGTCGATAAGTATGCGCGTATAAACTTAACTGTATACGTATACGTAGGTATACTATATATATACTCGTACGAAACGCAGCTATTTTCTGTTGCTATATAATTGAAAAAACTTTTTTTTTTTATTAGAATATTGTCCGAATGAAAAAAGCTTGTGGACTTTATATAATAATATAGTAACGTTTGAAATAGAAATTTTGAAAAAAGAAAAAAACTAAAACATATTCTGAATGAGACGTGTATACGAGCGCACTTTTAATCACGCTTCCGAGTGAAAAATCGTATATTACTCTTTTTATTACTAAAAAAAAATCTATAATTAGACTTAAGACGAAATTAAAAAAAGATTACATATATAATATATATATATATATATATCGATTCGAAATATCGAACGAGTATAGCTAAAAAATAAAAATCGTGTCACTCGGTGGGGTATAGATAGATTAGCTTTTAATGTTCTTATCATTCGATTAAATATTCGAAATAAAACGATTCTTTTAAAAAATATAACTGTCGCGTTCACGTGTACCAATACATAAGGAATATTAAGAAACGCGTCTCTTCCTTTTTTTTTTTTTTTAAAGAGATTTCGGGGGGGGGAAAATATATATATATAGGAATATATATATATATAGGTACCCGTCGATATCGTTACAATATACTCGTACTATGAGATCACGTTTTTTCTTCTTCCTTTAATAATAATAAATAAAATAGAATAATATGAAGATATATACACAAGGACAAAAAAACGACATAAACTATAAAAAAAAAAAAAAAATTTTCAATCGTCACGAGGTTCGGATTCGACTAATTTCGATTAATTTCGAAACGATTATTACCAGTAGACGCGTGTTTCCCGTATTATTATTATTATTATTTATATTATTATAATCGCGTATTTGAACGTGTTGCCCGGGTCGAGCCCGTTTTGTATAAAATATATTAAAATATTGTTAATATATTTATTATAATAACGATTGAAATATTGCCGACGGTATTTAAATAGTATAATTATATTATATTTCGTTATTGCTCAACGCGCGCGCGCGCCGCCGCGCACAATTGCGGCTTACGAAATGGCGGCATTTATTATAATGAAATTAATTATATTATAATAACGCGTATATATATATATATATATATATAATATCGCGCGTATTAATACATATATATAGTTATTATTGTAATAATAATTATATCGTTGTTATAACGTATACGCGGTTTAGAAACAATAAATTGCGAAATTTATCGGTAATAAATCGTTTTCTTCGCGTCGAATAAATATGGGGTATAATGGCGGCGCGTATACATACGCGTTTCGTCAGAACATAATAATGGCTATAGTTTGTTTTCTCCCAAAGTCGTTTCTTTTCGTTCTTAACAAAAAAAAAAAAAAACGTTCTGCGCCGCTCCGTGTCTGACGGCTTAATTTTTTCCACTACGCGAGATAATATTCTTTTGCCCGCACACGCGTATTTGTCCGAGTATTTTTTTAAATCTGCTCGTAATCAATATATTATTTTAGGTAAGAAATTTAATAGCGCTCCCCGGGCCCGTCGAAATACATTTCTGGCGCTGTGCATTACAGAAATCTCGTAGGCGGAGATACACACGAGATCATTGCATTTATATATCGTACAGTTACATTGTATATATATATATATGTATATATACGTTTGGCGCGAGCGTATAAAATATAAACGTGCGCGTACAGCGTGCGATTAGAAATTAAAACATTTTTTTTTTTTTCAGTCTATTACGACGACGAGTTGTTATTCGAGTGCCGTCGCGCAGTTCGACTTTAAAAATGACTTTTTATTCGCGTTCACTCGCGCGCGATTATAAAAGTATAACGCGCAATAATAATAATAATAATAATAATAATTGTACCGATCTCGTTGTTACCGAGCGTGCGCGCGCCGTAGGAGATCGTTAAACGATTTTTTTCACTCTTATATTAACGCGGTTATGTAAGCTCGTTTATACGGCGTATGATTCTCTTTCTCCGCTGTTGTTCACGGCGGACCGGAACGCGTCTTAGCAGCTCCGCGCTGTTACGCGAATGACGTGTTTCAACCGTACACGTTAACGCGCATACCGTATAGTCGTGTTGTCGGTTATTATAGATCGGATCGGTCTTTCACAGATTGTCCGAGTCGAGTCCCGGAAAGAACGTCGCGTGTATGCAGCCGCCCTCCCGCCGACTTAGAAAACGAAATTTCGCGTACGAAGCGCTCGACATCGGATTTCGCGGAGTAACGGTATTCGCGCGGTCGGTCTGCGGAGACGACTACAATGGATTTTTGGTACGCTGGCCTTATGCGTATAGATCTAGACCCGCGGTGCAATCTCGTCTCGATCTCAACCGCCTGACCCGACTGTGTGCTTGTATAGACGGTTTACGAAGAGAAATGAATAATAAAGCGCGTCGAGTTATACGAAAAAGAAATTGTACGCGACAAACAATTTTTTGCGAAATAGTCGAGTGAGATTTTACGGATATATAAAAAAAAAAAAAAAATCAAAGGACTATATCTACACTGCATGCAGATAAGTCGGGACGTGTATACGCGTATATCACATTAATTTTTTACACGCGACAAAAAGTTACCTGTAGCTATTAGTCCTCGTCTCTCCGTGACGAGGACGTCTCTCCGTGACCCCGGCCATAAGACGTATTCATGTAAAAATTTCGTGGTTTTTTTTTTGTTTTTGGAGGGGGGAGGATTTTTCGCGTTTAACCGCGTCAGCAGCGCGAAACCGAAGAACGTGACACGCACATCCCGAAAAAAATAAAACGATTTATATCATTCCACTCGTAACGATCGATATTTTTTCATATGTTTGTATAGTAAATCTGACGTTGACACGGTGTGCGTACTCGTTATTGGCGTCATCCACATTTTGTATAATACGCTCCGACGTCTGCTGCAAGTGTGGATCGCACGACATCACCGTATTAAGACTGCAGTATTTATCCCCGCTCGTAGTGTCCAGCTCAGATTTCCTTTCAATTGACTAATACAGTTGGATCTGACAATAATTGCCACAAAATACGGTTCTGTACGCGTCGACATTTACTCGGTATTTTTTTTTTTTTCTCGATATATCCGCGATATTCGACACAACTTTTTTTTACGTCTGCATCTCCTGCATCCGAATCGTTCATCGAAAATCCCACCGTCCGCAGCAGTGTAGGTGTATACTATAATTTCGATCAGTTCTGTGTCGCGTTTATCGTAAATCCGTTGAAATATTCCAAGCCGCGCGGATGGCGATACGAGGAAGTTTGTGTTCTGTTAGAAGATCAATAATGTAAATCGATTTCTTATTCTGCCGACATTTCGTGAAATTCCTATGTAGCAGTATTATAGAGTAATGGTCATATAAGGCTTGGAAACATATACAGGCTTGTTTACGGACACTGCGGCCCAGACCCGCGTGAAATCGGCTCCCGCACTTACAAATTTAAGGATGTATACAAGAATTGAATAATAACTGGTAATAACGAATTTTTAATTTTTTTGCGTTACAAGAAAATATATTAATTCATTTTCCTTTTCGTATCACTTTCTTGCAGTGTTATGTTTTCAGGGTCCGTCGGTTTCGCGGTACACTCTGCTGTGACCGCCGCCGTCGTCTACAACTCGCTATCCGCCGCGTTATTTAACTGTCGCGGTTGAAGATTACGACGGTATTGCGTGCCTTTTAACCGTATCGCTGTTCCGCGATTAATGATAATAATTGATATCGTATTGATACGCTGCTGTACGTCTTCGTCGTGTGTTTATGTGTATTCGCCGTATACGTTTTGAACACGTGAGTGTAACGAGTGAATTGCAAAATCGAAATTCGCCGGTTATTATGCGATTTCGCGTTACTATATATATATATATATACGAGTATATATAGAGAGAGAGAGTCCGTTCAGAACCAGCGTCCAGCTTCTGACCTCCCGGTTTTATATGTGTTTTGTGACTGAAACCAGATCTTTTCGTCTGTACGAACCGAAGAAAATGAAAATGAAAAAAAAAAAAAAAAAGAATGCCCCTAGCGGGACAACGCCCTTGAACAGCGGTATTCAAATTTTTTCGTTCCTTTGTGCGTTCACAATATTTCGACGGCTCCCGAATTATTACGGACAGAAAACGAGAATGTCTATAACATAACACTCGCACGTAATTATTAAATAATGGGGGAGAAAAGAACTGAAATTGAATGTTGTTTATATATTATATTATTTTGAATATAAAACAAATCGGATAGAACGTTTTCGTTTTCCCGCGGTCCGTGCTACAACACACGGCTCCCTTGACCGACTCGCGTGACGCCCCTGCTGCGACGCACGAGTCTGTATATACAATATACGTATTATACAAAAACATAATATACTAAAACAGAGCCGAGACTCCGTGCGCAAAAACGGTATATTGTACGAATCGAGATTTCGATTAGAAATAATTAATATTGGATTTAGTTTTTGTCGTTTTAAAAAAGTGAAAAAAAAAAATAAAAATAAAGAAATCTGTACTCGGAAAACGATAATAAATCGAGTTTCTCGCGGTCGGGAGACGTGACGCGCGCCGCCGCGTATTCTATTAAAACGCGCGCGTAACCTCGCGCGTCTCGTTATAACCGCAGGCGACAGTGACGGCAGAACGGTCTGCTGTTTTGAGCACAGAGTGTGTGTGTACAAATCGCGGAACGTTATTGTTTTTCGGCCGAGCCGCACCTTGAGCGGGCCGATTGTAACGAATTTTCGACGAAACGTACTTGAAATGCTACTGCTAACGCGTCCGCGCGTAATATATTTTTATATTCGAAATAAAAGCAAAAAAAAAAAAAAAAAATGCTACGAGGGGATAATATTTTTCGCGCGTGTAAAAACATTTTTTTTTTTTTTTTTTTTTCGCTCGCCGATTTATATTTATCGCTGTACCAAAAAAAAAAAAAAAACCAGACACAGTTATATAACGTTTGTCTGGGGGTCAGGTGCGTATAAAACATATTACGAGTGTATAGACCGACCGGAACGATACGATTCCCGTGTCCAATCCGTTAATGCGATATTGCGCTTGCGGGGTCGCAAAAAAAAAAAAAAAATATTCGCCCGTTTTTTTTTTTTTTCTTACTCGCGGCTATTACAATCAGTGCGAAAAAATCCGACGCGCAATTATTATTATAGCCGGTACGCGCGTCTCGGCCGTCGTCGCGAGACCCGGCGCCGAACGCTGCTCGCCGCTACTCTCCTCATCCTGTCACTCGAAATGGCCTTTAGGCGCGGTTACGCTTTTATATTCCGACGAATAATATTTTTAATAATAATAATAATAATATTATTATTATTACGGTACGGTATGGTCGGTCACACGCGTTATTATTATATTTTATTATAATGATCGAAACGGAACGCGTTATTGTGCGCGTAATTAATAAATAATAATAATAATAATAATAAAAAAAAAATTATAACGCCGCGGTATTATACCCCGGTACCTATACGTATACGTACGTACAGAGAAATGAAATCGTTACGCTCCGCGGATTTTTTAAAATCGTTTTTCCAAACCGATTCGACGACCCAATCGATATTCGTATACCGCGCGCGATTTTCCATTCCGTCCGTTAATATATTATTATTATGTATATATATATATATATATTATAACGCCGCGCAGAGGTGTACCACTATAATATATAAACCGTCACGTTTTTTATTTATTTACGTTCTTTATTTATTTATTATTATTTTTTTTTTGTCCACCGTCTCTTGTCTCAACTATACGTGCATTGTGTTCGTCAAAGAACTGCAGTCACCACAGTCTACACACACACACACACACACACACACACTGCACGCACAGTTTGTTTTGTATGTACGACGACTATATAGTAACGTAGCTCGTCGTGTACAATAATTTCTAGAGCCTCGCGGTCACTCTGTATATTTCTTCACACGCGCGCGCGTACTGATAATAATAATACATTTTATTAGACTTGACCTTGCTGACAGTGACTGCGACGACAATAGCACGCGAGCGGTGACAGACTTACCATCAGAATCGTTCCATCCTTGTGGTCATTGTGCAAGACGAACGCCGCTCGTTTATTCACGTCTTGATACGGTACGCCGACGTGTTCCTGCGGAACAGACAGAACGACGAGTGAAAATTACAAAATCATTAAAATAATAATATTAATAATCGTATTATTGTTGCGACAGAATTGTTTTCCTATATTATATAATTGACATTATTACTATACCATCGTCATCATTACTATTATTATTATTATTATTATCATCATCATCATCATCATCATCATCATCATCATTATTATTATAAAGTCTACTGACCGCGAACGGCTTATATGTATATAAAATATAATAATAATGCCGTTTAAACGATATAATATTCCGTCAAATATGTAATACGTCCGGTATGCGCGCGATAATATACATATCTTTAGACGGTGAGAAATTAATTGAAAAAAGAAATCCGAATTCGATACCAGTAAGTGTTAATACGTAAAAAAAAAACACCGATTACAAAAAATACTCTGTTTGCCCGTTAAACGATAAAACCTAATAAGAGGAGTATAGACCACCCGGATCGTTATTCTCACCCACAAGACGCACGGGTTCTCGGCTGCGGCTACCCAGCGGTGGAACTATAACGTTTTTATTAAAGCGCCAAATGCGCGTTCCTCGAGAGTAGTAGTCCTTCCGTTTATTTCTTCGATGTTTTCGGAAGACAGCAAAAAAAAAAAAAAAAGGCGTTCATAAAAAAATTAACAAAGTACATTGGTAATCTCGTTGGCGTGCTCGGGGGGAAGAAAATCATAATTGACGGCGCGACCACAATAGGTACGCGGTTTCTTTAAGGGGATTGAAAGCGGGTATTTTCTCTCTTTGTCTTACACACATGAAACATAGCAAAATAGACGTTTCGTACTTCCAACGTACCGATCGATCTATTTGGTGCGATAAGAAATTTGAAAACGGATTTCAATCCCTCGTGAATTTTACTACAAAACGATTTTCCCACTTTTTTCATTTTTTTTTTTTCATAAACCCTTAAAAAATTAACCGAACAAATTAAAAAAAAAAATTTATTAATAATTCATTTTTGAAGGTCTTAAAAAAAAAAAAAAAATGAAAAACGTGGGAAAGTCGTTTTGTAGCAAAATTCACGAGGAATTCAAATCTGTTTTCAAATTTCTTATCGCACCAAATAGATCGATCTACGTACGTTGGAAGTACGAAACGTCTATTATGCTATGTTTCGCGTGTGTAAGACAAAGAGAGAAAATACCCCGCTTTCAATCCCCTTAACACGGCTCGTCCGTGTTGACTTACTGTTTTGAGTCCCACTCGAGTCTGTTATTATAATATTCTATTAATCGGGGAACAAGCGGAACGTGCGGTTTAACACACGGCTCGGCAGGACGATAATAACTACTGTTACCGGCCAGTGCGCGCGTCGTCTCGGGGGCGTGGGGGGGGAAAAAAAAAAAGCGGTAAGTTCTGATATACCGCGCCGTAATATTATACTCCTTCATTGCGCGCGTATACCGGTATCGTAATAAACACGCGGTAACCGAATTAATTTTTGCACAACCGATTAAGGCGTTCCCGTTATGAGAAAAAAAAAATAAATAAAACTACTCGAACAGGATATGAATAATATATATTTAACGGCCCCGGGGATGTGGCGTATACCTAATAATAATAATAATAATAATAATAAGGCGCGCGCGTATTATATAATATTTCGTATTGACGACCGCGTGCATACGCGGGGGAAAGAAATTAAATCAAATATATAACTCGTTCGTTTTATTCGGTATAATATGTTATTAAACGTTTCACGGTGAAATCACGGTACGCGCTGCTCGCTTTTTTTTTAAGTGAATCGCTCGCGCGCGCGCGCGTATTTTATCAGTGGCGACGCAAAAGCGGTATTGTCCGCGTGTTTTGCCACCACGCCCATTATACCACCGATACACGACGGACTCGTGCAGCGTGGGTGTGTTATTATTCGCTCTTGAGTAATACAGTGCTACACTCGCGGTACTATAATAGGAACGGCGTGGCTTATTTTATTTTTCGAATATTCATGACGGCGATAAAAAGAACGCCGGGAAAAAAAAAAAAAAAACTTTTCGAAATAATAAAATATATATATATATATATACCGTTACGTAACGCCGATAACGAATTTGTGTGAGCGCCCCAAACGCGTTTCTGCAGCGCGGCGTCTCCGTCCCGTATAGCCTCCCCGGAATAATAATAACTGCGATCGCGCGCGGGGCTATGCATTACCTACGCGCGAGTACGGCAAAATATATAACAGAACCGAATAAATAACATTATAATATAAATAATATTATATTATATTATACCGCGGCGCTTGTGTTACCCTATAAAATAGTCGTGTGTAAATTTTATCTTTATTACGTACACAAATATTTTTTTTGTTTTGTTTTTGAAAAACGCTTTATTTTTACGTCTGTGATCCAAAAATAAAAAAAAACTCTCATAACGGTATACGATGATTCGGTTATTGTATATTAGACCCAATTATACTGTAACGCAAAATAAAAAACGCGCTTTCGTTATACAAAATCGTTTATGACAATCATCCCGTATTCTGTGTTTAAATATTCCTCGATCTTTGTAAAAAAAAAAAAAAAAAATCTTTGAAACTCTGTAAAAAACAATGTCGAATCGCACAAACGATATAAAAAAAAAAAAATTCCTCCCCTCCCCCTCCCCTCCGTACGATATTATACGAATGGTCGTTCTGTAATGGGTTATCAGTGTATAAATAACGCGGCCGAATAAAAAAAAAAAAAAAAAAAATGTTCTCTCGCGGCGTCGTTTTTCGTCTCTTAATATTATAATATTCTCGTTTAGCTACAGTCAGCTGCGCGTCTGTAGCGAGCAAAAAAAAAAAAAAAAAATAGTAAAAAAATTCGTGTGTAAAAAATACCTATGCGAAAAATACACTCGATTAGCGAGAGATCATAAATATTTATAACGTATAAATTTAAGCGTCGTCGTTATTTTATTATACGGTACGCGTATATAAACGAGTACCTATATGTGCGTTTGAAATGTAGCCAAAAAAAAAAAAAAAAAATACTTGCGTTTCATCAGCGGCCGCGGCGGGGAAGAGTAATAATATTAAAATCGCGCTATATTATTATTATTATTATTATTATCGCGCTACATACACGTATGTAAAATATTCTAATAATATAGACTCGTTAGTAAAATTTTGTCGACCCAGGAAAACGCGCAAACACACCACTTTCACCAATTAACCGTTTTTTTTTTTTTTTTGGCTATTATAAGACGATGCCACTAATGCGCGCGCATTAGGTATAATTATTATTACGGCTTCGTCGGTGTATAGGTATACCTATACTGCTACAGCACAACCGCGGACAATGTTTTATTCATATGGCCTTTCCGACGACGATATTGTGTGTGTGTGTCTTAATTCGTTATCTAACGTTTTCATTATATTGTATTGAATAGCGCGTATATTATAACCTCGACGATACAATAGTGACATCACAATAATAACACAATAATGCCTACTAAAAAAAAAAAAAAAAAACGAAAAGAAAAAAACGCGTTACGAACACGCCACGCGGCGCGCGTTTCGACGACGAAAAGCTTGTAAGTAACCGGTTTTAGGGCTTTGACGGTTTTCTAACGAGTTGAACGGGGTTTAAGACGAAAAAAAAAAAATAAATAAAGAAATATGTCCACACGGAAAGCGAATGCAAAAAGCGAAATCGCAAAAGTCTTCTTTAATCTGTTCGCGCTTGTTTCGGGCTGCAGTCGGGAACGCTAAAACCGAAAGAACAAAAAAAAAACGGTTTCGTAATACGGTAAGTGTACGTATTACGTTATTACGTTAAATTCTGGAGACGAGAAGTAAACGAAGAAAATTATTTCAATCGTTGTATCGCGTTATTATTATTATTATTATTTTAAACTAATATCGATTACACGACTCTGAACGAGATAAAAGTAAAATTATAAATATTTATAGTATTTATATATATATATATATATATACGTTTTAAATTATTATTCCGGAAAAATCTAGTTTTAATAATCCGACATTTTTTTTTTTTCATTGACGTTCACGGATTTTCGAGACCGTTTTAGATAATACGAACTCGGGACCTCTTTCTTCTCACCACCTCCCCACGATATGAGCTCGTATAAATGAGAAGAATCCATAGAATAAGTCCTGGTTTGTACCATTTTGTAAGTATATCGAGTATAAATAAGACGAGAAATACGAATCGAATCGAACGATAATATTCGACCGCAGTAATTATTCGAATTATAGGAATACTATATTTTAATATATATATATAAATTTTATTTCGCAGGATTTCAAAATATATTCCGGTTTAAAGAAGCGGTTCATTTGCATATTAATATATATATATTTGCTTTTAAACATTATTTATAAATCTGTAATTTTATACCCTATATATTCTATATATATGTGTCTATATATATATATATATATATATATATATATATATATACATTTTAATATTGTTGTAAAATATATAATAATATTATATTATTATTCGAATATTATTCGATTAGTATGCTTTTACGAGAAATTGGTAATAACAATCGTAAAATAACTATCAGGAAAATCTATAATATATGCAAATGCCTTCATTAAAATAATAAAAAAAATAAATGGTAAAAACGATGTTTTCAATGCGATTCGAATAATAAAATTTTTTAAAATTATTTCGTACTTAATAAATTCATTATCTGAGTATTATCGCATCGTCGTGCGCATAATATTATTTCGAGTTACGTGCACAGCTGTACACAGTGCACGCGATATTGTATATATAATAAAGCGTTCGTATAACAGAATAATAAATTTTTTATTGTCGAATATTTACAATCGTCTGCAATTTTTAACGTACAATATCGCGTATTTCTAACGTCTACGGCAGTGTTTTCTGTACCTCCAAAGCCGTGCCGGCGTTGAATTATATAAATAAATAAGAAAATTAAAAAATTGATACGCCTCTAAAAAAATTAAAAAATTCTTCTAGAATGATTTTAAAACGGCGTGGATAACTGCAGGAAACAATATAAAATACGCGTTATATTATATAAAAAAATACCAACGGCTCCGACAGTTAACGATATATGACACGGCCGTATTTATTTATATCAACGTATAATAGGTAATAAGACCGTAAATCAATATACAGCCGATTTTAACATTTTGATTTTGAGTTAAACACTTGTTTTTACGTTGCTTTTAGGGATTTTGAAGTTAACAATAAAAATAATAATAATAATAATAATAATAATAATAATAATAATAATAATAATAATAATAATAATAATAATAATAAAAGTGTATAAATTTTGAAATTTCCAAACGAAAAAAAAAAAAGAACGAAAAGGCACTCACGTCGTTCGGCAGTTCGGTGTAGTGCACCTCGTCCGTGGTGGAGTTGTGATGAGCCGTCCAGGCTCGCAATTTGTCGCCCGCCAACAGTCCTTCGGACGGTTCCAATTTCAGGTCGTGGTGTTCGCCGAAAGCCTTCAGCCGGACACTGTGCGCACCGTCCACGGTGCGTTTGACGATCGAGTGCGGGCTGACCACTTCGTAAGCGGGCACTGTCAATATAACGCGCACGGTTAATAATATTTTCGAAAATTACTGTCGATTTTTCCAAAAAAAAAAAAAAATGAAAAGAAAATAGGTTTTTTTTTTTTGTATTATTCAAAGTTCTCACAGGACTATATCAAAATTCTTAATAATTATACTAGTAATTTTTTTTTTCAACGTTCCGAATATTATTATTATTTTTTTATATAACGCGTGTAAATATAAATATTAATATATATATATACATTAATTCAGCAGTTAAATATACTGTTATATTATATTGTAGTTAGTTGAAAAAGTCGAAAAGATAAACGTGAATTTATTTAATAAATGAACTAGTTTTTTTATGTAAATTTTGTTTTTGTATAAATTTAAAATTACTAGAACTCACTGTATTATATTTCTATATAATTTGTCCGAATCGATTTTTTTTTTTTTTAATGATAACATTAAATCATTCTCACTTCGTTCGTCGTTTAATTAATGAAATAATAATGCTGGACAGGCTAATAACTATACTGTCGGAGTCGTACACGATTTCAAGTACATCTAATTCTCAATAATAATACATTAAATCGTACCTTCCGAATGGTGTTCCACGTGGAATAACGTCCTCAGATCGTCCACGTTCATGTGCTCGTGTAACTGGAAAAAGAAAAAAATCGCGTCGTTTTAGTACACGTAAATGTTCGTTTCGTTGGAAATCGCTCGTCGAGTTTTTGGTACAGAAGGATAACGTGTAGCGACGTACGAAAGTATTATTTTGTTCAGGCCATCGACGACTGGTATTTTTAATTTTGATTTTTACCCATTATCAGTACACAGAACTTGAGTTTTGTATGCTCACGTTTACCGTATTTTATTTTACGTTTTTAAGGGACATTTTTTTTTTTTTTTTTAATGTGTTCCATAGGTACCTTTTGAACGCGCACAGATGTATTTTTGGAACTAATTTATATTATTTGTAGTTCGTTTTTCAAACACTGTACCTACGCAGAGGAGACATTCGGAAGACGCGCACGAAGATGACGACGTGACATCGACTACCTACGATATGTATTATACAGAAATAATAATAATAATAATAATAATAATAATAATAATAATAATAATAATAATAATAATAATATACGCCGCTTAGGTTCGTTAGCCCCATCGAAAACCCATTGTTTGGGGTGGATATTCTCTTCGGCCGACGCCGCCGCCGTCGCATTTTATACGGTCGACAAACCACTACTGTACCATAGCTACAACGTATTTTTATTTGTTACAACAACGACGAAAAAAAAAAAAAAATACCCCGGGACAATGAAAAATAACGATTACAGGCCGAAAATTCATAGAACGCGACCTCGTCCTGGAAGGCCGAGAGAGAACCGTCGCTGATGTTCGTGCGTGGTGCGCGCGCGCGCGCACTGCGCTATACGACTGCGCTTAGCGATGGGCGCTACCGAGTGAAAACTACCGAATAACTCGGTAGTTTTGAAACATCTATTTATTCGATAGTTTTTAAAAACTATCGAATAGTTTTATGTCTGCAAAAGCACGACCGAATTACTCGATAGTTATCGCGATAATTGTCGACTATCGAAACTACCGACGACTCGGTAGTCCTTTAAAAATTCCGACGACTCGGTAGTTATTTAAAACTATCGACAAGGCTAGTTAAAGTTCTCACAACAAATTAAAAATGAGGGTTAATTGTTGTTTTAGAGTCTATATGTTGTTTTAAATACAGTTACCTGACATGGAAAAAAATCTATACCGAGTGATTCAGTCACAATATTACATTTTCGAGCGTTTTAAAAATACGGAAAATTGTCGACAATTTTCGCGTTGTCTCGGATCACGTCCGAAGAGACTTCTGCAGGGCAAATCGGAAAACGTGTCATATATATTACCGTCAACTACTATACAGACATAATATTCTGCGCGAAATAAATAAATACACATCACCGTAAAAACAATATCTCATATAGACCGCATTAGACGGCATTCGAACTTTTTCATCTCTGCATTTTTATGTCTTCACAATATTTTGACGGCTCCCGATTTATTAATGACAAATGAAAAAACTATAATATAATATTAATGTCTATGTATAAATTTATTTATTTATCGTGTATACAAAATATGTAATTATTGAAAAAAAAAACTGAAATATAAACGTTTTGAATAAAATAAATCAATGAAATTGTTACTACAAATGTAGCTGAATCGTTGTATTATTATCGGTGTTTAAAAGACCAATTTTATGTTTCTCATTGTTCGGTTCGCGTAGCAATATTGATGTCTCATTAAAATCGCAAAGTGAAACGTGTTTATACACGGGCCTTTCATGCTTCAAACTCAAAACTAACTGACGTCTCACCGCGAGGATATAATTTTACTATGGATAAAAATATGAAATATACCAGCACTGCGAAACATCTGTAGAACAGAATGTTTGAAAAAAAGTAGGATTACAAAAAAAAAAAAACAGCCGGTTTTGTATTGATTATGCTTACGATTTACGATATAAACGATTTTAAATATTTCGATTGAGTGTAGAACATTTGTATTAATTATGATTTGACTTTTTATTAATTTATAACGATTTTTGGCTCTTATGACATAATATCAGGTATAAAATACCGTATTGGCAGTGAATTTATAAAAACTACTGATTTTGGCGCAAATGAAAAGTTTTTTTTTTATGTCTTTGACGCTTACGTCATGTAGTCGATACAGAACGCGCATATTAATTCGCCACAATCTCTCGGATAAGACGACGACGACGACTTCGGACCATTTGCAGTCCGTCCGGTGAAAGTTTCGCCTCGCAAGTATACGTGTTATAATAATGTTTTATACGGCTATATGGGGTCAGTGTGTCGATCGGGTTTTCATTATAATAATATTTATCTGATTATTACGTATATCGACTTCCGCGATAAAAGGGGTTTACACGCATTTTTTCGTTCTTTTAACGATCGACCGAAATAAAAAAAAAAAAAATGTACGTGTACCCATTGCGTGTATAAAATATTCGTTAAACATATTCGCTGTGCACATCAATACGCGCGTATATGCAGCCGCGCTTGCAGAAGGCTAACCTCAGTTTTAACGTGTTTTTTTCTAAATTTATTACGCGTTTCAATTTCTCTAGATAACGATCGTGAATCAAACACGCGTATTTTCGCGTGAGGCCTTCAATTATACGTCGTTATTATTATTATTATTATTATTAATACTATAAACGAATAAAAATGAATCTTCCGTGTAGAATCGCGTTAATACGAACGTGATTTAAGGTTGTACCGTGCGCATATACGTTTTATATTGTTTTGAAATTAATTGCCACGGTATGTACGGCCGTTGTTCGTCGAATAAAGTAAAAAAAAAAAAATTCATCCCGACGAAAACTATATCGAAAGCAGTTTTTTCCCTCCGAATATTAAATCCATCGTGTATATAATTTGATATTTTCACACAAAGAAAAATTCGATAACCCAACCTATAATTAACAATTATTTATCGATTTGTGTGGACTTTGGTGGCGGTAAATATATGCTCCGAAAAGCTGATCAAAACGATCGTCGATACGTTTGAGATGTTGCAATAGTTTTGTGGCGAAATTATTACGTTTCTATTTTTTTTTTTTTTTCTGACAAAATTGCTCCATTTACTATTATGCTACTCAGTTTAAGAGTATATCGGGCGGCGGACGAAAATTGGTTCGTGTTCGCGCAGGCGAGGTTCTATCGGTATTCCGATTGGCGGAAACCGTCGTGAGCCGACTGCTGCCGACAGCAGCAGCCAATGACAGAGCAGCTATTAGACGCCTGGGGGTGGGAGGTATAGCATTCAACGTGCGCGACGTTCCGGTATACTCTTAAACTGAATAGCATATAGTATCTTAAACGCGTTGCGTTTGTTTTTACATTTCTCGCCTACGGAGGAAAAACGTTTTACATTTTTTTTTTGTCGTAAAACAACAAACGACTTATGAAATGGCAAGACGCCTCCTTACTTTATAAATCAAATTAAATAGAAAAATCTGTATAAAATAAAATAATAAAATTATAGAAAATCTGACTCGGGTCTCGGGAGCATTCGTTATTCACAGTTTCTTTGCAGTCACTCCATAATATAACCAAATAACCATTTGAAAACTCGGACGTCTTTTGATGTGTGCCTAAACTAAACCAATACGCTGAACGCCTGTCCATTTTATAAGCGATGCGGATTCGCGTCCGACGATTGTTTACCGCGATGTCCGCTATATGTAGTACGCGATCGTCGCGCGCCTAGTGGCCGTTTTTCATCAGGGTTACTACAGCTGTTTTCCCGATATGATTATGAACATGGATAATAAACGAATATTACGACGGTAACGCATGATATGATATGCACCAAACGTTAACGGAATATTGTGGAATGCGGCAGGATATTGAATAGCCCTATAGAAAAAAAATTACCACCTGCCGTTTTTAAAATGCATTTCGCTCAAAACGTATAGAACCACTGAAAACAGGAAAAACGGCCGATTGAGTTAGGCCTCGCGTACCGTAATAATAATATTACTGTGTGCGGCGCGATCGAAATTACAAACATCATAAATCGTAGCTCTCGGTCTTTTTCCGTATTGATAGATCCCGCGGTATAATCGTTCTCTAATCCATATATACATGCTTGTATCCCAATCTCTCTTACGTATCATGGATCTACCTCGAGCGTAAACGACCGGCGGCCACGTCCTCGCAACGAACACATTTCCCGTAAAGACGTTGAAGAGAGACACACCCGTTTATAACGATTTCATATACGTATATATACGGTTTACGTGGGATAAATTCGATTTTCTCTATGCAATAAAGATAACCGTGCGCGGTCACGACACCGGAACACGGTGTTAAAAAAAAAAAACGTAGTATTCGAGCGACGACGAATACCACCGCGGGGGTAGGGTACGACGGCGGTGTGCGCTGTTGACGTAATGTCGCGCCCCGATCGCTGTACCTACCACCGACGTGTTACGACGACAACGACGTCGACGGTTACACAGATTATTTTTTTATTTCACTCTTTATGTCTGCGCGTTGATCTCGATTAAATCGGGAATATAACGTTTATTGTTGTTGTCGTTGTTGTTATACAACGGTCGGCGCACAAAGCAGTCCACGAGCGGGTATTGCGTAAAAATAAAACCCGATCCGCGACACGGATATCGTTAATCGATAACGAAAAAAGTAAAACACTGCACAGCGGACACAATGTAACATAGCGCGGGTCGTGCGTAATAATAATAATAATAATAATAATAATAATAATAATAATAATAATAATAATAATAATAATAATAATAATAATAATAATAATAATAATAATAATAATAATAATAAGAACGCGTTGTTTTACGAGACGCCCGCGGCTATATGAACCGATTCGCCGGGCACCAGGTCGCTCCAGCGCGACTATAGGTACGTTTTCGTTTGAAATTCGTTCAAACATTCGTTTGAAACGCGCGTTTTTTTTTTGTCAGGTAAGTGATGTGTAGTACGCACTATATAAATAATTGTTGTTAATCTCGCCTCAGGTGTGGTACGCGTACACAGGCTCGTGTCGCGACCTAACCACTTATAGACATGAAGTATCCTGATAATTTATCTCTATATAATATAAGCGCAGTAGAAAAAAAAAAAAAAAATGCGAATTAACGCGATTACTTTTATCTGAATGGTAAAATTTGATCTTTTTTCGCGTTATGTACGTATTTAAAAAGAAAAAGACGTCAAGTCGCCAAACGAAAATTAACTATCGTTTACTGAATAATAATAATAATAATTGACTTTTCTCGTATCGATTGTTATTATCGTCGATGGCGACCGGACACGATGAACAGAGAAATACCGTAATACGGACGCCCTTCCGCGTATTATTCGAACGGCGAAATCTTGAAAAAGCGAAATCTCGAACGTCAACGTCTGTCGTTACAATAAAATTTTAACCGTCGATTACGATCATTTTTATTATTACAATTTTTACAAAAATCCGTTCGCTTTTTTTTTTTTTTTTTAGCACATATTTTTTACGCATCCCAACTCATAGTCGCTCATAGTCCTCGATCGCTACGGTCACTCGCACGCCTCCACACCTCGCGAGATTTTGTCGGTACTCGAATCAAAAAAAAAAAAAAAAAAAGAAAAATTACCCCCCGGTTTGTTACGAATGACCACGCGAGGCGGATCACAGGCATCGTTATTGCTCAAGATTCTGACATTCGAGATTTTGCCGTTCATGATTATGACGTCCAAGGTTTTGACGTCCGAGATTTGGACGTTTTCAAGGTTTCGCCATTATTTTTATGTATGTGAGATTTTGACGTTTGAACTTTTGAAGGCTTCCCCCCAGTTAATACCCGTATAAAAAAAAATGTCTTCTGAAAATATAGCTGTTATTATATTATGTGCGTACACGCGCAATCGTATTTTTATGTTCCATCACGATACAGGATAGTCGTATCTTAAATACGAATAAATTATTTAAATATGAATTTTCCGATATTTTGTCTGGCTAAAATATTGGCACGAAGTTTTTCACCTAGTTAAACCGAGCACAACTGCTCGTTCGTCGTAAACGCCTGTTCCGTTTGTCGCACTGTATACGTAATATTCAATAAATACTCGTGTAAGGCGGCTATAGATCGATAAAGCGTTTGACGTACCTACATTTTAACGTAGCGAATATTTTTTAACCGAGTAGAATTATTCGACACGATTATTTTTTTTTCCTATTTTTTTTTTTTTAGACCCAACGCGTTTACTTCAAGTTCACTCGATGCAATATCATCGAATCGAGTGCTGTGGATTTCGGCACGAGCGAGCTCTTAAACAATACTACGTTCGAGTGTACTACTATACGCACTGGGAAAATCGGCTATGAAAATATGAAAAATGAACGTATTGAAAGTAACTCTAAACACGGCCCGTTATCGAGGTGGAAAACTTGTTTCCCCCGGTCTCTCGCGATACATTATCGCACAACGCCTCTTCGAATGTGTTACATCAAGTTATAATTGCACAATTAATGATTCGGACGGGTTTTCAAACAAGAATGAACGTCCGTTAAGAGATTTTTGTAACGCGAATAAGAGCGTTCGACGCGTCAACGGACGTAATATATAGGATACGTATTGTTACGGTTTTGTTGCACTGGAACGATGTATTGTAATATTATAGTTGAAAATGTCTTTAAAACGTACGAAATCATGAAATATGCTGTAAAAAAAAAAAAAAAACGGCAAAATATGCGAAATAAAATTTTGTGCACAGAATCGTTTGGTAGTGAAACACATTTTGGTACGTATAAACTGTACAGCTAATGTTTTTTCGACCAACCGATAACAACAATACCTCGAAAGCACATTATTATGAATATAATCTGCCCCCGCGAATTTCTAACTGTTTTTTTTTTTTTTTTTATTAGCTTCTAGTCAAACTATTACAGCTCAACAATTATATAAAACAACATAACTAATCACATAACTAAAATATTACAAAAAAGAAAGGAATTAAAAACAGCAATTAACATAAATGTAATTATATGGTAAAACCAGCCTCCAAAATAAAATTAATAATTCTATTTACCACTATAATTCAGAGTTGGAGTTGAGGATGGAGGAAAGATTAAGGGGGACATTGATAAATTTAAGGGAATTAAACAAAATATTTCTGACTGTTATAATTACCGTTTTGGCGAAGATTTGCGACGCGAATATTGTGATGCCGATTAGACTCCATGTTGATAGTGTTACCATGGCGCGCGGATATTCGAGGCCGGACGGGTTACGGGTTCGGCGGGTTCGCGTTACAGGCGTCGTCGGTCGGTGTCGCTGGTCATTCGGGAGAAGGATCCGGTGTTTTCGTCAAACAGCAATTACTGGAAAAAAAAAAAAAACGTTACACTTACACATTACAAAAAAAAAAAAACAAAGTTTTTTTTTTCCCCTTATTTTTTCAGTAAATCTTGAAAACTCACGGACTAAAAATTGGCTCTTAGGCCTTCGAATTTTTTTTGCGGCCCCGAAATTTGTTTGTCGGCATATCGCGCACATATTTGCTAATATAATATACTAGATTTAAATACAAAACAGAAAGTTTTCCTATATAGGCGTTGAAAAGGCTTTTGAAACTCTGTCTTTAACGTGATTACGCGTTAACCGTGTAGTGTTTTTTTTTTTCGTTTCTTCGGAGTTCGCCGTCAATAAAACATCTCGCGCTCAACTACAGCCAAACCGAGTGTAATATTGAAAACGGAGGAGTCAAAACGCCAAGAACAATAAACGTTTAGTCGAACTATTATATCAATTTTTTTTTTTACTTTTTATTACGATTTAATTTTACAATTTTTTTATTTTATCCCGCGAAAAAATTAATTTCGTCCGATCAATTTTTTTTTTTTTTTTTTAATTTTACTTTCGATAATAACGATTTAAACGAAGCGACAACCGTTTGATATTTTGTATACGAGAATAACGTTTAATTTCGTCTTTAATCTATGAGCTATGGCAGGGGCGTAGGTATATTTATAGGAGATACAATTATTAGTAACGATGAAAAAAAAAAAATTGTAATTAGGAGTGAAAATCGGTAGTTGCAAAAAAAAAAAAAAAAAATGTCGATTAAATGAATGTCTACGTTTTTGTTGAATTGTATCACGAAAAATATTCGTTCTTCAGTCTACAACTAGCAATATATTTTTATTTTCGAAAAATGTTTTACTGGAAAGTCCTTTTCGTGTATACTATTCGCGTAGTACTTATCTATCTATATATATATATATATGTACATCAAAATCCTAAAAATTATTTTTAATTATTATTTATTGACTAATCCGGTATTTTTGAAAGTCCCCTTACGTCTTACGCTCCTGAGCTATAAGTAATATGTATTCGGTTTGATCGAAAATCGAAAAAAAAAAAAAAAAATGATAATAATTTTGAAAACGAGCCCTCAAAAAGCCGTTTCGCTGTAAACCCCCGGAATTATTGCACAAATATATTGTATGTATAATAATGTATGATCATATTATACGGTGTACACAGCGGAATAAGAAGAAGTCGTATACACGGTATGATGCGATATATACGCATCTAAAATGAAATTGATGTGTGTATAATATTGTACGAAACGATGTGCGACCGCGCGCGCGCGCGCGCTAAGATAATATACATTATTATTATGCATATTTCATATACATATATATATATATATTATTATTATTATTTTATTTTTTTTTTTTTTTGGTACATACGTTATTACACGTAATAACAATTATTATTGAAATACGCGGTGTAGTTGTTTTTTTTTTTTTTAGGCGTACAACGTATTACGCCGGTTATTATATCGCGATTAAAAAACGATAACGCGCGAAATTTTCGTCTAATTATTGCCGGTGGGTTCCGCCGGCGCGGTCTCGTCGTCGTATATTTTTTTTTTTTTACAATCGTTTTTACATAAAAAAAAAAAAAAAATTATCGCGCTCCACGTTATTATTATTATATACGAGTATATATTGTAATACGCGGTGTATATATAACGAAGTGTAACGCTCGTCATGCATATATCACGGACTCTACGTGTTGTATACATCGCGTGATTATAATAATAATAATAATAATAATAATAATAATAATAATAATAATAATAATAATAAAACGATGTTACGTAAATCCGTATAAACGCGCGTATATTATTCGTGAATGTATATACGCCGGCTGTACTAACCGCGCTCGGTTCGTGCGGTACACCGGTTCGGGCATATGTTTTATTATGTGTTATTTCCACGTTTTCCATTTCTCTCGCTAATTTCATTTCCTCCGCAGACGCGATTTTTGTTTTTCACCGCGTGCCACGCGTTATTCGCGCCCGGGACTTTCGCGGTTTCCTCGAGAAACCGTTATGAAAAAAAAAAAAAAGTACAAAATGTTACGCGCATAAGGAATATATAAAACATCGGCCCGGCCGCAGACGACGGTCTCCCGGACGAACAGAGTTCGGGATGATTTAAGAATCTGGGAGTGAGGTATAATGTACGTATAAGCCGCGAGAGGAAGTGACGGGTACCGAGCAGCCGTGCAGCAGGCATGTCGCGATGACGTTCGGACCTAAAACAAATAAACGCGGGAACATAATACGATGTCACAAATGTCTTGACGTTCACGACACGCTCGCCTGAGGTATATAAGGAACATTTGTCGGGGGCCAAGAGCGTGTAAGCACTTCACGTACACAGAGACGCAGGCATTATTCTTCTAACGGGCAGTATAGGACCCAAATTGGGAAATGTCGAATGCCGCCGCCTGCAGTCGACTCCGTGAATTCGGGCGTCCGACAATAACCAGCCGACTACAGCAGCGGTTCTTAACCTTTGTGTGTAGTGGCGACCCAAGATATTTACCAAATTTTTCATGCGACCTTTTTATAAAATAATGTTCAATGGCAGAATAAAAAAATAACTATTGGGTACTCTTAATTTAATATTTTTTTTTACTCATATTACTTGTACACTAATATAACAGGTCATAATATTAATTAAATTATATTTAAAAATAAACATTTCTTTTAATAATTGTATTGTACATATTTTTTTAAATAATTTTTAATTTAAATATTTTTTTTTAAATAATGAAGAACTTAATGACTCCCTTGGTCTTGATGTTGCTTCAAACGAATGTAATTTGATAAGCTTCTTTGTACCAATTATCAATACTGTGAATTTACGAAAACGGTTTCATTTATTATTTATATTATAAGGCTTAAAAATAAAAATATTATACCAACGTTTTAAATTTTAGCCGACCCATTTCAAATTATTGGGGCGACCCTATGGTTAAGAACCGCTGGACTACAGTACGCGTAACGGGTTTTTGTATTATAATATTGTATAATGTGTTCTGAAAGAATAGATAATAATCGTCGGAGAAACAAAAAAAAAAAAAAAAGAAAGTTTTAAACGTTAACTAAAATACACTCGCCCAAGTAATATTAAATAGAATTAAAATTAATAAGATTTCTCGTATTGTGTCGTCGGATATTTTAATTGTACGACAATTAACACATTGTTTTTAGTAGAATAAGTAGTAAAATTTAACAAAAAAAACCAGCGGTTTTTAAAAGATACGTATACACATATACTCGTATATATATTTTTTTTTTTAGAACAGGGAGGTTTTTGTGATCCGAATAGATGTCAATTAAAAACTTTTTTTTGGCTTTTGGACAGCAGGAAAAAATCCTCGGAATGAGCCCTGCAGGGACGTCGTTATTGGACGAAAAAACCGTTCGCCGGTTTGGACGTGCGCGAACCGGCTCCGGAGCGCGCCGCGGGAACGCCGAGCGCGAAACGCGCGCGTGCCATTGCCGTCCGCGACCGCATCGCCGCGTACGCGTAACGAACACACGCGGCCCATAACTATATGTATGGTAGGTACGCGCTCGTTGTGTAATGTCGTTATGACTCTTTTTTCGCTTGTCATCTTATAACTACAGACGTACATAATATAATATATGTATATATCGTATAACTATATACGGTCTCACTCGACGCGTATAACGATATCGTAGGTACGTATTTCAGGTGTGGTGTTACGTATATTGTACGAAAACGGGTATATTGAGTAAACCTAACCCGACCTAACACAGCATAATCTAATCATGAGCGCAATCGAAAAAGAAAAAATGAATAATAATAATAATTTTTTTTTTCTTTTCTCGTCGCCCCGTCTCGGTGTTCCCGGGTTTTTAAAATCACCCAGGCTTTTCTCTTCCGGAATGTCTTTAGCCCGTCGCCGTCCGCGTTTGATACGACATTTCGGCTACGCCGCGGCGCGGTATATGGGTCCAATACACGAGTAGGTATATAACGGTTTCGTATATATATAGCTTCATCTCGGCGACGGTTTTCGACAGCGGTTTCGATTCGACGAGTGGCGTTGTTATTGATATTATTCTTCTACTATTCTTCTCTTAGCTTAACGGTCCCCGTATACTGCAGGACCTGAGCTGCCACGAGCGATTCTCTCTATCGTTCCCTATCAAACGCCGGGTCGACCGATACATTTCTCCCCTACGTTTTGATATCTTTCTCTACAGCGTCTTTCCGCTTCTCGTACGTGATACGTACACGCATTGGTCTTTTCTCGTGTGTGTATGGTTTCAATCGGTACTTTTTTTATTTTCATGATATCTTTATCGGCTCTCCGTACGTGCCCAAAACCATTCCGTTCTCTTAACTATATATATATATATATATATATATATATATATGATAAAATATTGGGTTTGTCTGCATACAATTTATACGTCATATATGTAGGTCATCGTTTTTCCTTCTTTCGGATGTTCCTAACTCTGTATTATAATATATCGGGCCGGAAATGTTTCTTAATACCTTTTTTTTCGAACACTGCCAGTCTGTTGTTATTAATACGTATTATTACCGAATTATAATTGTAGTCATAATAACAGCGGTCGTCAGCAGCAGCAACAGCTGATGTACGTAGTTTCCTCGTCCGCGGGTAAATCGACGTTAAAAACGAGCTTATTAAATACGCGTTATTTAAGCGTATAGCGAATTAAACGCTCGTTTTTTTTTTTTTTTTTTTGCCGTACACATTATACAACACAACAATATCGTACGGGTATTTCGTTTCAAAACCGACGAATATTATGCGATGATACATAATTATTATACTCGTGTAGAGATATAAAACAGAAGTACGCGAGAGCTCGTGCATATACAACAGTGTGGAAACACAATAATGAGCGTTTTAAGTATGAGCGTGTTAAGGACAAAGAAACAAAAAATAATAATAATTGGCGCGCAATAATAATTTTTGAACGCGTTAAAAATCTTCACGCGCGCGCGCGCGCGCATTTCAAGGGCGTATACGATTTTTTCTCCACCACGCACGTTTTCACGCGAACCGTGTAATACGATTTTCAATAATGACGTTAAGGAAATCGCCAAAAATGTCCTGTTGGTGAAACGCGATGACGTGCGCTCCAACGTATATTTTCTATAATCCAGTGGCGTAGTCAGGAGAGGGAGCTGATGGGGCTGCAGCCTCCTTCTTCCCGCCCCCCCCCCGAAATGAATAAATAATCGGTTTTTAGTATAGGCACCGTCTATATACGTATTAATTATTAACATATAAATTAATTAATTATCAGCCTCAGCCTCCCCACCACCAAATAAAACACATTTACGGATCCATAAATCGCGCATTTTAACGCCGTTCTTCCGACGGTCATCACTACGTGCGGCCAGTGTCCAGCGGTACGAAACGCGATATGCGTCCGCGTATCTTTCAAATTTTCAAAAATACAAAAAAAAAAAAATAAAATCCCTCAGATTTTAAACTGTAAAATACCGATTGTTTCCCGATGCAAACGTTTGTCCAAAGGCAAGGAGGATTTTTTTTTTTGAAAAAATTTCCAACACATACGTTAAAACGCGTATAATAAATCGGAGAAAATCTCGTCGTCGGAATGACGACGAAACACTTTCACCGGACGAAATTTGCCGAGTTTATATTGAAATAAATTTTAAGCTGAAGCTTAAAAAAAACGCGTCGAATACAACGAATCGTCGTAAACGCAGTAACGTCAAAATCGATAAAAAAAAAAAAAGAATAGGCACAGGATCAGTTTATCGCCGTCATTGTGGAAGGGAAAATAAACACGGTGAAAGAAAAGTAAAATCCTTTTTTGAAGAAATCTTCCAACAGCGGATGGATTTTACCGCCTTGTGCCAACGATTCGAGAAGACAGCAAAGGACAGACGTGAATGGCTACGACGATATTGGTCTTTTGGCCGCCTTTATATAGAAGCCGATGACGATCGAAACGGATTAAACTTATTTGATTTCGCCGTTGTCGGCTAGAATTTTTTTCAATTTTTTTTTTTTTTTTTCTGTAACCTAATCGCACGAAAACGCGTATAATAATGATAACAATATAAAGTCATTCTCTTATCAACAAAATATTGTGTAAAACTAACACTCCGTAATCGTTTTCTCACGTCTATAATATATATATATACGACATATATGCCTGCGCATTCGGTGAAATCTTTCTATTCACCGAGAGCCGTGTTTACGAAACGAAAATCGATTTTGTAAAAAATACGTATAAAAACAAAATCCATTAAACTGAATAATTTTTTTATTATTTTTATTATTATAGTTGAATAATATGTATATTTATATACATACAGGTACATATATATTTATATATATTTTTTCGCAATATCCGTTTTGTACGTATACGACACATTTTTTCAAATAAAATGCATTTAAAACGATTAAATTTACATATTTTACTATTTACCATATTTAAATCATTACAAAGACACAGATAGTTATATTATAAAGTATATATATAGTTTTTTTTTTGGTTTATTAGTGGTGCGTGTTTTTTTTATTAAATACTGAAACATCGACATTTATCTTAAGTTTTTACCGTTATTATTGCAATGAAAACATTATAGGCTATTACTACTACTTATTTAATATATATATATATTAATATAAGAACGATAATATAATATTATAAATCCGATTATCTCTAATATTTAAACATAAATATTTGATATAATGTAAACATCTCGTCGTAATCGTTAGGTATATAATAGTATATTAATCGAAAAAAATCGTTATGTTTTGTATTAATATTATATTGTCATTATGCACAGCGCCGAGTGGCGAACAAATATTAATCAAATTTCAGTGGCAGTTTTTATTACACGAAAAAAGTATCCGTTTGATGAGTGTTTCACAAATCCATTTTCGTCTCACGAAACGGTCTCAACTTTGCGCGAACAGAACGATTTCACTATGACATGTGTTATACAATATATATAACTATACCGCCGCGAGTTTGGCCAGGGCGCCTGCAATTTATAATATTTTCAAAATATTTTTTTTTTTTCTGTTGCTACAGTCGGAGAGTAGCACGCCAAAAGTCGTTCTCTCGCTAAAAAGAAGAAAAACAAAACAAAAAATTCAAATAATTATTGCGTTCGAAAAATGTGTGTATGTATATTTTGGATATGTATTGTAATACGTTTTTTGTTTCATAAAGGCACATGATTAATTATTATCGTCGATATAACGATCGTACCAGCCGAGTCCTGGAATCCGTCGACCCGCCGTCGGCGATCGATGGAATTCGACGCGAATCCGCAGTATTTCAATAGCGAATTTCGCCGATTTTTAATGCACAAAGCGCGGCCGCCACCAGGGATTTTATATACTCGCCGACCGTTGCGAATCGTCGCGTATAATTTGTGTAGAATTTGATGTATATAGGTACAGTAAAAATATTTTTCAGAAAAAAAAAAAAAGAAACCGATTTCAAAAAACGCATTAAAAATTATGCAATAATCAATGGACTTTTTGAAATCGGCGCCGAATTTCAAATTGATTATTTCACACTTTTTTTAGTGCATTTTTTGAAGCCGGTTTCTTTTTATTTTTTCTAAAAAAATATTTTTATTTCATCCTTTTTAGTCGTAATATGTAGTTATAGTAGTTGTATCGTCATTCCTGTTCCTACATTTGACTGGGTGGTCGGGTAGGATACTATAGGACAATGCTTACGAAATCGGAAAATATGAAAAAAAAAAAAAAAATTGTTTTCTAAAATTTTTACACGTGGGACCAATCTGGAAGTATATATAGGTACATACATCCAAATAAAAAACGAATTTTTCAGATCGGTTCATTGTATGATGGAGTTATGGGATGACGAAACATTAGAAGAAAAAGAGTACAACCGAATTGAGAACCACCTCCTTGTTTGGAGTCGGTTAAAATACGCGCTCCTCGACTCGACAGCGAAATCGAATATTGATTTCAGTTTGAAACGCTCGGCGCGAGTGGTCAGGGGCCAGGGGCCGCATTTAAAAAAAAAAAAAAGGCGATAATAATTCATATACCTATTGGGATTTTATGTACACTGTCACCGTATTATAAGACACGCTATATTAAAAAAAAAAAAATCTTTGGAAACGTTTTAATGAAAATACACGTTCCCGATATTCATATAATATATTTATTATACTGTACTGGGATAATGTATTGTTTAACGATAATTCCGAGTGCGAAATTGTTCCGCCGAAAGTGGTTTCATTTTAAAACTCGGAAGAATAAAAAAATAAATACAGAAACTACCGTGTCTCGCGGGACGATAAAATTCAACAGCGCTTATATGGGCGCATCCGTAAAACGATATTTATTAGAAATAATAAATTATTTTATGACTACTACAATACGCGGCGATAACCGCGAATTCGCCGAGTGAGGTAAAAAACATTTTGTAGGTTTTTTTTTTTTTTAAATTTTTAAATGAAATTATAGTTTACGGAACGTTTTTTATTTTTTTTTATATATATATATGTCGGAGCAACGATTATCCTAATGCGGCCGGCTTGAACTCGGTACAACGCCGACCGGCGTGCGCGTAGATAATAAATATATGATGGACGGGTCATTGCGTCTTATCTTTCGGTGATTTTATAAGAATTATATTGGGTTGCTTGTTCTTTCTTCCGTTTTAACTCACTGTTTCTTCCATGCGTAAAATGTCACAGTGTGATAATGTGATAATAATAAAAATAGCAAATAACCACTTTTGTACGCGGGCGGGATCGATCCAATTAAGTATCTATAAGAAGTATACAAGTAGTCGAGCCAGGTATTCCGGTCGTCAGGCATAACTTCGGCAATGTCACATATATTTTTATATAATGTAATATCAAAATTTGAAAATAACTGTTATCACCACGTATAATTTCCACAGATAATAAATATATATATATATAATGATTTCATTAAAATATACCCCGTGCGAGAAAGAGAACCGCTCTCTAATAGGAGTGACTTGTCTCTGCTTTGAAATGGACCGCTACCCCATATGCGCATTCAATATATTATAGGAGTGGCCTCCTATCCATATATTTATTATCTATATATATGGGCGCGCGCCTACGAGTCTTCCGATACGAAACCGCGGCGCGATACGCGTGACTCATTATTGCCAGCTCGCACCGCCGCCGACTCGTTTGCCGAACGCACCACCTGTACCAACCAGTTGCTGCCGACCGCCGCCGACCCGAAGAGCGCCCGTGCCTCGGTGCTGCTGCTGCTGCTGGTGGTGGTGGTGGTGGTGGTGGTGGTGGTGGTGCTGCTGCTGCTGCTGTTGGCACGATTTCAAAACGTAAACCCGATATAACACAAAATTGTAAATCGTACGATCATCCGATTTTTTTTTCTCTCTCTCTTGGACTCGGTCCAAACCCGACAAGTATTTTGTCGCGTTTATAACCGGCACGCTGCGCAGGGGACCTCAATCCGTACGCAATATTGTACGTGCGCGAGCGCGCGCGCGTGGTTGCACTGCCGTTTTAAACCTCGGACGTCCGTGTCGATAGCTTTTTTTTTTTATTATTCGCCGCTTTTCTAAAATATTAATTATTGTAATTAATATTTTAACTAAATTATTCGTATAAATTCCGTATAGTAAACATTTAAAAATATGTATAAAACTCCGTGGCGTCGCGACGGATTTAAAACCTTTTTTTTTTTTTTTTTTTGGATAATATTATAAAACCGAAGAGTATATAGTCTACGCGTTACATATATTTGTTTACAATGCGCGGATGCTTTAAATCGAGAATCTACGTTTCTATAAGGGGACAGGACGAAAACAAAATAAATTATTCTTTAATAGAATATATTATTATAGTTTAAAAAACGCGATTTAAAGCGAACGTTTTAATAATACGGCATTTAGTCGAATAGAGTGATATAAAATCGTAAATACGCTTTAGACGAGAGAAACGTCTAGAGTTATGGTTTTTTTTAAAAAAAATTTGCTACACTCGCTAGAAAACAATCGCGGAGTGTTTTCAATTAATATCGAAAGATACGTTTGTTCTTCAAAGAGGTCATTTCGGGAAACAAAGTCGTGCGCGTGCATCCAAACGTGTATATTGTGTAACTAATTTTATGGCCAGTTTTTTTTTTCTACAATTCGTACGCTTATAGGTATCCAAAACACGGTTAGCCTAAAAAAAAAAAAGAAAATCTTCTGTAGACGCGGTTTTGGTCTATGTACCTTTGATGAATTATAATTTTTTCGGTTGTCCGGATTCGCGGAATGTTCTGAAATTATCGTATTTTTTAACCATAAAAAAAAAAAAAAAAATCTTCGTCGATTTGTCGGCGGCGAGATCAGTTGCAATCCGAAAATACGGAAAAGATTGTGTGCGAGAAAAAAAAAAACGTGTAGCAAACGCTTACGAATTCGCTTAGTGGATTTGTATTTTTAAACTCTAAAGATGTTTCTAAAAAAAAATTTTTTTCTTCGCTCGTGATTCCGACGGCTGTAACGACCCGAGCGTTTCACAATTTTCAGACATTGATCGCGCTCCACAACACATCTCGGAAGATATTATTACCACAGTGTACAGTGCCGAATTTAATGCTTGCGAATCGTTTCGTTTCCATTTAGTGTATCGATTTTCAATTGATACACTGAATTTCCGGAAAAAAAAAAACGGAAATTATTAATATTTTCGTGTATTTACTACGGAGAAGAAAAAAAAAACGTTTAAATCTGCGACGCGACACGACATAAAAATTTTTTTAAAAAAAAATCATTACGAAAATGGCGACCAACCGGTCGATCGACTTTTAAAGATCGACTGTCGTCAAACGCGAGATATACGCGAATATTATACGAATAATAATTTGGCAGGGAACTGCGATCGCGTTCGTTAAGTGTGTTTTGCAGTGTTCGTCACACCTCTCGCTATAATAAATTTTCGTGATTTTTTTTTTTTTTTTCCTATTAAATTCTCAATCCGATTCACCGCGGTACGTCGTTATTTCACAAAGTCTAAAAACATTCGACGTCTTCGTTGCTTATTGCCTGAACACCGGGTGGCATGTTTTTTGGCCGACTATATAGCAAAAATTAAAAGAGTCGACTTTTAAAGTAAAGAAGAAGAATAACAACATCAAAAAAAAAAAAAAAAAACGTTAAAGCTTCCTTAATCTTTTTCTCCCGGCCTTATGGAAATATAATAAATTATTCGTTTTTCCGGCGGACAATCGTTTTTTTTTTTGTATTGCGTAAAACAGCGCAGTCGAACATTGTGAAATCGCACACGTTTGCAGGTTAGGTATTATAGCGGTTACGGCTGAATACGGCTATTCGATTTCCACTTCGCACGCACTATATTATTATATAATAATAATAATAATAATAATAATAATAATAATAATAATAATAATAATAATAATAATAATAATAATAATAATAATAATAATAATAATAATGATAATGATAATACGGTTCGGATACGCGAGTGTAGTTTTCTTCTTGGTAACAAAATACACTTAATCGCCTACGATTTTTTACGTTGTAGGTACCTACATATTTTATATACTTTCGTTATAATAATAATAATAATAATAATAATTTTTATTTCTTAAGATTTCGTTAATCGATCGTTTATCGCAACAAAAACAGCTGTGCTCATATATATATATATATATATATATATATATATAGAGAGAGAGAGAGAGAGAGAAAGAGAGAGGGAGGGAGGGGGAGAGAGAAAGAAAGAGAGAGGGAGGGAGAGAGAGAGAGAGAGAGCAAACCTTTCTAGGCAAACTGTGAAAACGGCGTATTTTCAATAAAACGTTAATTATCGTATATACTATATAATATACGTTTCGAACAATATAATAATAATAATAATAAGAAATAAAACGTCTTGTTTCTCATAATAATTTGTAATATTTACGTCGTACGTCGTTATTTATTATTTTTTTTCACGTTATATACCGTGTACCGAGAAAAATAAAAATTAGGTTAACAATTTGGAGAAATATAACTACTTACGATTTTTTTTTTTTCATAATGAAATCGCTATGATTTATACATAATAATAATAATAATAATAATAATAATAATAATAAGCTGTAATATTCGCTCAGCCGTTTAGTCATTTTTCTTTAACGCGTATTTAAATTTCGGAATTATCATTTATATATCTTCGTGAGAACATTTTGTTCTCACGAATATTGTAAACGTAATTCGTCATAATAAATGCGATATATGTACACGAAATAATAATAATTTCTGAACACGTAATGTCTGGCGCGATAATCGAAATTTATTAAAATAAAAAAACAACTTTAATGTCTTCGTGAATTTTATTCAAATATATACCCATTCGGTAACCGTATTTACTGTGTGCGCGCGCGCGTGAATGTCAACGAGCTCACGAATTTCAAAATGTTTTCAAAATAATATAACATAATATATGTAATACTATATATATATATATATATATAATATTATTCAAATCGAATGGTTTATTTATATATATATATATATATATATATATTACTTTCTAATTAAACAGTCTGGTTTTGTTCTTACACAAAAACGCGGTTTGCAGCGTTTTACTTTTATATCATTCACCACCGTTCGCCGTAATACGCGTTTATTAATATATACACGCAGTGTGTTTATATGAAACGTGAAAGTTTTGTAAGTGTGTTTTAAATGTAGACCGCTTCTGTATATTATTGTATAGGTACTCTGTGCGTATAAATAATACATTTTAATATGTGTAATATAATTTATAATAAGTTTCGAAATAAAAAAAATTTTTCTACGAAAATAAAAGAAAAAGAAACGGCCGGTATATTGTGTTTGCGCAGCACTAGTCCGATATATTAAGACATATGCAAAATCGCCTCTAGACAAATAGAACTTTATGAAACGCGCGTTGACCAATATGCGGCCCGCGTGTTGATAATATCAGACGTTTTGCCAAACGTTTAACTCTATATATAAATGATCGAATCGATCGAGACATCGTGTTGTATATTGTCGAGACGAGATGATAATATTTGCTCATCGCGCGATATTCGATAACCGTCAAATATCTTCTTCTTCTTCTTCTTCTTCTTCTCCTTCGCCCTTTCTCCCAACTATTTGGGGTCGGCCACCCTGGTCTTCAACTTCCATTTGACTCTATCTCTTGCATCCTTTTCACACACACACACACCAGCGATTTCCATATCTCTTTCAACCATGTTACACAGTATGGTATCGATCGCATTTTAATATTTTATAATTTTATCCGTGTTTTTTAACTGCGGAATATAAGGAGTGAGTGACACGAAAAGTGGCGGTTAGCGCTCGGGAGGAAATAAGAACTAACAATTAGTAGGAGCAGAACAGTGACAATTTAGTGTCTGTATGTGATTTTGGACGTAATAATCAAGGAGTTCATAGGACGCGTAATATGGAGTTGCGTGAGGATGCAGTTTGTAAGGTTGATGGATTAAAGTACCTATATAGGAAAAGAATGATGGTGATCCTGAGGGAGACACAAAAAATTGGATAACTGTCGTAGACGGGTGGGAGTGAAGGGAAGCGTCAAGTGTTTTTTGTGTGACAAGAAAGTGCCGATAAGATTTAATAAAACGTTAGATTTGATCAGAAAACGGTAGTGAGGCCAGCAGCAGTGTTGTGTAGGTCGGAATGTTGGACAATGGCCGGGAAAACGGAAATGCAGAGGATGAGTGTAAAGGATGGTGTTGAGTAACTATAGGAAGGATAGAATAAGAAATGAATACGTTAAGGGGTAGTGTAGGAGCGGTGTGTTTGTGGAGAAAATGAGGGATAATAGGTTGAGACGGTATGCGAAGAGATGGATCAGAGGCTGCAGTGTTATACAGAGAAAAAAATTTAAACGTATTACTAATTCATCTGATCCCGTGCGACCGTTTGAAAATATATTATATATTTATTTTAGCAGCTAATGGTAAACTTTTTTTTTTTTTTTTTTTTAATTGTATTCGACGGATAACCCGCGGCAAATTAATTGTTTTATTTTTTTACTTTTCACGAACACCACAAACACATTTTGGTATATTGTTTCTCTCATCGTTATAATATGTTCCACGAAAATTGTCCGTAGGTATATGAATTCGAATAAAATCGTTTTGACATCATGCGATAAGTACGCGAGCGATTTCAATAGTATAATGTAGTCTATTATATTACATAAATAGACTGCTATTATATTATATGCGTAATATTATAATACATTTATCGTTACGTTTTGTGTACAGATATATAAGATATATTATATATATATATAATCGTACACGGTACGTATATAATAACACAATCATATTATTATTATTATTATTATATATATACCTATTAAAAATATTCGATTCGCATCGATTTGACATGAACGCGTACGTACAATATAACAATATAGGTAATATGGAAATTTTGAAAACATTTTTTTCATTGTCGCGAAATTCTCGATATTTATTATATTTCGTATGACGCAAATATATCGCGTGTTATGATTTTTCTATATAATATAATAATAATAATCGTAATGTATATTATATATATATATATAAATGTTATTAAATTGTTAAATGTTATTAACATTTTTTCATACAATTGTATAATAATACAATTAAATTGTTATATAATAATAATAATAATAATAATAATAATAATAATAATAATCCGCGGCAGAGTGCGTGCGGGAATATGTTGTATATTGTGTATTATACAGCGAATAAACGATTTCTCCAAGTCTAATCTTACGTGGATACGGCGACGATTCAAATTTTGTCGATACTAACCAACAAAGAGAAATTGTTAATCACGCACCTACCTATAAATAAAAAACGAATTCAATCAATTTTTTCCCGTTTCACCACCATACGTATTTTATCCATATAATACAATTCATTTATATATATATATATACATACACATGCAATACGATTGCATTGAAATGTAAAACGTTCACCGATGAAATACGTCAGACGAGAAACACATTTTTTTCCCCGGCGTTTTCTCGATCGTTTTCGAAATTTTCAGAACGAATGTGTATTATCGATTTTAAAACGGTAACCTTCATTTATTTTCCCCATACTCCCTATTTCATTACGAGCACTCACACACAAAAAAAAAAAAAACACAAACGCATATGCTTTTAAAAATATTTCGTTTATGAATATTAGGTACTTAAGAAACGTCGGTCGTAAGAGCGGTTTTTTTTTTTTGCGCAGTTTACTATGAGTAATACGTACGTATCTCCACGTTAAAATAAATTACGTTATTATAATATTTTAATAAGCATACGGCTCTATACGAGTCGTTGCATTTGCACGGTTTATTAAATTATTCGTAAGATATTAACATTTATTATTATTATTTTTTTTTAGAGCGTATTTTTTTGATTTTTCGTTGATTTTAAGTGTGTGTTTTCCGTATTTTACGCGTTTCGAGCGCGTATTTTATTGTAAACACGGTTTTAGTTTCGTAACTAAAATATGTATGTTTTACAAATATGTTTTAAATTATTTATGTTTTATTTAAAAATCGCGATAAAATAAAAAAAAGTGTTTTTTTTTTTGCGAAGTTTAATGTTTTTTTTTTTTTGCAAAGTTTGTAAAAATTAAAAATAAACGTACGAGCGTATATTTTTATAGCGTATTTGGTACATTTTAAGAGCGCATTAAAATAATAACTGCGACAGCTGACGCGTTTAAAAGTATCTATATATATATATATATATATATACCGCGGCAACGGCGTGGTTTATACCGCGATAATGAGCCGCGTCTCCGCGAGTGCGTTGCAGGGCGATTTGTTCGGCGTACATAACCGGGGGGTTTGTACACGGCGCACAACAAAATACAATAAAAAGCCTCGTTTACATTGTGCAAGTTTACAAGCTGCTATAGTTGGCGAATTCACTAGCTGCTAGTAAACTCGCACGGTTGTAAACTAACCAACTAGCCAGTGCCGTCCTAACCACCCATAACGCCCTAGGGCAATAATATTTAACGCCGCCCCCCCAAAAAAAAAAAAATTTTACAACTAACGTAATATTGGATTACATAATTTCATATTATATTTTAATAGTAAATATACGCTCATTCTCGAAGTGATCATATGGATACAAGGGAAATTAATATCTAAAATAAAACAACAATTTTTTTTTTAATTTTGTCATTCATTTTTGACGCCCCTTGCATTCATAATACTTTGGACGCCCTAGGGCACTTGCCCCATTTGCCCCACCCCCCCCTTGGGACGGCTATGCAACTAGCAGATTGTGAACTGTCTGCGAGTAGAGTTGAAGGCCGGGCTACTTTACTCGCTACTCGCTGGCGCGTGGGATTGATAAACTGGTAAATTGATTGATAACCGGTATTGATATCCGTGTGTTATCATAAGGCGTGTTTTCGCGATATAATAAATGTAATAATAATAATAATAATAATAATAATAATAATAATAATCCGCGGCAGAGTGCGTGCGGGAATATGTTGTATATTGTGTATTATACAGCGAATAAACGATTTCTCCAAGTCTAATCTTACGTGGATACGGCGACGATTCAAATTTTGTCGATACTAACCAACAAAGAGAAATTGTTAATCACGCACCTACCTATAAATAAAAAACGAATTCAATCAATTTTTTCCCGTTTCACCACCATACGTATTTTATCCATATAATACAATTCATTTATATATATATATATACATACACATGCAATACGATTGCATTGAAATGTAAAACGTTCACCGATGAAATACGTCAGACGAGAAACACATTTTTTTCCCCGGCGTTTTCTCGATCGTTTTCGAAATTTTCAGAACGAATGTGTATTATCGATTTTAAAACGGTAACCTTCATTTATTTTCCCATACTCCCTATTTCATTACGAGCACTCACACACAAAAAAAAAAAACACAAACGCATATGCTTTTAAAAATATTTCGTTTATGAATATTAGGTACTTAAGAAACGTCGGTCGTAAGAGCGGTTTTTTTTTTTTGCGCAGTTTACTATGAGTAATACGTACGTATCTCCACGTTAAAATAAATTACGTTATTATAATATTTTAATAAGCATACGGCTCTATACGAGTCGTTGCATTTGCACGGTTTATTAAATTATTCGTAAGATATTAACATTTATTATTATTATTTTTTTAGAGCGTATTTTTTGATTTTCGTTGATTTTAAGTGTGTGTTTTCCGTATTTTACGCGTTTCGAGCGCGTATTTTATTGTAAACACGGTTTTAGTTTCGTAACTAAAATATGTATGTTTTACAAATATGTTTTAAATTATTTATGTTTTATTTAAAATCGCGATAAAATAAAAAAGTGTTTTTTTTGCGAAGTTTAATGTTTTTTTTTTTTGCAAAGTTTGTAAAATTAAAATAAACGTACGAGCGTATATTTTTATAGCGTATTTGGTACATTTTAAGAGCGCATTAAAATAATAACTGCGACAGCTGACGCGTTTAAAAGTATCTATATATATATATATATATATATACCGCGGCAACGGCGTGGTTTATACCGCGATAATGAGCCGCGTCTCCGCGAGTGCGTTGCAGGGCGATTTGTTCGGCGTACATAACCGGGGGGTTTGTACACGGCGCACAACAAAATACAATAAAAAGCCTCGTTTACATTGTGCAAGTTTACAAGCTGCTATAGTTGGCGAATTCACTAGCTGCTAGTAAACTCGCACGGTTGTAAACTAACCAACTAGCCAGTGCCGTCCTAACCACCCATAACGCCCTAGGGCAATAATATTTAACGCCGCCCCCCCAAAAAAAAAAAAATTTTACAACTAACGTAATATTGGATTACATAATTTCATATTATATTTTAATAGTAAATATACGCTCATTCTCGAAGTGATCATATGGATACAAGGGAAATTAATATCTAAAATAAAACAACAATTTTTTTTTTATTTTTGTCATTCATTTTTTTGACGCCCCTTGCATTCATAATACTTTGGACGCCCTAGGGCACTTGCCCCATTTGCCCCACCCCCCCCTTGGGACGGCTATGCAACTAGCAGATTGTGAACTGTCTGCGAGTAGAGTTGAAGGCCGGGCTACTTTACTCGCTACTCGCTGGCGCGTGGGATTGATAAACTGGTAAATTGATTGATAACCGGTATTGATATCCGTGTGTTATCATAAGGCGTGTTTTCGCGATTAACCAAATGTAACCAGTTTACTGTTGTTTATAAACAAGTCGTTTTCGCGATTTTGGTTGTAACTTTGGTAATACATTTTGGTTATAGGTTACTGATATTTTATAACCGATCAAATTTAATGTTTACGTTGTTTGGTTATTGATAACGGAAATGTGATAATAGGAGGGAAATTTAAAATGGGAATCCATAAAATAATAATAATATATTGTTTTTATATATTTTTGATTTGTATTTAAAACTGTATAAGTGTGAATCAGTGTACAATATATGTAATAATAATATCGGCACCGGGCCCCTTATCATTTTGTATTATCTCTAATAACTGTCTATAACCGTAAACACATCGTTTTCGCGGATCTTCAACCAATAACCAAAATGTCTAAACACGACTGATAATAAATGTAACCAGGTTAATCGCGAAAACACGCCTATAGTTGCTACTGTATATTCTTGCTATATATATATATATATATATAGGTATTCTTATCTATACGTGCTCGCAAGCCAGTCGGCTATTGAGCGAGTGGAACGTTTTGTGTGTCGACGTTATTATCGGCACTGGCTGACTCGCTCGCTTATAATCGCGCGAACTAGCAGCTTGTAAACTCGCTCAATGTAAACGTGGCTTTAGAGGCTTTTTTTTCAAAAAAAAAAATAATGTCCGATAATAAGAAGCCGCGTAATTTATATTTTTTAAAATAAAATAATAAATTCCCTACCGCGTATGCACACCAGCTGTGCACACGCACACGGCGCGGTGCGGCGCACGAAATAATAATAAACGGAAAACCGTATTACAAAAACGGGCCGCGCGGCCGTACAGCACTGCGGCTCGCGCCGCGTAACAATACACATACACAATATACACGCGCAATATTATTATAATGTACGCATTATGTATATATATATACAATAATATAACGACGGCAACAGCACCGAGGTTGTAAATAATGACCATAACTGCACGCACCGCACTGCACCGATATATAATATGTAATAATAGTAAAAAAAAAAAAAAAAAAATACAAACATTGCGTTTATTTTCATACATATTATATTTTTTCTCGTTCACGACGATATTATAATAATAATAATAATAATGATAAAAATATATATAATATTATCCGCCGCACCGCGGTTTGCTTTCACTCTCTCGCGCACGCCGCCCGTCGTCGTCTCGCCGCCTCGGTCCCCCCCCCCCCGCCACCTCGCCCCCCTCGCCCCCCGCGCACACCAACCGCCGGTCAAGAGATACGCGTTTGTTTTTACTTTCTATAGCCGCGCGCTTTATTACGCGTATACACTTATATACGTACTGTATATACAACGCGCATTATACACTGCACTCGCGTGTGTGTCGTCTGTGTAGGGCACACTGCACGCTTTTGACCATCGCGCGATCGCCTTCAAGGTCGTCCCGCAACGTCGTCGTCGCGATCCCATTACGAATATATTATACTGTACTGCACGCGCGCGCACACACACACACACACACACACACACACACACACACACACACACACACACATAGCGTTGTGTACGGATTTGTGCGGCGAACAAATGCGTGTATTGCGGAGAAATGCGCTGGGCCACCGCGGGGCCACTTCCGATTTCGTAACGTATCGCGAACACGCGCGCCGCCGATTATTTTTATTATAACTGCGATTTGTTCTGTGACCGCGACGACGGCGGTGCACGCGGCGCGTACGCGCTGACGGGGTGGCCGAGTCTCGTTTTAACGTCTCACGGTTTTTTATACGGAATTTTTTTTTTTTTTTTTGCTTTTATACGTTCTTGTATAAAAATCGCGCGCGCGCGGTTATTTATTTATTAATTTGACAAAAAAAAAAAAAAACGACGGCGCGTAAAAGTAACAAACAGCCGCGGGTCTATACGTATAGAGGACGATGCGGTGTCGTATAGCACGGTCCATCGTGTAGGGACGGTTCACACGGCGATAAAGGGGCGAGTGGCAATTTTTTTTTTGTTTGTTTTTTGTCGTGTACGCGGAGAAACACGCGCCGCGGATGCGTCGTGTGTGTGTGTGTGTGTGTGTGTGTGTGAGAGAGGCGCGAGGGGTCGCTGCACAGAGAAACTTGTCGTCGTCGCGGCTTTGATTTTTCCGTTTCGTTCGCGGAAAACCGAGAACTGGCGGCCGATCGCTGTTGCGGCAGGACCGGAGCGAAAAACCGGTAGGCACGCCGAGTGTACCGCGTGCCGTCGTCGACCGTTTGACGCGGTGGTCCACGACGACATTATAAATACGTTTTACGTGATATTTTTCTTTTCTAATCCTCCCAGCTCGCGAATAAATTATTTAATTACGCGTCGTACCTACTATATATATATATATATATACATATACTGTACCAGCCGGCAGTCTTGTAAAAAAATACCGTATTTAAATACTTTTTAAAAAAGTATTCGCGTAAGGAATACATTTACAGCTGTACTGGTATATTTAAATACTTTTTTACAAGACTTGCCTGCCGGCGTATCCTGTAAGCAGCATCACTACCGCCGCCGAGAACGCGCGCGCGCGGGGGTTTGTAATGCTTAACGCGCGGCCGGACAAAGACGCGGGGTCGCGTATACGTATACCGGCTGTTCTTAAACCGTGGTGTCCGCGGGACATTCGCGACGCTGCCGTTGTGCGCGTGCCAATTATTCGCGGTACCAATCCGAAAGTATATAAAATAATACTCCGTACTGCATTTTAATACACTCGTGTTATTTATTTATTTTGCATATGACATCGGCTATAATATCCTAACTTACACTATATAAAGCAACAAAAACAAAAATATTAATTATTAATTAATATTTATTAGTATATTAAAATTAATATTAAGTAACACTCCTGTTATTTGGATACGAGCGAAAACCGAACGAGAGCATATGCGTAATTAGCACTAAATTTTATGGTGGGGGGCTAAAAATTAATAAGCAAAAAAAAAAAAAGTGTTCGCTTTCAGAAATTTTGCCGATTGATGCCAAAATTACCCAAATAAGCAAAAAAAAAAAAAAATTCATTAACTTTCGATTACCCGCAGTAACTAGGAATATTAGAAAAACATATTATATAGAAATATATAGAAAATACTGTACAATTTTTAATGTAGTCATTTTGGACATTTTAGCCTTTTCGGTGGGGGGCTAAAGCGGTTGCCCCCCTAGTTACGCTATATATATATATATATGAATGAGAGCGCGCACCGTTTTGCGATTTCGTCGAGAATAAACGCGCGGAGACGGCGCGTCGGAAGAAGACAGTATTTATATTGTACATATCAATAGCGTAATTATGGGCGGGGGGGGGGCATATAGGGGATAGATCCCCTCTCAGAGCATATTTTTTTCTAGAGCAAATGACTATTACTATAATTCATAACAAATACTTTTTTTTTTTTTTCTTTCTCGTATAATCGACGGTTTCGATCGTTGTAGTTTTTCCAACGGACATTTGTTCCAAAATTATTTATATATATATATATATATATAAATTGCATCTATTTTTCAAAAGCATTGAATTCTCATATTTATGTAGTGTTTGAACGTTCATTTTCAATAAATACGCGAAGAACTACGCTTTAAACAGACGTGGATCTACGGGGAGGGAAATGGGGAAAATTTCCCCCCTCCCCAAAAAAATTAATAAGACGAAAACAAGGTAGTCGACTTTTTCTGTACTTTTCCGACTTTTGGAAATAATTTCCCCCCTGCCTAAAAAAAAAAAAAAATCAACTCTTATAGATCCGCCACTGCTTTAAACAACTTGCAGAATTTCATAAGTCCTTATGTAGAGCGTTTTGACAACAAATCACTAATCGAAATGAAGCTACGGGGGGAATCGTAAAATAAATAAATGCATTACAATGTACTGTTCCGAAAACTGGCCTCGAAACACGGTTGCTGTGTGCGCGATAAAAATATGATATACCCGAATATGTTTTTACTTTTAAAAATTCCGCGCACCTTATACCAGTCTCGACCACCACGCCCGAGCGGCCGGGCGTATGTATGTATTATGTTCTCCACATACACAAAAGAGTAAAAACACACATCTCAGAAGCACCACGGGAGAGGTAATAAAAAAAAAAATGAATGCTTAACCGTTGTTGTTTTTGTTGTAATTTGCGTATAGAAATCGATTCTCATACGCTAACTATTAATAGGAACGGTCGAATGGGTAGGCAATGACGGCAATAAATCGCAATGTCAAAATGAATCCCGATGAAATTATTGACGCTTTAGCACTGCAGATATACCAAGACAAACGGAATTTATATTGTAAATTTCAAAAAAATAAATATTACCTAAATATCGAAAATAATTAAATTATCGTCGTTTATTTATTATATATAGTCATTAATTATTATTAGATAGTATAAAAACCATTTACGTGTTTTATAATAAATAGATGCTTTGAAAAATTAAACGAGTGAAAAGAGGGGTAACGTGATTATAAAAAAATTATATCCCTCCCCCTCCCCCCCCCCCACAGAACAAATTCCTAATTACCGCCACTGGTACATATAGAAACCCGTGGAAAACAAGTTTGATCGGAATTCTCGTTATACGGAAACAGTCGCGTTTACGAAAAGACTGTCCGGAAATATCCGTCGAGTGATGATGAGAAGCTCTGATAGTTTGTTGCCCGCAAACGCGATTCGTGCGCGCGCATAAAACCGTTCGCCGCCGCGCTCTTGCAGTTTTCGAGTATTGACGGCTCGACGTTGGAAAACGCACGTCTAGAATGCGCGACATTAAATTGAATAATTTAGGTCGGGTTCGTAAAACGAATTATTAAAGTTTCAGGCGTCAAGTGTATGCGATAAGAATAATAATTATTATAACGGCGTAACTGTGGCGCGACTTCAAAATTTGGGCCCGGGAGCGAAATTTTCAACAAACAGTTTTTTTTTTCCCCGAGTCGTCACGCGGTATTTTAAGTGCGGACCGTATACTTGTGATAGAATTTTCTGATTCGATTGGTTTTGTAAAAAAAATCCACTGTCTAGTTTTGGAAATTCGCCGTCTTTTGATTTTCGTTCCATTAAATTTTTGGCGCTTTTCTGCTCCACTCGCGAGTGTTTTACTCGTTTTATCGTAAAACATAATTTTTTTTTTTTTTAATTCGACCAAGTCGAGGCATACGGCCTGTCGTCCGGGTAGGTGGTAGCCCCGGAAAAATTGACGTGGAAAAACGTCGAAAAACCTCGACGATTGTACATTATACGCGGAACGTCAACTGGAAAATCGCGTTGAATTTTTATTATTTTTTTTCTAAACATTTTCAACTCGTACGAAACGAGCTAAACAAAAACGACGAATCCAAAGTAGACAAAAAAAAAAAAAGACACGAGTATCTACACTGCATGCAGATTGCATATACATCGGTACATGTATACATCTCATTTATTTTTAACACGTGACAAAAAGTTACCTATAGCTTAGTCCTCGTCTCCTCGTACCTATAAACATATATATATATATATATATATATATATATACAGCCATAAGACATATACATGCCAAAAAAGTTGCGAATCCAAAAATAATTATTATATTTCATTGTCGAGCGCTGCGTTATAGAATGTCGACGCGTAGAGATTCGTGCGTGTACCGCGCGAACACGAAAACGAGATTTCTTGTATACCGAAAAAAAAAAAAAAACAACTAAAGTATCCGAAACCGGAACCGGTAACGAAAACTGGATAATAATTCCAGTTTTGATGACGTTTAGACGACAATTTATTATTATTATACTGTTCGATCGGCCTGCAGTATACTGTTGCCCCACACAAATTATACGCTGTTCAAACAACGAGCTTATCGTACGTGACGAGGGAGAGCCGCTGCCTTGCTGCAGGGACTCTACAATTTCACAGCTCTGACAATTATTATTGATACGATAAACGTATAATAGCCGCAGTATTGATTTTTCGTTGTAAACGCTAGAGAAACGAGTGAGACGAACGCGTTTCGTTTTGTCGTCCCGGTCAGCTGAGCGCTTCTTGTTTTACACAAAACGTTTTCCGACGATCGGATTGATTGATTATACGGGTACACGGTCTGCGACAATAATTTTTATTATTAGGCAACGGATTTGAATTTACGATTTAAAATCTTTAAATATGAGAAAAAAAAATGTTTCTACAATCAACAACGTCTGTGGTTTCGTATGCCGTTTCAATATCCGGACACGAACGCCATAGGCGTAACTAGGGGAGGTTCAGGGGACTTAGCCCCCCAGTCATCAATTTAGCCCCCCCCCCAAAAAAAGGCAACCTGACTACATTAAAAAATGTACGGTGTTTCCATATATTTTTCTATTCTAATATTCCTAGTTACCGGGCAATTGAAAGTTGATGACCTTTTTTTTTCTTTTTTCTTTTTAATTTTAGCCCGCCCCCCCCCCCTAAAATTTGGTGTTAGTTACGCCCATGGCGAACGCCTTCAATAAATCGATTTGTTGGATTTTCGGAAATATTTTCTCAGTAAATCTCTCCCCTACACGGAGCAATATGTACCCCCTTTCGTTTGCACGGAGCTACAATAACGGCTAAAGAATATTTTTCTCTAAAATCTTTAAAATGCGAAATATTCCGGGTTTTAACAGCGGGATTTCTAAACGCGTATACGTATATGTACGTGAGTACGACACAAATCAGTGTTAAAATACCGACTTAGTGGGTGGAGCGGAATGATAATTGTCGATGAAATTCAAGTTTTCCGTCTCTTCGCGTATTGCATATGCATTCTTTTAAGACGTTTATTCGTATGTCGAACATAACTCGACCGTACATTAGGTACACTGCAGGTTTTTCGCTTCTAAATGGTTCCTTTTGGAAATTCTTATAAACGCCGATTCTCCGGCGTATTCAAAGCGTTGAATTGTACCTCCGCCGTAAACGCGACGACGTATTTCGTATGTCGAAAATCCGGACAATCGATAGGAAATAATTAATATCAAACTTTTCTATTGATGTGTGTGTTTTCATCGCACAAAATATCGAAACCAAAAATTGCTAAAAGGCAGTCTCAGCTGTCGTGTCAAGACCATTAGCGCTCTTATATCAAATTATTTCCCGCGCTTACTTAAAAACTGCCACCAATGCTATTCATTTACCAAGGATTCATAAAACGATTATCGATTAATTATGTATTTACCAGGAATTAAGAAAATTATTACCTACTGATTTGATGATATTAGATGACTGATAATATAGACACGGACTATAAGAGTGAACGGACCGGAAACGAGACTCTTACCGCCAGGCCGCTTAGTGTTCGCGAAAGAGGTGTGCAGCGGGAACTATATATTCATCATTTTAGAACTATTAATTCCTGCACGTCAAATAAAACTGACTTAATAACTAATTATTATTATTTAACATTCGGTTATGAGCACGGACTCTAGTCTAATTATTATTATTCTGAGGTCTGCGGTCGTGAGTAAATAATTGTTATAAAATGTGTCGTCAATCGCGTTTTTATTTCTATGCGATTCGTTAATCTTAACACGTTTAGTTAAGTTTTAATCACTCGAAATCGGCTTGTCAAAATTTAATCGGCATATTAAAATGCCATAGATCCCCTGTAGTACATTAGGTCATAATCGCCTATTTTTAATATTATATTATCACTTATCAGTTATCACATTTCGCGATAACCAATATGAGAACGTCAGAATCAAGGTAACCGTTATGGTAATCCAACTAATATTTTGTTACTTAACAAATAGAATTTAACAATAATAATATAACGGTGAAACTTTTATATAATTTAACCGGATGTTAAATTCAAACAAATATTGTTAGCACTGTGACACGGCGTTACGGTGCGTTTAACAACAGTCGGCGAAACCGGCCCTATATGTATATGTTATAAAAATCAATGGTAGTATTAATAAATTGGTATATATATATATATATATATATACACACACATAAAGAATCACTCTAGTGCGCTGAATGGCGCTATAGTAGCTTTGACACAACAAAAAAAGCACTCGGGCGATTCGCCTTTTTTCGTTCTCGTTAGGCGTCCATTCTATATCTTGATCCGTGGTGAAAACGCACGAAACCGCGGTACGATAAACCCGCTGTACGAGGCGTTTGTCGTCGGCGAAACGTTTTCAAACCAAATCGGGATTCGCGCAAGCGTCCGTTTGTTCGGTGTTTCGTGTAAATCGCGATCGGTTTCGCGATAAACCGAACGGAAACATTCGTCAAAATAGAAATCCGTTACCTCATCATCATCATCTAAAGGCCTTGCCTTGCCGTGATAGCCATAAGTCTCTGTCATTTGCCATGTTTTTCAGTTTTGAATATGTTGCGACTTCCATAAGATGTTTGAGGTCCTGGAAATATGATGTTCTTGGGCGTCCTCTAGATCTTTTCCCCAAGATCTTTCCTTCGAAGATATTTCTCATAAATGTGTTATGTCTGAATAGGTGCCCTATTAATTTCGTTTTCCTTTTTAATACGTGTTTTATTATATTCCTTTTTTCTCTTACATCTTTTAACACTTGCTCATTCGTTTTCCTTTCAACCCATGATGTTTTGTTCATTTTTCTCCATATCCATAATTCCATTGCTTCTAAGCGGCCCTTTTCGTTTTTCCTGATAGTCCAAGTTTCACATCCATATAGTAACACACTCCACACACAAATGTTTTAATGAATTTTTTCTTCGTTTCGATGTTGTTAGTGTTTGCTAGTTAATAAACTGTTTTTCTTTATGAATGTTTGTTTGGCTAATCTGTTATCCGTTACCTAATGTCATTACAATCGAGTGTACTGCAGCGGCAGGTGCAGAGCGCGAGAAAACGTTTATACGCGATAATAATCGCGGTTTCTACGGTAACACACACACACACACACACACACACACACACACGCGCGCGCGCGCGATATATCGACGATTTACGATAATGTCCTGCGCCGTGTTATATCCATTTGATGCGCTTAGCGCGGCGTTCGGCCGGAGCTTCGGGCCGCGCGAGGTGAAAGTCTCGCAAAACTCGAGTGTATCCGTATAAAACCGAGAGAAAAAAAAAAATACGAAATAAACCGTAACACGCATACAGAAAAAAAAGGGGGAAAAACGTGTGAGAATTCGCACGCTATACGTTTTGAAACGCGCGCGTCGTCTCTTTTTCCGTACTGTTTAAAAACGATATTCGTATATATTCGTTTCCACCGTTCGCGTGCCGCGCAGCGTTCACGCGGTACGTTTATTAGAGAGAGAGAGAGAGAGAGAGAGAGAGAGAGAGAGAGAGAGTTAGGAATTCGGATTTAGGGCATTTCACCGCGTTTATATATATAAAAAAAAAAAAAAAACGGAAATACATTCTCGTCGTAATGCGTATTTTTTTGTTTTTCATTCCAAAAGTCGTTTTGTACGCGCGGGACGAGGAAGAAATTGTTGAAAATAAATATTTTCCGTTGATCAGCAGCTGTAGGCGCAGTGTAACAAAGAGAATAAACCTCAGAGCTGTACTCGCTATGTCATGGGCTCCGCGGAGTGGTGGTGGCCGGTGTTTTAAAAACTTTTTCAATATTTGAAGAAAACGAACGACTATCCGCAATAACGATGCTACAAACGCTATAAAAGCGCTTCGCGGATCATAGCGGCGTAATTTTCCTTCGCCGCACAAGTCTACACCTATATTTAGTGCGCGGATTGTGTATACTGCATGTATAATATATATATATATATATACCAGTAATTGAACGCTTTCGTTCCGGAAAAAAAAAAAAAAAAAAGTTCCGTTCCCGAGAACGTTAAATCCGCAGTCTGACCTAACCGGGCGCATACGTTTCACGCCGCGAGGCTGCCCATTATAGCGAATTAACGATAATATTACACAAATCGTTATTTATCGTAAATACGTATGTTATTATAAATACCGATTTGTAGTCGCCAAGGTCGGTGCCGTGTAAATATTATTTAACTTTTTTAAACATTTTCTTTCTTTTTTTTGTTTAGCAATATAAACGTACGATCGATCGAATCGTTTGTTGTTGTAACGTTCATTAATCGAAAACGCCGAGAACAAAAGACATCGGTTATGAACCGTGAAACTCTCTCCCAACGGCTGTTTAAGGTCGTTTATTTTTGTTCGATTTTAGTGACAAGGACAAGGTGTACGGGCCACCGCATCCAGCAGACTTTTCGCACGATTATATTTCGCTTTATTATTATTATTATTCTCGTTTCTCGTTTCTCGTCGCGCGCGTACTGACACATGACTGTTAAATAATGATATTGCGTCGGACGGTAATTATTTCGGTACCATAAGCGACGCTTTTTTTTTTTTTTTTTTTACATACCTAAACGGTATACGCGAACGATAGTCGAACAAACGTTTCGATTCGCTGGGAACATCTCTTTTGCTAACACGACCGACGTACGCTCTCTCGCAATACAACCGACCCGACAACAGCCGCGTAACGTCTCTGCTGCAGTGCAGCGGAGTCCCCGCGGTGCTTTGGTTACGACTGGAAGCGGTGGACCCCGCGCGTTGCTGTGGCCTTAGATTTTTTTTTTTTTTTTTTGTCACTCTTACCGCGCGTCGTCGTCCGAGCGAAGAAAAACTACTGTGGCGTGCACGCCATTGAACGAAACAAATTTAATATTTATCGCGTCCAAAGGGACGGGGGAAGGGAAATTGATGATTTTATTTTCTTTTTAAAATTATTACGAAGTAATAATAGCGAAGAAGAGGTTAAAAAAAAAAAATTACGAAATACAATAACAAAAAAAAAATGTCGCTCGCGCGCGGATGACGACCGAGAAGTGAAAAAAAAAGGACTTTTTAACAATGTTTTCGCTGTCGAATAAACCCTTAAAAAAATTAACCGAACAAATTAAAAAAAAAAAAATTTGTTAATAATTCATTTTTGAAGGTCTTAAAAAAAAGAAATAAAAAAAGTGGGAAAGTCGTTTTGTAGTAAAATTCACGAGGAATTCAAACCTGTTTTCAAATTTCTCATCGCACCAATAGATCGATCGGTACGTTGAAAGTACGAAACGTCTGTTTTGCTATGTTTCATGTGTGTAAGACAAAGAGAGAAAATACCCGCTTTCAATCCCCTTAACGGACATGGACACCACGCGATGGTACAATATTTTTATTTTTACCGGAGTGTTGTACGCATAAACGCGCGTTATAGCGTTACCAACGATTTTTGCTATTCAGTTCATATAAGAGTATACCGCCGGAACGCGCAAATGGAATGAAAACCGGAGCGATGCTAGACCCCCCAGGCGACTAATAACGGCTCTGTCATTGGCTGTTGCCCCCTCCCCATTTGGTTAATAGCGGCTCTGTCATTGGCTGTTACTGTCGGGCAGCAGTCGGCTCACGACGGTTTCCGCCAATCAAAATACCGACAGAACTTCGCCTGTGCGAACGTGGACCAATTATTTTCGTCCGCCGCCCGGTGGCATATTTAACATATACCATACATTGCTACGCGACCGGTTGTTCCTGATTGGCCAATTTCAAATAGCGCGCCGTAAATTAATCGGATTACTGTATTTACTGTATCATGTTATCACAGTTGTATTATGGTGAATAATCATAATTGATTATACACACAATAATAAAACAACACGTTATTGTAAAAGCAATAGCTAAAATCTAGAATCTAAACCAGTGTTTCTCGACCGGTGTGTCGCCGAGTAAATCCAAACGTGTCGCGTGAAGTATTAATATTAAATGACACAAAACGTACTAACATTGTTGATTGACACTATTTACAACAATTTATATAGGTATTTGATACAATTTTATAGACATTTCACCACGTATTGGATATATAATTATGTAAGAAATATCAGTCACAAATTTCTCATTAAAATGCTGTTTTACGTTATATTTTTAAGTTTACATTATAAATTAATTATAAATATTTAATATTACCCATTATTCTTTTTTTTTTATTATTGTGTGTCACAAAGTATGGAATATTTTAATAGTATGTCACCATAATACAAAGGTCGAGAAACACTGATCTAAACATTTTAATATCTAAATTTGTCGCCGAATTCCGCAACCCAATTATTAATATCACCCAAATTAAAAGTATTCCATCGGCATTTCATATAGTTTTCATTTTTTTCTATCACCGCGTTATCAAAATTTTTTTAAATAAAAATTTTAATTGATTTATGGCACGCTCTTTGAAATTGGCCAATCAGACACAACCGGTCGCGTAGCAATGTACGGTATGTTAATATGCCGCCCGGTGTACTCTTCAAGACTGAATAGCATATATATATATATATATATATGTGTGTGTGTGTGTGTGTGTATGTGTATATACACAGCAGCAGTTGTTGTAACTTTCACGTAAATCGAACGGAGGGAAACCGACATTTTAGCGTTGTATATCGAATTTTTCTTTTTCGACAAATCTACGACGCCGTACGGGTATAAAACGGTAAAATAAAAGGTTTCATACAAAACTTGTAACGTTCTAAAAAAAAAAAAAAAATAATAATAATAATAAAAAAATTTTTTTTGCTGGTCGAGCTTACGTCGGATAAACGTAGCCACGTTTTAGTCACCAAAATAACGTATTATATAGCCTTTAATAAGGAATAACATTTCCGTGCGCATTGTTATACAGACTGTTCAGTGTTATTAGGTATTTTCGTATCTGGGGCGGGGTTATGATTTTCGTAAACCGCGAGTATTATATACGAGCTCAAACCGCAGAACAATATTATAGATTTGCAATAGAATTACGAAATGTCAGCGTTGTGTACGGGTTTCGCGTGGCAAAAAAAAAAAAAAAACCGTTGCGAAAATCGAGAAACGTGTCGAACGGTCGACCGGCTGTGTTTACTGTTTGTCAACGGAAAACGATCACAAAATACGTACGCGTATATATCTCGTACGCGAAAACGCGTTCACAGAAAAAGAATTCAAACAATTTTATATATTATTTCAAAGAATCTGAAAGAAATTTTTCGTGTAGGTGTGTGTACGCGCATAATTTCCGATATTTTATAATGATCTCGTTCTGCAGGCGCGGTAAGCAAATCGTTAAAGATTTCAAAAGCGTTTCGAAAAAACCAAAACCTATGATAAATTTCGTGTAATATAATATGTGTCGATAAAAGTAGAAAAAAAAAAAATCACGTGCTCCGCAATTATTAGCACGAGCCAAACGAAAAATCTGACCGTCATATTATTATGTTATTATACGGCTGGTTATTATTATTTTTAAGTATATACCTATGTCGGAAACAGCCATTCGAACAACAATATCACGTTCTGACCGCAGTTACTTGTCATTAATAATATAGTAATATTAACTTATTAAAAACGTATATTAGAAAGTAAAAAAAAAAATTGTTTTTCCACCGTAATTATTATCATCGTTTAATGTTTCAATACGCTATATATATATATATATATATATAATAAAACGATATTGCAGGATTCGAAACTTAAATATTACATATAAGTGTGACCAGCTGCAGTATATGACGCAATTTTTTTTTCTCTTCTTCGTTTCGCGCAAAATTCGTGCCACGTCTCGCGTTAAAACCACGAGACGAATTAGAAAAAAAAAAAAATTAATATTTTTAAGTATCGGTGAAATTTGATATTTGCATTATTTTCCCCTCCGTCAGCAGTAATTTATTATTTTTAGGCCGAAATTGTCTTGTGGCATTGCAAAAATCGTACGTTTCGTCATCCTACCTATACACATAATATTATATTCGTATAATACAATGTGTGTGTGTGTGTGTGTGTGTGTGTGTATTATTTTCTTCGGAAACGACACAATATTGGCATCCGAAGTTCGCCGCTGACCCGTAACTGTTGCCGCGCGCGCGCGTTATATTACTGTCGCCGATCAAATCCATCGGAGCATATTATACGCCTTGCACGCGTATATCTTTTTGTTTTATTTTTTTGTAAATCTATTACGATTACAAAACACGTTTGAAAACTAAACGGTTCGATATAATATTATATTATGTGCGATTAACAACGCAGTCCCCTGTACGTATATATATTTACGTATATATATATATATATATATGTATATAGACAGAAGTTAAAAGAGATATATACGTATAGTAGAACAACTCGTCACGGGATATACGCGTGTGTACGTATTTTTCGTCTTATAAAACTCGCTCGTCGTCCTTTGTGTTATTATTACATTTTTTTTTTTTTTTTTACGCGGATAAACGTTCGAGTAGCTTGTTCACACTCCGCTCTATTATATAATTATTCGTATACAGCGTAGGATCGTTCGAGATGTAACAGTTCGAAAGTCTCGACGACGAGTTTCAATTTCAAAACGATTATAAAGGTTTTTTTTAAAAAATATATATTATACGTATATGTATACTCGATTTTATTGATTTTATTTTTTTTTTCCCAATAAATTTATAGGAGGCGCGGGAGTGGGATTAGTGGAAAAACGTTACGATCGAATTCAGTGTGAAAACGCGAACAGTATAGCGAAACTCGACAACTGCGCTACGTGAATGCGGCAAACGTTTTAGCGTTACTTCGGTGTAATGTGCGCAATAACGCGAGTGCCAACTAGCAGCAGGGCGCTCGCGTATAACGATCGTTAACACTCGAGTGACGATCGAGAGGGTATTCACTTCTCTTGTCCTGCGCGGCTGACAGCATGCGAAGTTCGTACGATATAAGGTCGGCTAGACATTTGGGTTGTGCCGTCGCGTGTTACGACATTTTTGTTTTTTACGCGGTCGCACTCTCAGCCGTGTCGACAGTGTGCGGCGCGTGTAACCGTGTGTATACATGTGTCCGTACGCGCGACAATAACGAGCGCGGCTGTAAAATACAATAAATTTATATCCGTCGCCGCCAACTGCTGCTTGCTGTTGCACAAGGATTTTTTTTTTTTCACCGCGCGTGTATAGCGTATAATCCGAAATTTCGAGTGGTCTGTATTCGTCCTCAATGAACCGACGTATGTGTATTAACGATTCTCGTTAGTTTTCCATGCCGTGTCGTTTTGTTCGAGTCCGTGTATATAATAATACGTGGTGCGAAAAATAGAGCGCGACGCTATTGCGAATGTCCGTCGCGTACAGGGGACCGTCTTTTGGAACTGGGGCTTGAACGTGATCCGACCTTATTGTGGATAATTGCAGTTACCCTATATATAGCGCCGAGAATCGGTTCTTTCAACACGATCCGGAAACGAAACGACAAAGTCGACAAGTGCACCAAGGCTGTGGTCCGTATCCTGCAGGTTTAGCAAGGCGAGAAGAGCAAAAACGAGAAAATCCAAAGTCAAAACGACGGCGATCATCCGCTTCTCTGAAAGATGACATAGCGGTGGTGCGCGTGTAAGGGGAGTTTGTGCCTGCACCTCGGCAGACGCTCCGGAGGCTGCCGAAGCGTTGCCCAAAAGTGCGGTTACCGCGAGGAAAAGCGCTGGGGTCTCGGCGTGTACGTATAGCTGCCGCGGAGGCGAGTGTTTTGAACGGGATCGTATCCGTGTCGTATCGATACTACATTGATTTTGAAATATACGCGCGTTTTTTTTGTTTTGCATCACAATCAGTCTCATTACTCAATTATAAGCACAGCGTGCAGACGTCCACCGCGCCACGACACACGGGTAGGTAGGTACGCGTTAACCGAATGAGATAAATAACCGTCGTATTCCGTACGTAGTGTCCTCCGTATAGGATTACACGCCGTGTTCGGTTCTCGACGGAGTAAATATTTTTCGTTACGCGTTTTTTTTTTTTTTTGTTCCTCGTGATTTTTTGCGGGAGAAATTTCAAAAAAAAAAAAAAAAATAAAATAAAATAATAATAATAATGAAATGTCCTCGCCGCTAACCGCGCATGTCCGTGTATACTGGCCGGCACCGCAACGAGCAATGATCTCGCGGCCAAATAAATATTAATATTTCACAGCTTTAAAATAATGGATTTTACACGGTGTGTCAAAACCGCAGATATACGCGAGCGCGTTTGTATTATTTTTCCATTATTATTTTTTTGTTTCGCCTTTTTCGACACCCGCCCGCGACAACCGAACGATTATTATATATTATTTATTATTATTATTATTATTATTTTTTTTATAATAATTCCGTCGGACAAAACGCGCGCTTATTTTATATATGTATATAAATACATTGAAGGAATTCCATTGCGAAATCGGTAGCGCGCGGTAATTTTTGTTTTTTTTTTTTCTTTCTTTTTTCTTGTGTACACGCGCCAACGCACAATATAAGTATATTATTACGCCGCCGCGTGATTACATTATCTGGATCAAGGTGAAACGGTCGTCGTCGTGATCGTTGTCCACTGCAGCACTACCGGACCGCAGCCGCCGAACACGTTCGGACAATGAATATTCCTCGGCGACGGGGATTTTCGTATCTTATGACGTGTATCCAATTAACCGGGAAGGGGAGAGGAGGGGGATATAAAAGTAAAAGACGAATCCGTGCAGGAGAGATTTGCCCTTTTACAAACGCATTAATATTGATAAGTGATAACTCATCAGTCCGAGGCGAGGATTTTTAATGAATTCGCATGTGCTTTTTTTTTTTTTTTCTAATGTAACAGTCCTAGTAAGTAGTCGGATGTGCTACAGTGTTTGAATTGTAGTCGATAGATCTGTTGTAATACGAAGTTTTATTTCGCATATTTTCGCGTGTACCGCACATTTCTGTATTTTACGATTTTCTATTGCATGCGTATAGATGGGGGTTTTTTTTTTGACGCGCATTATTTTACGTTTCGCTCGTATATATTTTGCTAAAAAAAAAAAAAAAAAATATTTGCATAGAATTTTATCATTACAAGGAAACCGGCTTGTTATTTCTTATTTGAAGAAAGTTCGACCACAACATTTTTTTTTGTTTCGGATTGAAAACGAAAATCGTATGTACTTTTATGAAAACGTTTTTAAATAATAAAAATGAAATATTTTTGAAAATCGAATCCCCCCTCTCCCCCGGTTTAAAAGAATTATTTACCGCGAATTCCGCCGCCGGTATTCCGTTGACGAGAATTAAAAAAAAAAAAAAAAAAAAAAATTAAACTTTAAAATCTATAGCGAACGTCTTTATCGAGTCGGAACGAGTTGTAAAAATGTTTTGACGAAAACACAGAATAATATTGTCGTAGTGTGTTTTTCTCACCTGCACAACCGTTCATGTAATTTCAAAACGATTTTTTTCGAATATCAACATTATAGATAAAGCAAGTATACTCGTTTTCGAATACATCAGTAATAATTATTTGAAATCGAATTTATGTAACCGATTTACCAATAGATGTGGTGGATCTAATATACGGGTAAGGCGGTCGGCTGTTTTTTTTTTTTTTTTTGCTTTGCTAACGTATAACGAAAATCAAAAACTTAACGCGCGAACAAGTACTAGCGTTCGGTATAGAAGAATTTTTTTTTTCCGGGTCCACTTCTGTGAACGTAAACACGCGAGAACTTCCTGGCCACGACGAAATCGCAGCGCGCAGATACACGACGAAACGTTTATTATTATTATTTTCTTTTATTTTCCGCTATTTTCGTAAAGCCACCGACTTGAACAAACCGCCGTCTCCTCGACTGGATGACACCCGATGATAACTGTGATCTCCGGGATAAGGCGCGTACCGTTCTTACACGCCGTATACAACGGCGAGAAAACTACGTATAATATTGTGCGCGTGAATATTGTAGTGGAGTTTCGTAGTTTCCCGTAGAAAGCGTCTGTTAGAAACGTGATTTTTTTTTTTTTCTGTTTTTCTGCAGGTACAGAGAACTTGGCGGAAACCGGATTTCGATTAATGTGTAATATTGAAATCGGCGGCCGTACGATCGTAATTGTGCTGAAATTGAATGAAATCAAAAAAAAAAATCTACTTCCGTCAAACATTTAACTGGAACGTGTCGTCTTTTTTACGCGCACGCGCCTTTAAATCGTAAGCGCCGCCGCAGTATTCGAGAATATTTCGTTAAAAGCGAATTTACTCTTTTTTTTCTTAACAAATATTTTTTTGCGTGACGCGTCCGCCGATTAAAAACATAATATTTCACGATTTCACAGTACGCGCACTCCGTACGGAGTTTTTTCCAATACACACAAGCTATACCCGTCGGCGATCTCCTCCGTATATCGTTTTTTCCCTCTCCTTTTACCGCCGAGACGAAAGTGTCCGTACGTTACAGTGGCGTAGCCGCATAGGCGTTTTATTTGGGGTTGATAATCAATTAATTTATACGTTTATAATTTTAATATGCATAGACGGTGCAGCCTACTAAAAAAAAAAAAAAAAAAAACCGATTATTTTTTCATTTCACCGGTGGAGAAGGGGGGCTGCAATCCCATCAGCCCTTTCTCCCTCCCCCTCTGGCTACGCCACTGGTGTATTGTATTACACTTTTCGCATTATACACGCGTGTGCGAGACGACGCACGGTGCGAACACGGCACGTTAAGTGAAGATAATTCAATTTCGATCCATTTCCGAGTATATATACCTTAAACCGGCACGCGGTGTGTGTTGCACAGACTTTCCCGGCGGACGCGTTTTCACCGTCGGCCACGGCCCACCATCACACCTGAAGCGGTGTCGCGGTTTTCGTAAGAAAAAAAACCGCGCGATCGCTTGCGCTCAAAAAAGAAAAAAATTCGATTCGGACCGCCGCGGCTAATTTATTCGGACGTTTTTTTTTTTTTTTGTTCGTGCACGCGGGTCGGCGATGTTTAGCGAATCGTTCAATCGAATTTTTTTTTCTTCTCCTCGTTCGCAACGCGTCTCGGTGTGTACACACGCGAAATACAATATATACGTATTCAGGGGCGTATTTAGAAAATTTTTTTTTTTTTTTGGGGGAAGGGCTGAGGCATTGCGTAAATATCATTGTTGAATTATTTCTAAGTTCTATTCCAAGACTGTATCTTGAAAACAGGACTAATTACCAAATTCTCAACATTTTAAAAACAACTACATATTATTAGGAATTTCTTAAAAATATTACATCCTATATCCATATAGGGCATAGGGATGAGCCCCATCAGCCCTCCCCCATAAATACGCCCCTGTACGTATTATAGCGACGGCGTTTGCGCGTAATGTCCCGACACCGAAAACGCGCGCGGTCAGGTTTTTCTAAACTCGCGTACCCCGCGGACGAAACGAACGAATTCACCGCGAAACCGGCGCACTCCAGTGCCAGCCAGTGCGTTTCAATAGGACGGGCGAACGAAAAGGCCCGAGACAACGCGCCGTTACCGCGCGCGAAAATACGGAAAAACGTCGAGGAAAATATTGAAATGTCGAGAAAAACCGTTTCACGGGGGAGGAAAGAAACGCGAAAATGTTATCTATATATATATATACAAAAACGGAGCCGGGGGACGAGGGGGGGGGGGTTTAAAATACGGTATACAGAGCCTCTTTATTGTCCGGATGGATTCAGACCGAGTGCAGCCGTCTCCGGATTGCTAGGGGTTTTTTTTTTTTTTTTATTCAGGAGCAGCAGCTACTCAAATTACTATTATAAGAACTTTGTTCCGCCACGTTTATTCATTAAACCGAACAAATTACAGGAAAAAAAAAAAAAGTGTTGGCACGGTATAAATGTACATTCATACATTTTTAAGTATGTATTAGCAAAAAAAAACTCGATAATTTAATATAGCGTTCCGGGAATTTCGAAAAAATTACCTACCTATCCGGTTTACCGCGTTCGCCGGACTATCCGGGGTCCGAAACGCCGAGGCCCTACTGTATCTTTAATTCTTGAAAAACCGTTAGCGTCAAAAAAAAAAAAATAATAAAATTTTTATAACACTTTTTTTTTGCCTTTTAACTTCGAAGCAATTTATGAAACGGCCACGTTATTGTATAAATTTATTTCGCGTAAAAATCCGGTGTCTGCGAGTTCTATTCCGCGTGTGAAACACGAACGACGAAAATCTTGACGATTGCCGCTGCTACTACGGGACCCTTTTCATAAGCCGCGTACCGAAATGATATTATATAGTTAGACTTGAACGCGCGTAAACGACATTAACGAAAAATTCGGCCGTATACGAGTGCGAGTCGACTTATAAAAATACGTTTATTGTCGTTGGTTTTCATCGAACGCGCGCGTTCGGCGAGACATTTCAATAAGTTTTTCAATCGTTACGAAACACGATTATTAATTTTTTTTTTTTTTGTATATACATATTATCGAACACAAATATGATTTCTCTGCTTTGTCCGATTGCTACACAATGACCGGCGCACGCGCGCCCAATAATCGACGTAATATGTATTTTCTCCCGCGCGCTGCGTATTATTAATAATAATAATAATAATAATAATAATGTGCCCCCAAAAAAAAAAAAATAATAAAATAAAAAAAAAAAATACGAAATAAGAGTCATTTGTTTCGATTCGTAATAATATGTTATTGAATAACATTTTTTTAGCTAGGAACAAAACATCGCCTAAGACGTTCCGAGTAAAAGAAGAAAAAAATTGCCAGAGTCATCGACGTCCGACAGACATAGTATTTGTCGATAACTGCGTATACGTGGCGCGTAGCGTATTTTTCGTATACGTACGCGACGAGTGTACGGAAATCGACGAAAAAAAAAAAAAAAAAAATGTCTCGTGCTGACGATGCGTAAATATAGCTATAGTATATTGAAAAGTATGACAGTGTATTATCGTACATTATATTACCGTCGAGTGGCGGCGGTCGACGACGACAGTCGTTCAAATCGCCGGCGCTTACTCGTCCGTATTCTACACGTTATAATATTCACTTTCATATTTCGCGTGTGGAAAAAAAAAAAAAAAAAAGCATAAAAAAAAAAAATACATTGCGCGCGTTGCCTTTCTACGCGTACCTATATATTATTATATACGCTCGTCCGAAACGACCACTTTTGCGCCACACGATCATTACGTAAAACTCGTCTGAAAACTAGTCGTACGCGTATCATAATAATGTATACGTATAGACACGGCGAGCGGTTTCGATTTCGCTTGAAATCCGTTCGGACTCTACTTACGTGTACGCTTATAATTATAACGCGAATACTCACCGGTAATAATAACGAATGCGGTGGCGGCGACTGTGCAGGTTGAATGGGGGCGAAAAAACAAAAAAAAAACGAATCCAAAAACTGTAAACAGGAGACGCGAGCGTAGACGTCCGACGGGCGCGCGAAACGAAACGAAACGGAACGAATTCAGTGTAATCGACGAGTGCGCGATGCAAAATAAAAAAAAAAAACCGGAAAAAATTTACGAAAATTTAGAAAAACGATTTTTTTTTCTTTTTTTTTTAAATTCTCGACCACTTTCACCGGCGTTTATTATTTATTATTTTTTTTTTTTTTGGAAAACTTTGCGCGTACAGAGAGAGAGAGAGAGAGAAAAACAAATTTCCCCGTAAAAATGTCACTTGTCGACCGCGCCCGCGAAAAATGTGCGACGAGTCGAATACGCGTGTGCGGCGCGTATTTATTATCTATTATAACACTTTTAAAACGATTCCGGGTGGTGTGTATAGAGTACAACAACAACAACAACAACAACAACAACATTAACAACACAGGACCGTCGTCGTCACGCGCGCAACTCACGATGACTACTGAACGGCACCGCGGTTGAGTGTCCCGAATACGTGGTACCCGATGAGCGTCGCGCTCGTCCGTGTCGCGTTCTATCGACGACCCTCCTACTGCTGCTGTTGCTGCGTTGCTGCTGCCGTTGTCCGTTGCCGCTGTCCGTGTCGCGGCGACGTGCCGCCGCGCGTGGTCATCGCGAGTATCCCCCACCGCGCTTTCCGATAGCCGCTCTTTCTCTCTCTCTCTCTCTCTCTCTCTCTCTCTCTCTCTCTCTCTCTCTCCCACTCGTACGCCGCGCCGGTAACAACCACCTCTTCGGTTACCATATATACACGTATCGTATAGGCGCTTCGGGAAACGGAAGAATCGTATATATATATATGCATTATAAATGATAAATATCACCGGCTGATGGGCCCGTCGTAGACGGAAGGTCCTCGGAATTCCGCGCGGCGAAATTAGGTACCGAGGAAATTCTTTTGTTTTCGGGAAATTTTCTTTTTTTTTTTTTTTTTAGAAAAACACAAAGACGCGTTCACAATTCGACGAAAACACGTCCACCGGAAGAACTGAAAGAAACGATACATTTTTACCGGTACACACGCAACCTGACGGAACGGACTTTTCCAACGCACGTATACTATTCTTAAATCAGTGTAAATCATTAACCACTACAACGACTATGGATAGGCTTAATAAAATTTTTTTTTTTAAAAAAAAAAAAACAATATTTCTCGCTCGTACGAACGACCGAACTGCGAGAGGATGAAATCGCATTATAGATTTTCGTACAACTCATTACGAATCGCGCATCCGTTACGGTTTCGAATCGAATTAATACCTATATATTATATAGTACAGGGACTGGAACCGAACTGGAACCGAAACCCTTTGAAAATATCGGAACCGAAACCTAACCGTAACCCTAAATTTTTTTTTTTCGAAACCGGAACCGATATTTGGAAATACAGGTTTTTATATAATATCACTATAATACATTTTATCACAAGAGATTATGTAAAAGTCCAATAAATTTCTAATAAACTTCCCGAAAATGTATAAACTTTAAATGATTAGTCGCGGCTACTTATTCTGCGTATACTTGTATGCTGAAGGCGAAAAAACACACTGAACAAAAAATTGGATACGCTAAAAAATACCGTAATACCGTAATAACGTACTTATAGCTTTTCGTCAAGGCCGTAGCCAGGAAGGGGTTTCGGGCCCCCCACGAACATTTTTCTTAAAATAAAATTTAATGATTTATATCCTATTATTTTTATTTTATTTCATATTTATACTATCAGCCCCCTGCACTAAAAAATTTTGCTGGCTGCGGTCTTGCGTTGCGTGTATATACGAGATTCGCGATCGTTTCCCGCTGGAACGGCGTGCCGTTTGCCACAGGAGTTTCGGTCCGACACGAATTGTACAGTTTTGGTACACAGTTGTAGGAGAGAAGAAAACACGTCAGATCGCAGATCCGAACCGAATTACGACTGACGACGGAAGACGCCGTTTAGCGGCCAGCGGCGGCGTGTCACACGGTTCGCGGCTAAAGAAATACCGATCCGAAACGTAACATTATAATAGGAAAATGTCGAGAAAATAATTTAATAAAAATGAAACGCGAACGCGATAAATCGTTCGCCGTGGTTATAATATTATTGTGTGCAAACGTAACGAGCGCGATTTCGAGACGAGAAAATTCGATAAATTAAAAAAACGCGCCGGAGCAGGCATAATATTATTTAAATTTTATTTCATTTTATTCCATTTCTTGGCCGCGTGTAACGCGATTGCACGCTGCAGTATCGTACGCACGCAAATCGTGTATAATTAAAATAACGACAGCTGTATAATAACCGATATGAAACCGAAAATATATCATTTTCTTTAATATTAACACGCTCGTATGTGTGTACTGTATGAAATTGTTTTTACTTCGAAACAAAACGTTACGTGTAACCGCCGAATACAAAACTGTCTTAGTGATATTTTGTCCGTTTTACCGTACTAAATATTATTTCGTATAAAAAAAAAAAAAAAAACAATTACGTAAGTTCGTCGAAAGATCAATGAATGAAAACGTTTCCTATTAATTGTTTAACGGATCAAAAGTGAAATACAATTACGTACGTAACTGATTTTACAAAAATATTTTCTTAGTGTTATTACACAATTATTGCGGTAGTTTAAATATACGAAACAAGTAGAAAAAAAAAAATTGATAAAAACCATATAATATAATGTATAAATAACTAATTGTTTTCGATATATACAGCTTAATTAAAAAAAAAAAAAAAAAACTCAAATACTTTTTTTTTTATATTCAATTAAAACAATAATAATTATACGTATTACGACGCCGCGTTGAAAGTTGGGAGGGTGGGGGAACAAATCGGACGTTGAATAATTTTGTTTTGGTTCGATTAAAGTGTGTATACTCAATCGATTAATTAATTGAACACGACGAATAAAACTGATGTGTAAAACAATAATTTGTCGTTATTATTATAATAATACTAAACTAAGATGATTTTTTTTTTTTTTTGGGGGGCCTTATTATAGGCGAAACACGTGTAACCGACTGCGTCAAATCGAATTCTAAAATTATTGAAATTTGGAAAAAAAAAATGATCGCTAATAGCCATTATACTATTCCGTTTGTGTCTTTCGTATATTATTTTACGTGAATTACAATAAAAAAGAATGGTGCTCCTTTTTTCTCGAAGGCAAAAAAAGTAATGTAAAAAGGCGACACGGTCGGGGAAGTAGTATAGTCGGAAAGAAATTCGTAAAGAACGTTTTTTAAAAATAGTTTCACTCGTATATAACGTATTTGTCCTAATCCTTTATATAAATGTGCACGGAAAAAAAAAATTCGTGAAATCAATATTGAATTCACCGAAATTCTGCAAAAACGAATCGAGTTTATGTAACGTCGAGTTCACGCGAAACTTTTGTTTTTATTAATAATAATTTTTTTTATAATTATTTAATCATTCTTATACGTATATATTATATACGTTTGTTTTTTTTCATTCTGGATTGTTAATTAATAGGTGTCTACACCAATTACGCTTTTGGCATCTAGGAGGGTTGCCAGGAACAGTTGTGTTTGCATGGTTCACGATTATAAAACTTTACTGCCTCTTTTTGCACGATTTTTAAACGCAAGCCTGTGTGGAGGGCTTGACTGGAAATATAAGGAGGAGAATTGGTAATTTTTCTGAGAGTAATGTTTTGAAAGCGCTGTATTTTTTTTTACATTTTGACGTTTCCTCATAGTTGAAGGCCGTATGTCCAAACTGGTTTAAGAAGGGATTTATAGATATGCAGTTTAATGTTTAATTTTGTGTGTTTGTTATTTTCCACGAGCGTTTTAAGTGAACGTAAACGGGAATTCAGTTGCAATCTTTTAGCTTTGATATGGTGAGCTCAGGTAAGTGGGTGATCATGTATTAATAATCCGAGATATTTTTCAGTCAAGTCCGATGCGGGATTTGAGTGCCATAAAGAGATACATCATGACATTGCTCCAGTTTAAGAGTAAATCTAGTATAGATTGATTTGATTTTAAACCGCCATTTTGTATACCAGTCTTCGGGTCTTCCATTAGAGAAAGGTGATTTTATGAATCGGTGGAAGCTTATATAGGGTCTGCATTAGTTGATATAATTTTTTATTATTCATTTTCCATTCGTTATTATAATTAATATACGATACACAATAATATTTTACGTTAATATTGTTATTAGATTCGCGCCTGAATGTGAAATATAACGCGTTTTCCGACTTTTGTACTATAGGCGGGTTGAATACGTGACAAGACTATATTAAGTAACCTGGAGCTAACACAGTATATCATTTCTCTGATTAAAACCTCTCCCGAGGAAAATCTAAACGATTTTTTCCAGTTTGTAGACTCAGCATGAATATTCTTTTCTCCTCCGAACACGCATAAACACTCGACCGCATTTTCATCGAAATCCTACGTTTTTGGCGAACGTCCATAAGTGATACGATATGGCGCATACAAAAATCTTGGACATAATATTATGCGCGTTGTGTAACTCAATTGAATACATTATAATTGGGATTATATTGTCCTCTTTTACTTGTAAAAGTATTACCGGCAGTTGGAATCGTGGATGCGAGAATCGTATTAGTGCGGTTACACGAACTCTGAAAATATAGACATTTATAAGTCATAGCGGCTTTAGTGTTTCTTCTTCCCGAACGCGTATATATTGTAAAACACAAGTAAAGTGATAAAAATATATAGGTATATAATTTTTTTTTTTCTGAACAACTAAAATTCTAGAGATAATTTCACTTTGCAGGCTATTACTCTGCGATTTAAGTCGGCGTTACATGTAGGCTTTTACGTGTCCAACTGGGCGTTTCTGACTCCGTCAAAGGCACGACGGACTGCGAGCGACTGCGTCTGGACTGGGGCCGCTGGTCTCTTTTTATTATATTCTATTTGAAATGCGTAATTTCGCGTTAAATTATTTTCGATAAGAAATTTCGAAATACATATATATATATATATATATATATATATGACGAAAGTAGGAAAAATAGTAGTAATTCGGTCATACAATTCTGACGGAAAACAAATTTCGATTACGTTTCCACGGAGTAACCGAACGGTATACATTATTAAATCCTGTTTTTCGCCCTATACTTTACTATACTAAACTTCATCTACCAAATGAGTAGTTTCACACACTCGAAAATATTATATTAGACGTTCTCGATTTTTCTCACTCAAAGCACCCGTGTATTTATTTTCGTTCACGACATTTCGTAGAGACGTTTTAAAAACGAAAAATGCACATATAACTATGTGCTTTTTTCATTTTATACGGCGTGTTCGAGACACGAATCGCGAAACGCAGAAAAATCTCTATAATATTATAATAAACCGAATGTTTACAACAAAAAAAAAATATTTTGCGCTGCCTATTTACACATTGTTCGAACGGGTTTTTTTTTACACAGAATGATTTACATCATCATACATTTATTGTGTATCACGTCAATCAGTGTCACTGGATATCGATTATTACTGCGGCGAAGATGTGCGGACGACACCAGTGGCGTAGCCAGGGGGGGAGCTGATGGGGCTGCAGCCCCCCGAAATGAATAAATAATCAGTTTTTTTAGTGGGTACCATCTATACATATTAATAATTAATATATAAATTAATTAATTATCAGCCTTAGCCACCCCCAAAGAAAAATCCTGGCTACACTACTAGACGACACCAATTACGGTATTGAATAATTTATTTTTCAAAAGAATCATAGGCGTGACTACGGTGGCAGCCTAGGGTGCCTGGGCTGCCCCTGCAATTTTAGAAAGGCGCCGGTCAACCGAGTTAAAAGGTAATTTGCAACTTTTATTTAAAAAAATAAAATAAAATGTCTTCTGAATTGATGCACTCGTTTATTTATGATTCTTATCACAAATCGCAATATAATATCGTGTAATTATTATGCTGGTACCGGGTAACTGTCAAATGCCAACTGGTACAATTTATGAGAAATATGAATTACTTTTAAAACTATTGACGGCAGATTATTTTCTTAGACATGGCAGGAAGTGGTGGTGACGACCACACCCGACTTCTGAAAAACCCAGTATATAAAGACTGCCATACAATATCGCATCTATTATTAGATATTGACGATATCATTTCTCAAACACAGACATACTGTTAAACCGTAATCCGTAATATTATTCCCTGTTTTTTCGTATTTATGTGAAGTCTTGACTCTTGCGATGATGAATATTTTATTTCGGTGTATTAAGGTGGCGCCGGTCATTAGCTAGGCTGCCGCTGCGGATGAAGTCTAGTCACGCCTATGAAAAGAATATATTCGTTTGCGCGCGATATGTCAATGTAAATGAGAATATACGTAATAATAACGTCGGATAACGGTTATTATATTTAATCAGCCATAATAACAATAACAATAACAATAACAATAACAATAACAATAACAATAACAATAACAATAACAATAACAATAACAATAATAATAACAATAACAATAACAATAACAATAACAATAACAATAACAATAACAATAACAATAACAATAATAACAATAACAATAATAACAATAACAATAACAATAACAATAACAATAACAATAATAACAATAACAATAACAATAATAATAACAAGAAAAATAAAGTAATAATAATAATAATAACAATAACAATAACAATAACAATAACAATAACAATAACAATAACAATAACAATAACAATAACAATAACAATAACAATAACAATAACAATAACAATAACAATAACAATAACAATAACAATAACAATAACAATAACAATAACAATAACAATAACAATAACAATAACAATAACAATAACAATACCAATACCAATACCAATACCAATAACAATAACAATAACAATAACAATAACAATAATAATAAAATAAACGGAAATGTGGGATATTAAGATTTTCGCGCGTGTATTCTGTTCGTTTATGAAATATAATCGCGACGAAGTCATACGAGTGACTTTCGTTCATATAAATATTATAATAACATTGGAATTCTGTTTTCCGCGCTCATAACGACGTCGTAATTATCACGAAATTATTGTAGAAAACTGCTAATATAGTATAATTTACGTTAGGTACGCGGGTAATATATGAAATAATATTGTTTCGTTCGATCGGCGGTGAACTAGGCCGGTGAAAAATAAAAATTACTGCGTGAACTATAATACGCAGGCACGACGTTTGTCGAGACGGAAATTTCGAAAAATTCAATTGCCGCCGTCGACAATAACGACGATTTCAGTCACAGCGTTTTATTTTCACGCGTTATATTAATATTTACTTATTATCATTTTTTTTCCTTCGCTTTTTCGGCCTCGAGCCCGCGAAAACACGTTATTTTCACGCTAGTTTCGTATCCTGGCAATGACTAAGTATATTACGTATTCGAATGTGTTGAAGCTTTCGCGAACTGTTGATTTATTCAGAATATTTTCAGATATATCCATGTCTTCAGTTTTCGGCTGACGTTTCGGACTTATTGCGGAGTCCGTCTTCAGAGCGATAGTTACAACCTCGGACCAGGCCATCAGACTTTCGCTCTGAAGATGGACCCTGCAATAAGTCCGAAACGTCAGCCAAAAACTGAAGACATATCTGAAAATATTCTAAACAATTAATATTATATATTATTACTATATTCGTTCGTCAATGTCAACCGTATCGAAATGCAATCGGTTTTGTACGTTTAGACGATCATTGGCAAAAAATAAATACACGTAATTCCGTATACTGATAAATAACAGAGTTTCACATAGACCGTTTTGAAAATTATTCATTTGTATATTTAATTAAAATAAATAACGGACGCGATTAAAAACATAAAAAATTCGAAATAATACACAGAACGGAATGTGCAAAAACCTTTCTAAAAAATTGGTTTAAACGTAAGTCGTTTAAACTTCTCTGGATATAGTCGGGTTCACTATATATATATATATATATATATATATATATATAGAGAAAAAAAATCATTCTGCAATACTTTCTCCAAACCGTCTGTCGCAATTAAATAATATTACCCGTTATTTTTAGCACGTCAATAGTTTTATAATACGTTTCGATTTTATACCGTGAGATACGCGTCAAGTTGCGATGCTTAACGAATGGAATAGATAAAGAGAGAAAAAAATCCGATATTATTCTGTACGCAATACGTTTATTCGCGGTCGGGTTATCACTATACGCGTTTCAATAAAATATATTTTATTCCACTGTTACACACACACACACACACACACACATTGTAATTTAATAGACTGTACCGTTATCTTTTACAGACGTGTAACGATAAATAAATATGAATACATACGATTTAATAACACAATAATTACGTAATATATTTTTTTTCATTACTATAATTTTTTCATTACCTACATTATTTGTAATGAAAAAAAAAAAAATTGTCCTATCGAATTTCTGGGAAAACAATCGTTTATCTAGTTGTAAAAACGAAAGCGTTTAGACGCGCGCAGTCGATTTCAAATCGAAAATTATGTTAAGAAATACGGCGGAAGAGACGACCGATGTTAACGAATGCAATTATTGTATAGTAGTTTGTTTGTGCCGTCCCAAGATCTACGAACTTTTTCGTAAATTATTTCATTTCGGCGTGAATATTTCGCGTTTCGTCGTGCTGGACTCGTGTGGTAATATTTCTAGTCTACGTAATGTTAATATAAATATGACGTACCTATATAAATTAACCGATACACGATATGTGTACGGTCGTTTAATAAACATATTACAGTTTATTGACGAAATAATAAAATATTCGCGACGAAAATACGATCCGATCGTGAAATCGTATTATTGACAATTACAAGTATTATTATTGTTTTTTACTCGACGATATACTTTCAATATCATTTCGGCATTTAACGATTGCTTTTGCATAATATATATAGAAAATTTTTTTTTTTTTTATTTAAGTACGCTCATATATAAGTCGAAAACGTTCTTATATAAAATGTGTTACGGCAGTATGAAATAACAAGCGATTACTATACGTATATAAAAATAACGAATTAAATCTGACCATAAACAAATATAATTTAATCATCACTTTCTATTCTTCTTATATTTGTAAAAGACACACACACACACACACCGCCTTCCCGTTCACTTTTACTTGTTCGTTTACATCTGTACATAATATACACGCGAATCGTTTGTCATATTATATTTTTAGAATAATCTTTTCAAACGTCTGCATAATCAGCTATTAATATAATCTGTTTTGTTCTCCTCTTTTTCTTTTCGTATACATTTTTGTGTGTTACGCGTACGCGTGAGTTCAGAATTTTGTACACTTCGCGATACGCTGTTTCTTTTTTTTTTTTTTTATAAAAGATATTGGTATCTGTCGCGGGTAACAGTGCATTGTACAAAACTACGAAATAATTTTACTAGATTTGTTGAGGCAAACCGAAATCGCGAGTAAATTTTTTTACGCCGTATTCGATATTATCGCCCATCGATTCGATTTAAAGCCTTTGTCGTCGCGTTCTCCGATCAATCGATCATTATTATCATACAGGGATAATAATATTATTTCAGTAGTGCAATAAGTAAACATTAAATACCTGTAGGCAGGGTCGGCCTGGCCATGGCCGCTAGGCCGCGAATGCGGCCGGTGCCTCATCTTTTTTTTTTTTTTATACCAATATTTTTGAACGCTATGTCTCCACCGGTTTTGAAATCTTTGTCTTGTATTATTATAATGTATAAAAAAAATAATGCAAAAATTGATTTGAGTACAGCGGTTCGAACGCCGAACCGTACTCGTCAAATCGTGGTATTTATCCATTGGACTATTATAGTTTTTCGACGCGTGAAGAAGCAGTTGATGCATTTAAAATGCATGTTTTGGAGGTATCTCAATTGTAGTGGAAAAAGTGCTTTGAAAATTGGTTTAAACGCATGCAAAAGTGTATTGATATTAATGGAGAATATTTTGAAAAACAATAAATCCATTTTTAATGATAAATGTTATATTGTATTTTATTGTCGCAAAACTTAAAAGGTAACCTACGTACGAGCCGAAAGGCGGAAAAAATTAACTTATTAAAGAAACACGGTAAAATTGTCAAATTTCAAATTGCTTTAACTTGAAAACTAAATCCGACCACCAAATCCTAACTTCAACATAGGTTCTTTTATTAACCTGTATTGACTCTATATAGAAACAGAAGGCGCAAGTCCAAAAAAAAAAAAAAAAAATTTTTTTTCATAAGTGGCCCGGAAAAATTGTATTTGCCCGGTAAGAATTTTAGAGTCACTCCGCCCTTGGATCTGGGTCACCCACACCCTATATAATGAATTGTTTTTTATTGATATGTATTTTTTAACTTCATATTAAACCAAGGGGCAGGGGGCCACTGTTGTTAAAAAATGTAAAGGATTTTTGGTAATTATTATTGTTATGAATTACCATTTTTATAGGGTGTTTGCTCACAGCTATTGTTAAAAATTACCACTAAAAAAAAAATATTCGACCTATGCACAGACTGCTCGTGTATATCGTAAACAATATCAAGTACAATAATATTTATGATTACGAGGTTTATGAACCATTTGTGTTGAGTAGCACCTGTTAAAATGAATATTACTTGTAATAATTATTTATATAAAATCGATGTATTTATAAATTTAATTTGTAGTACGATACGATATCGAACTTTGGACTGTACTACGTATGTTAAATAACGACTTGGGTAATAACTACGATAATAACCAAAAACTACATAATATATCATATAGCACGATGCTTACAAGTTATTAATCAGTTATTAAAAACTTATTACTTATTCGATTATAAAAATGTCTAATAAAACCCATATCCCATATGCGTTATTGGTTTATCAGAGGTAATCGTGTCACATCGTACTACCTGTTCTACAGTAAAATCGTGCGATGCGCAAACGACCACACAATATTTTTACCTGTGAGGTTAATGATGCGCAAACGACAAACTCCGAACAGTATATAGTCGGACGCACAAAGGATAATCTGAAGAAATGGCGACTACTCGGAAGGACATCCACAACGTGTGAATGTAGAATGGAACAGACAGTGAAACGCAATGATTAATTTGCCCTTATTCCTGCACACAAGGGGATGTCATAAATGCAAATGACAACGCCAGAGATGTGGCCCGATTTCGGGCTGAAACCATATATGAACCAAAGAAGCGACAATTCTGTTACCATTTACTGACGTTTAAATTATTTATTTATTTTATTTACATGTTTGTTTGTTTATATTTTACAACCATAGTTCTATCTGTATCGTTAGTTTATACATTTTTTTTTTTTTTATACTAAATTTGTACCTGCGCATAATGTGTCTGACGCGAGAAAAAAAATTATTCACGTGATAAACATAAACAATATTATTACGATACATCGTTAAACGTTTAAATAAATTGAAACGACTTTTTTTTTTTAAAAAATTTTAAATTTCAAAAGTTTTTTATTCGAATCAATACAATCAATAATATACACGTTATGACATAATGTGCCTGTATTGTGATTGACGACCAGCTGCTCGCTTTCGCGCATTGACTTAATAATTTTTATTTTCGGATAATATAAATATATATTATGAATTCTTATACTGTGCAAATGTCTGTACATAAAACGTACGAAAATTACACCTGCGAGATCTCGCGACACAATATTTGTTTGATTCCGAGAGCGAAGCGAGGAGGAACGTGTATTCGACGTACTACACCGTACGTTTAAACGACTACGTGAATAAAATTAAAAAATAGAAAACATTTTTTATAAAGATTTTATTTCGCTCCCGGTACCTATACGATACACCCGAACATTTTAACGCAACGTTGTATTTATTAGAAAAGTCATTTACGGATTTCTCCAGTAATATTTTCAATAAAATGACGAAATGTTGTATAAAAATATGTTGCCTACCTATATCGAACCCCTCAAAACGGAACCGCACACCAACCGCCTCAAGTCGCGACACATTTAAACGCGCGCGTGTGTGTGTTTGTTTTAATCGAATATATATATAATTTAATTTTCGAGAAATATTGAATATTTTTTGGTCGGATATGTAATACACCACCGTATAGTTTCAAAAAGGAAAAAAAAAACTGGGCCTGTATTTAAAAAATACACGTTTTGTAATGCAGTGACAATTATACTATTCATATGACTAAAAACAATACGATTTTACGAAACGCGCAAACGTAAACGCACTTTTAATACGTTGTTGGTTCAGTTGGTTTTAAAATTCCGTTTTATAGATATATTACGTACGAAAACTGTAAGAGAATAATATTAACGATTAGAACAGACGATACATGGACTCGTTTTAAAACGATTAAAACTCGATTTGGTGGTGTCGTGCGTATGATGTGTACACAGCCGGCGTAGTAGCTATATATTGTAGTGTACAACGCGACGCTAATGCCCGTTAGGTATTCATATTAGTTTAAGAATACCGGGGGGAAATGTTTTTCCTTTTTTTTTTTTTTTTTTTTTTTTATTATAAACGAACAATCGATGTTATTCATATTATTATTGTCTTCTTCGGAAACACGCCCGTGTTTTTTTTTATTCAGTCGAGCACCGACTGACGTATTCAAATTGTACAGTCAAGCAGTCTCACTGCCGCCATCATACGCTTATATTATGCGCTGCAGTGAAGTCTTTATTTATAATTCCATGTGTAGCTGTTACGTTACGTATCCAGTGTCAAACCTCGCTGATCGTGCGACGAAAAGTGTGTTCAGCAGATATTGTATTTTATTAGTGATTTTTTTTTTTTTTTTTGCGAAAAGAAAAGGACGAGAGGACTGAACGAAGTCGTATTATAAATACGTATGGGTAATTATTAATGCGAATTTTCTGGCTGTTATTTATAATTTTAATTGGGTGAAAGGGGGAAACGTTTATATTATACTATTAAATGTGCCTAAAAACGTTAAAGGTTTACAATATTAATGCGATAATAATAATAATAATAATAATATTAATTATTATTGTAATAATACTTTTGAAACGTTACTCGAACGAGATGACATGTACGCTGATATAATAACGTTCGTTGCCGGGAAGGAGGGGGGGATCGTGCGTGCAGTATGTTACGATTATTAATTATTATACTTATACGGTTGTACCGCTGTCCGGTCGAGGTCGAAATATTATAATAGGGTTAGAGTTCGTTAATATTGTGCTCGTCAACGGTTAAATTCAACGTTAGACGAAATTTCACTTTTGCCCGTCCTACAAGTGCACCACTTACGTGCGTACGCACCAGCAGCAGAGGTTCCCAAAACCGGGTTGTTCCCAAAACCACAGGAAGACCGGCCCAGGAAGACGTGGTCGTGCCGCGAAATGCGAAAAGACGCTGAACGAAAAAATTTGTAATACGTACTTACGATTTTAGAAAATTTTTTAAAAAAAAAATCAATAAATTCTCTACCAGTCCTTTTGAGTTTCGTTATCGTTGTCGGGCGCACACGCGCTACGGACCGATTATGTTGATCGTCACAACAGGTGTTGTACCACCAACGACAGGTACCGGCAAAAGCTTTAAAGATTAAAGAGTTATTTGTACGGGTCCTCATTCCGTTTTCTCTCTGGTCTTTGTGAGGTCAGAAATAAGAGCTGCTTTTTCGAACCGCATTCCATCGCGATCCGAGAAAATTCGCCGCAGCTGCAGTGATGGCCGACAATTTCACCCGTCGTCACTAAATTCACGTCACAAACGTTTACCTATACTTCAGGATATCATTACTTTATAAAGTTTTTCCTTAATTTTGCGATTTAATTTTACACTACAAATTATATTTTATGTTTTGTTCCTACTTATTGAAGAACATTTGAAATATAATTAATTTGGAAAATTACAAATCTACGTGACTGGAGTGCCGCGGAAATACAATTTAATCATCACAAAACGTGCGGCAAAAGTTTGGGAACCTCTGTTGTGCACAAAACAGTTGTTGTGTTGTTTGTCGTTGTCGTCCACAATACACTGTGCGTTTGGCATTGAATATGCGATTTTTAAATAGTTTTTTTTTCTTCCCATTATATTGTCAATATACGCGTCATACGAAAGACGCGCGCGTGTATTATCCGATATATCATCGACACCTCGATCGCTTAAACTGGGCAATCATTTTTTTTTTCTGGTACTGAAAATCATCCCTCGCCATTTTTTTTTTTTTTTTTTTATAACTTTCAAAGAAAATATAAGCGTTTTTGATCAGATTCGTACTATCAGATGACCGAAATCGTCTAGAATATTGTTAAAACATATGGTGAAAAAAAATAAATACGGGCCGCCGAGAACGTCAACGGACGGCGTACGCGAGAACGAGACACCGTTTTTGAGGCGTTGACGAGCAACGTCGTAGTTTGCTAGCAAACAGTTGAAAAAACAGCGAATTATTCATTTGGAAGAAAATTGTTTTCTTTGTTGGCCGGTGACATTATAAAAAAACGATGTATTCAATACGAAACAATGCGGGAGAAAAAAAATGTGATGGAATTTTATTACAAGAAAAAGTAAATTTGAAAATTTAATTTTTTTTATAAACTTCGAAAATACATTGAAACTATGTTCGTTTGTTTTTGTAGTAAGTGGCTGCGATAATTTATTTTCGATTAGTTATGAAAAGAATCACTAAACGACGGGAAACTGACCGAGCGAATCCCTGTATAGCAATAAACATTAAGCGTCGCAAAATATTATATATACAGGTAAGATAAACATTTTTATTCCGTACATGGACGTAGACTATTTTCTAACGCGAGTTAAAGAAACGGGTTCTATCACGTCCATCCGTTTTTAATGGTGTTTTATTTGTATACACCTTTGAATATTGCTAAAACGATTATCGACCAAACGTTAAATGTAAATATTTAATATGATTATTATTTGAGTTTGAAGCGTTCTGACAATTATTTATCTACCACAGAGAACGATGAGAAAGTACACAGGACTTGTTAAATTTTATTCTCCCGGTGTGTCAAACGATTCTGTAACTGAATTGAAACTACGGAGAATAAAAATTCAACGTACGGGAAAAAAAACCCGCTATTAGACCGCACTGGATGTATGCCTAAGACGTGTGCAATGGGGATTTATATATATAAAATATGCTGATATTATTTATTTCTTGATTAAAGTATTACGCGCTTCAATCGTGTCGACTATATATAATGTTCTGTACTTTGAAGACAATAATATTTAAATACACGCGAAGTACTACGCAATATAGTAATGTGAATAAAATTACATATCCAATAACTAATAAGTAATGACTATAAAATATGCTACATACGTTCATTATTGGAATCGATTAAACTACGCCGGATGCGCAGTATCCATCAAAATGTGCCGCGATAGATCCCGGGGATATGGGTACTTAATGAAATGAAACTCAAAAAAAAAAAAAAAGTAGATCTGTTATTGTAACGTACGGAGTACGAACTATTATTTGTTTGTATCTATTGTCTTATTTAAATTAATATGAATTTACTTTGAAATAAATTTTATACGCGTTTTAATGACAGAATATTAGCTCTAATTACGCCACCGACAGCGTCGTCATCAATCGTGTCGTCTTGCGTTTTTTTTTCCGGCAAATTTCTGACTAATCTTCATTGTACTAACGTATCGCGCACATTTGCATAATCATATTACGTATACGTCGTCGTCGCCGCCGTCGGATTTGGAATAGAATCAAAAAAAAAAAAATAATAATAATAATAATAATAAATAAATAATAAATAAATAATAAAATATCTCAGCAGAAAAAATTACGGAATAAATTATTATAATTTTTTTTTTTGTGATTTCCGAGAAATCCTTTTATTACTTACGATAATTTGTAGAGTAATAGTAACACAATATATCGATTATCGTACAGTGTACTTTTTTCTTTTTCCGAAAAAACGATGCCCAAGATGCGTACGAGCAATGTAGGTATATATTATATATACACACACGTGTACAATCGTTTTTGTAAAAAATAAATGATATATTACCAACTGTCTAACGTTTGCCTACACTTTACGGAGGACATATATTATGTTTTATTAGGTTTTTGAACCAAAAAAAAAAAAAATATACATATATATATATATTTCGTATTATATTACCCATTATATGGAGACGATGGGCTAGGCTATACAATGTACGAATATATAATTTAATATCGTATAGATCAACGACAGTGTGTAGAGAAAATTAAAATATTTAATTGCTTTTGATAAAAGACAAAAAAAAAAAAAATAAAATAATAAATCCGGTTTTAATGCGACTGTTTTACGCGCACATATTATTGTTGTATAATATACGATCGTTGGCAAATATTTTTGCGCTTTTGCTGACCGTCGGCGACTGCGAATATACACGTATTAGTGTTTTTATAATTATTATTATTTTTTTTTTACAACACGCGCAATTATACTTATATAATAAAATAATATAAATAATAATAAATGAATTTTGTTGTTTTTTCAAACTGGAAATTGAATATTTGCCGACGAAAAATTCAATCGAAATAACATATTATCGGTGTGTTATAAATTATAGTATAACAGTCAAGCAGTACGCGTTTCACGTTTATCGTCGTAAAATCCAATATACTTTTTTTTTTTTTTTTTGTAGAATTTGGTGCGAGGAATGCATCCTTTTCTTTTCGCGTTGGCTACAGTCAATCGTTTTATATATTTAAAGGAAAATAAATGTCTCGGATACTTTTCATAATTTACAATAAGCATTTTGCAATATTAATTCGCTAGATATTGGACGCTGGTTTGGAGTAGATCGGAAAATTCACGAACACGACAACAAAACTTACAAGTTTCGGAATTATATTCGAAATGTTGACGATTCGGTATAAATATTATACCGTGCTATTTTTTTTATCACTCGTAATACATATAACTCCTCCGTCACCCCAACCATTGTTATAACTAAAATTTGTTTGAAACATATTTTTCGAGGACGTTTGTAAAAAAAAAATTTACCCTATTTGTATATGTGTGTACCGAACGTGTATTCATAACACATTCTTCACTACCTATATAGTAGTAGTACCAAGTACAGCAGCTTCCGTTTTTCTATGTGTTGTTGTGTATTTGTAATTTTTTCATATTTGACCTCATCGTTTACCCGTAAAACTATAAATTGTTTAAAACAAAACCAAATGCAATTTTTTTTTTTTTGTGTGTAACAGTGTTGTTCGGAAGACAGGACCTGTTAAAATCGAAATAATAAATGACATTTTACCGAAATTATTATTATTACAATTGTTGCGCTACTCCGCCGCTAGGAGGTGGCTCTCATTTACTTCCAAAATTTAATTTTAATTTATAAAATAATAAAATCGCGAAAACGTATAAAAAGTATGTTTTATATAAATTTAATATTTTTTTGTTACGCGATGCTGATATAGGCGACACTCACCACTACCCTCGTAGAGACGCATTCCAATTTTTACATTGTATTTATTAGTTACAACATTATTGGCAATCCAATAGTTATAAAAACTAACCGTTTTTCATTTTTGGCAGAAACGAAAAACTTCTCTTTTTTTTTTGTGTCCGCGAACACGAACGACACTCGGCCGGTAGAAAGGACTGCACAATAACACCATCAATGACAGTCTAATCATTCCCATTTGTCTAAAATAAGAGACAACACATGTAGAACGGTGTGCGAAAATCAAACGGTAATAATATTCTAAAAAAAAGTTTCAGCACACAATCAGTATAAGCATATATTATTATTTACAATCGGCGATCCGGTGCTGGTGTAGGGAGAATTTCCTCTTCCCGTCCTGCCGTGCGCACACATTCGCGTCCTGGTTGCGTCCACGCAACAATACGCGTGCATAGGTACATATACAGTAACATTATAATCAATAATCGTCAGACACTTCCAAGTTTAATTAAGCGTTTAAGATTAATCTTTGTCGCGAGTGTACAAAAATATACTTACAATCGGTTTCAATGACTTTCCACACGACTTCCTGTACACGCGGATGACTAGAACAATATGTCTTTTAGCGTTCGTACACTATACTATCAGACCATTAACACTGGGAAGAAAAAAAAAATATAATATATATATATATTTATAGGTATATGGTTGACGTTTGGCATTGACTACAATAATGTGTCTTATATGTATTCAATCGAATTAGCGTGATCGATGGCAACAAATATTTACTATAAAGTATAATATAGTGGTGTGGGGAGGGGGGGCGATCGAATAATAATAATATAATATTAATTTATTATGGCTACATAGAAACTGGTTAATTAATATTGATAATATTAAATTTGTAGTAAAAACAATGGACGTCGAGAAATATTCGAATAGGTACCTACTATATAGTCGTCATGAGTTGGTACAACCATCATTTGGTTTTTTTTTTTTTTTTTAAATCGTTAGTTTTGCAAAGATTAACAAACCGCGCGTCGTTTCCGTATTCGATCCCGTAAAACTTCAGTAAAATATGAATTGTGTAATTTCCAATTTCGTACAGAGCGCGTTGCGTCGTAATTACAAAAAGTAATATGTAAAATACTACAGAAAAAAAAACAGTCACAACTGTTGTAGTTGCAAGTATATACGAAACACTTGTTGTGGTTGCACGTGGTCTTAATGCACTCGCCGTAAAACATAAAAGGCAAACGACTCGTTGCTTACGTCTGATAAATATTATATATGTAAGCATTATTTCGTTAGTCGCATTGTCTTCTTTCAAAATTCTTTCGACACAGAATTATATTAATATCTACACAAAAAATAGTTCGTATATCTTTATACGCGCGTTTACGGCCAGTTATGCAATAATATTTTCCCCTCCCTGTTTTTATTTTTTCCAAAAATTTTTACTACTCATAAACTATAATCCCTCCACCTCCCCCTCGAAAAATTTTTTTTACATTTTTCGTAACTTCGATTTATTATTATTTAAATTATTATGATATATATATATATATATATATATTTATTATTATTATTCAGTTCATATTATATTATAATTTACCTATATTATATAAGACAGTTGTCCAAGACTGTTGTTAAAAATAAAAATACAAATACAAATTACGCAATGTACATTGTTTTATATTTGATGTATATTATTGTAAAATAGGATGACTAAAATATCTATTAAAAAAAAAAAAAAAAATTGTTAAATTGATTTCAAATGCGTTTTTATATTATTTATTGTTTACCCTGTAATCGGGTGTGTATATATTGGCTCTCCCTTCCACCAAGGTCCATGGCCACGCCATGTCATATACATCTAGTCGATATTATATTTTGCGTATCAACGACAATTTATCCACGTTCCGTTAAATTTGTTCGGAACGTGCGAAATGTCTATGCGTTATAACTATGTACCATGTACAAAATCATTCTAAATGTACAAATACTATAGTATGTATTTGTAATCGGTATTATCACTGATCGAGTAATTGCCTTTTCAATTAGATAATTTAAAATTACTTACGAAAGAAAATTTGATTTTTAATGGAAGGGGAACGTTTTTACCGACAATGTTTTAATTCAATCCCGATAAATGATGGGCACACCGTTGTTATACACTTTTCATTCATATACTGATTGTATGCACCGGAATATGTAAATAAACAAAAAAAAAAAATTGCAATGCACATACATTTGGCGAAATTTTATAATAAATGATTTTATGAAGCCCTTGAAATTTCGGTTCAAAATTATATTTTAATGAGTTTTTATTTTTAGAGAGAGAGAGAGAGAGAGAGAGAGAGAGAGAGAGAGAGAGCCGTCGGGACAATTAGTGAGAGAGGAGGGGTCCAGTATATAACGATTATTGTCTCGGAAATATCGAAACTATATGGTTTTTGCATTTTATTCGCGAAAAATCGTAAAAAAAATCGCAAAATCGACAGTGTAATTGACAAACGCGACAATTGACCGATTATTAATCACCAATTATACACACACACACACACACACACACATATATATACAGTGGCGTATTTACGGGGGGAGGGTCCAGGGGTACTGGACCCCCCAGAACCAAGAAAAAAGATGATTAGATTTTATACTTTAAAATTAAAAATTTTAAAAATTAAAAAATTTTTTTAAAAATAAAATGTACATATTTGTTAAAATTATCCAAAGGTATTTTTTATTAAATACCTTATATCAATAGATCCTGTTAGAATTTTCAAAAAAAAAAAATTTGGACCCCCCCCCTAGAAAAAAATTGAAAATACGCCACTGTATATATACATATGCGTTCATGAGTATAATATTTACGCCGTAAATGATAATTTATAACCGGACACTGTATGTTATATTATATACTACATAATATAATATGAGGACGCACGTCGGAAGTTTTTTTTTTTTTTAGCACGGTTCAACTATTATTATAGTATATTCCGGCGAAATTATTATTATTATTATTATTTTCGAAATAATATATTATATCGTCATCAATGCGAATAACGAGTATACATGCATGCGGTATACGTACACCGTTCAGACGTTTGTCGCACACTCTTCAAATTTTCTCATCCATATTTTGAGATTTATTAAAAACAATTTTTTTGTTCGTAATTTAATTACTGTACTAACCGAATGAAATGATGGAAATACGAGGTGGTAAACTTCACCGTTTTTCGAAAATCTTATTTTTCCTTGCCAAATTGGAAATTCTAACTCTGCGAGACCTTTGAATAGCACGTTTTTTTTTATACATTGTAGCTATTGCACGCATAATAATTAAAAAAATATTCTACAACACACTTTCCGTTTATTCATTCTACGCAGTTATCTTTTCGTATTGCACAAAATGTCTCGTAGCACACAGAATTTTAAGCCCTGGGCATAAAGGTCTTATTATTGTTGTTATTGTTATCATCATCATCATCGATCTTATCGTAACCTCGGTTCAAGGCCATTACAATTACAATGAATTTTTTTTTTCTTAAATTAGTTTGCACAATATCATTACCTATTTGCTTAAATTATATTGATGTGATTAAATGTCCACGTATAAACGCCAAGTCATGCGACAGGCAAAATCAGTGTAAAAGACTGAGCTCGTCCCAGACATAAAATTGGAGCGGACAGACCTTGAAATGCGAGTGTACAAGGAATAAGACTGGAAGAGAGCGAAGACAGGGAAATATGCCGTGGCAGGCATATATATATATATATATATATATATATATATATATATGAGATGATCAAATTAAGTCAATCGCATTTTTTTTTTAATCGAGTTAAAAGTTAGAGTTAATTTAAAAATTGAAAATTTTCAGTTAATTTAAGTGTAATTTTTTCTCGATCGCCCTTTTGTTTTATTTCTTTGAAAAAATAAAAAAAGAAAAACGATCAATTTTTAATAATTTATAATATGTAAATCTGAAATTGTTTGTTTCCAATCGTTCTAGGCATTTACGTATACGTCCGTCTCGAATGTGTTTAGTCAAAAAATAAACGTTTGGCAATTGTTTATGAAAATAATCGATAAAAATATTTAAAAAAAACAACTAAACGTATTTACGCGAAGGAAAATAAGTTAAGTTCAAAATTAATAAGTCGATACTTGTGTATAATCAGTGGCGTATTTTCAACTCTTTTCTGGGGTAGGGGGGGTCCAAATTTTTTTTTTTTTTGAAAATTCCAACAGGATATATTGATATAAGGTATTTAATAAAAAATACCTTTGGATAATCTTTTTTTTGGTTTTGGGGGGTCCAGTACCCTGGACCCCCGTAAATACGCCACTTTATATAATATATATATATATATATATATACACATGTATTTAGTTGGCAGACGATCGCTGCAAAACGGTACCTTCGTAAATATATATATATATATATATATATATACGAGTATATGTATATATTATATATACTCGTATATAACACGTGTGTGTCTATAAGACACGGAGTTGCTGCGGCGCCAAAACTCGATTTTGTAATATATTACAAATTTACGCCGCGTGTAAATGCGATTGCGGACGCGAAGCGAATTAATTTATTTTTTCCGCGTTTATTTAAACATTTCGTAATCGTAAAATTTTTCATCGTACACGACCAGGGCCGGCGGAAGGCACGTGCGACCCGTGCGACCGCACAGGGCGGCAATTTTTTTTTTAATTTTAGGGGCGGCATCGTTTATAAATAAAAATATGTATTTTTCACCATTACTCATTGTAAATCTAAAATGAAAATAGTGCATATTATATTCTTTTGACTGGTACTGTATCATACTATGTATATTATCTAGTATTAAATAAGTACCTATTAATAAACTATAATATGGGCTAGCCGCTAGCATTGTTGCTCGGCGGGATTCGCGATTATCTTTACGGTTTCCAGTTATACGTAGTCTATTGACTGTGAATATTTTTACTGTACATTTGTACATAAAAATTTGAAAATTTTTTCTTTTAATTGTTCGTCGACGAGTCGTTAATGACAGCGATCGTAGCGAGCTGTGCCATATTGTTTAGTCTAACAACACGTCATTTTCATCATTTGGTGAGTGTTTTTTATTTATAAAGTAAAAAGTAAAGAAGCTACACTATGTCGGTCGGTATAGACAGCGACTTTCGGGTCGCACGTGAAAGTATAACAGAAAATGTTGAATCAAATGTTTGCAGAGCTTTTGAAAACCAAAATTTTTTAAAATCCTTTAATTAATATCACTACAGATCCTGCTTAATGGCCTTTAATGATTAATAACGACTTTAAAACATTGTTGGTTGAAAAGGGCCCACCTGCTTCATTAGATGCGAATTTTGTATTTTCTTCGGATGATCAAGGACGAAAATTCACGCAATTTCATTACAAAGGTATAAAGGAAATAGGTATTGTTGTGCCTTAATTCAATCTATTTATAATTAATTAAATTTCCCATTTTCTCTACGTTTTTTTTTTAAATTTCACCGTTTAATCTCCTACAATATAACCCAGTTAGGAAATTAATTTTGTTCATTTTGTATAAATAACTATGTTGTACTAATTATATGGCAACAATTTATTGAAAAGGGCGGCATTTATTTTCATTGCACAGGGCGGCAAAATACTTAGCGCCGGCCCTGTACACGGCGCTTTGTAAGACGAGATTTCAAAACATAACAAAACTCGCTGTTCGAAACCCGCTGAACACCGCGGCGCGAAACCCGTACCATTTTAACCTCACCTAACCTAAAATCGCGCGCGAAAAGTCCAAAAAGAACGCGGTAAAGTCGTCCGATCGGTCCGCCCGAGTCATTTTGTGTTATTATACGTATACTACGCCGTGTACACACATTATCATACGAATAGTGGACGCTGCGCTTCGGCAAACGTTCAACCCGGTCACCGTGTACACGTGTGGATTCGCGTGACATCCGCGCTCAGTGTCACGGAGAATATTCGTGTGTGCGTGAAAGGGCTTGTAGATTTTTATAAATTTGTTACCGCGTCAGTGGCGGTATATTTCGTTAATTTCTCACATCTCACAATAAATCTGAACATTTACCAGAGGCCCTGCGCGAACGGATTCTTCATTATTCCTCGTGATCAGGGGCGTAATTACGGGGGGGGGGGGCATATGGGGGATTGATCCCGCCCTTATGGGATTTCTTTTTTACATAACACATTGTCTAATTTACGAAAAATATAATAGGAATAATTATTTTACAATTAAAAGAAAATAAATTTTTTTTTTTGTGTTAACAAAATTTGTTAGTATTTATCCATAATATTCCTAAGTTTATTGACCGGTAACTACCAACTGGTATGATGCGATTAGGTTACCGAAGGAAGGTTTACTCGTATTCAGATGTTGATGTAAAAACGTACACGTGTGAAGTAGGTACTCGATAAATTGGCTAAAAACGAAGAATAGTAGAAATTTCGTTATAAAATATGTCGTTTTTATTCAAGAAAATAACAAAAGTATAAAATACGAGTATCAATTACTTTGATATTAATGCTTCAAGGGTTGTTACAATATTATGGGTTATCGATGATCAATTTTATATCCCCTCCCATACAACATTCGTAATTACGCCGCTGCTCGTGATTCCAATCGCGCAAAAAAAAAAAAAAAAAAAAAATTGCATTTTTTCAACGTTCTAGCTTATTCTTCTTAAAACGAATACGTACAACAATATTGGAATCGTGAACATATTATTGCACAAGATGCGACACCGCTCTTCTGTGAATATAATTTAAACCCTATTAGCAATAAAACACGTAGGTAGTAGAATTAAAGAAAATATATATAGTAGGTACCTATATACATAAGCGTGCGCACGGGGTAGTCAGGGTAGGCATTTGACTACTCTGCGAACAACTCCCCCGCAGATATTATGTTTGACCATTTCAACATGTCCGTAAACGGTAAAATGTAAGAAATAAGAATATTGGAAAAATTAAAAAATATATATATTGTCGTCAGTAACTGCTATGATAAAATAAATTTATCATCATTTTATTTTATTAATTTATAATATAGATGTGGATGAAGTTATTGAATATTTCAAAATCAACACACCAACCAAAAGGCGTATGGAGTTATAATTAAAACATATCTAATATGTTTATTATATATAAAATAGTGTTGTTAAATTTTTACTTATTAACTAATTTAGGTATATTGCATTATATTATTACTTATAAAATAATTTTTTACTATGGGTAAATGCAGTTAAATAAAGTTACCCTATCTAAAATTTTTTGTTCATGTTAAATGTCAATGTGTAATGTATCATTTATGACTACCCGGTCAGTAATGTCTGCGCACGCTTATGCCTATATATACCCGAACGAATGAATAATGTATAATAATAATATTGCATTATAGTACGAAATATCAAAATATATTATCAGGAAAACTCGTTGAAATATTTAATAATAATGTACAATAATAATATTATGCATTCAACACGGTATTTTAAAAACGAAATTAACGTTTTAGACGTTACGAAATAAAATGACAAACGCAATTTTATATAGGTATTATTCTGCGGGGGGGGGGGGCAGGAACGATTTTTTAACGTAAGACCATCGTCGCGCGATACGATATGCATTTATACTACATATATATATATATATATATATATATATATATTATATATATATAATATCGGGTTATTCGTTTTAAATTTTTTTCATAATTTCAATACTTTTACCTCCACTCCTTATATTTGTTAGGACTATATTACCATTTGGTTTTTAAATGGCAACCTATGGTTTTAGTTAAAAATGCTCTGAAACATTTTTATGGTGATTTATACGTGTTCATTTTCTAAATCCGATTTTCAGTTACCGAGTAATAAGCATTTAAATTTAAGGAACGGTGCGAAGTGGTGGAGAGGTACAGTAATAAAGATATTAAACATTTGCTCTCTCGGAGTCGCGCTACATTATAATACGATCGTATATATATATATATATATTATTATAATGTATATAATAGAATAATAATTACTCTCTATACCAGGTATAAATCTTAATTGGTGGTGGTGATGGAGTGGGGGGGGGGAGGGAGGAATAATGTATTTTTCAAAACCATGACAATTATAAATATATAGTTAGGTAATTATAGTTTTAAAAACAATTTTCAACTTTTATTCGTCTTTGCTATTCTATTTTGACTTCGTTCACTTGTATATACCTAATAGGTATTTCTTTGTGGATATTAAGAACCGCGAATCAATTCAGTCTGTTTTCCGCGACACAGTGTGTCTTCACGCGGACGTCAACCGTATCGTCAGTCTCCTTATAGAGAAGAAAATAATTTTTCTGTGTGTGGCTTAATTTATAGAAATTATTGCAACGATTCGTAGTGAAATTCTGATTTTCGAGTAAAATACACGACGAGTCAATACAGTGTTTCTCATAAACCAATATCATATACCTATACGGTACATTCATACTCATTAACTATTAAATGAATTAAAGGGATTTAAATAATGTATTACATAATAGTTACAAATATTTCATCTTACCGGCTGCACATCACTCGGTGTAAGCGAATCCGTTTCATTTTGAATTAATTCGTGAATTTCTTGATGTTCATCTGCAGGATAATAAAAAATAACATTTCCTATACCTTTTGTTGTATACTTACTTATTTCCCGGTAAAGCAATGAGTAATGACAATAAAAAATTACTATTACTGTAACTATTCGGTGTGTGGTGATTTCGAATTCCCTTCTCCTTCTTCAATTTGGCCTAAATAAATTTTTAAAGATTTCAAATTGTTTTAAGATTTTTTTTTTTTTAATTGCTGATTTGATAGTTTTTGCCAACACACGTTTTTATAAAAAAATAATTCGTTATATTTTCAATAGATTTATTCTCGTTTTTTTTTCTAAACTGTTTTTGGGAGTATAACAAATTACTTATACTCGTATACGAGTAGATTTATTATACCTTTTCATTTCTTCACATAACATACTTAGCGAAATGCGATTTGAGACGTCCTCGGTATACTGTCACTATGGCTCGTGCAGCAATTAAAACGCAGATATTATGACGTAATAATATTTCAACGTTTATTTATCAACACATATAAAATGCGGAACAACTAAAAACTTCTTACTAAAAACTAATCGCACAAGGATATTAGATAACAACCCCCTGAGTAACTCATCTGATCTCTTATATATAGTCATAGAAATGATCAGTGATCGAAGTGGATCAAAATAATTGGGGGGGATGGAAGCAGTGTCGTAATTTCAAGTTTTGAAAGGGAGGCAAAATTTTGAACGGTCAATATTGTTAAAAAATAAGCAAAAAAAAGTCTTTTTTTAATAAAAGGCTCAAACACCGGCCCTATATTATAAGTATGACGGTGAACTATATTTTTTTATGATTGTGATTAAGTGACGTTTAGATCTACTGAATGTTGACATTTTATAAAACGAAATAGTTATTATAAAGAAAAAAAATTAGTCAAAGATATTTTTCTAAAAAAAATTAGGCTACGAATTATAAAAAAAAATTTTTTTTAAATCTAAGAGGGTTGAATAATTTTAAACAATATAAGTGGGGAGATGGAACGTGCTAATAAAAAAAAGTGGAGAAAAGGCATCCTCCATATCCCTTCTCCATATCCTCCATATCCCCCACTTCGATTACTGGAAATGATCGAGAATAGTCTAGTGGATTAATTTGGAACATTCAATTCTTAAAAAGTTCTAACAGACAAATCAAATACACAGACGTGTATAAGTGGTTCACACACCAGCGCCGTAACACTATACGGCATACGAATATTACACGCGTTTTTAGGTAATTGTATCGTTTCTTATACACTTTTGACGCGGAATAATTATTTTAATCATTATTTCTATAGTTTCGATAACATTTGAAACTACGATTTCTCGATTTAACGATATACTGCGCCGTATAAATTGAAATTTTTAATAATTTGTAAACACAAAGAATAAGATATTTTTAATACTTTCAAAGTGCTTATTTATATTTAGCAAAAAGTTGATCGAATTTACAAAAAAAAAAAAAATAGCATATACGTATAATTTATTAAAAAAAATAACTTTTAATTGGTAAACATTTTACGTGTTGCGAAATACTATTCTTAGAATTATAGCAACAATAAAAATCCGAAATTTAGTTTGTTAAAAATCATACGCGTATAGACAATTTCATCGGTTTTCTTTGCCATTCGGTATAGGTTTCCCACGCTTTTTCGAGAAAATCGAAAGCGCATCAAGTATTGAGTAATAAATATAAATAGCTTAAGTACTATAAGGTACAAAAAAAAAAAAAAAGAAATAGGTAATAATAATACATCATTGTAATATCTATAAACATTTCTCAATTTTTTCATCAGAATTTAAGATAATCTTTATATATATATATACACACACACATGTACGACGTACTTAACTATATTCGTATATTGTAAAAAATAAAACACCAGATATTAAGAAAAGTGAATACCGCACCAATGTTTCTCCAAAATTTAACTAAACAAAATGGCTATTTCGAAATGTATGAAAAAAATATGGATTTGAACACAAGTGAGTTATTCGGACCAAGTGTTTTGGAGTAATATTATAATTTTGAATTTGATAGCAACGACAAATCATCATCATAATGGAAAAATTCGATTCTGAGCGACGCTATAGTATAATTATAAATTGTATAATATTTGTGTAGAAATTATTTTCAAAAAAAAAATTTTTTTTTCAGTTATAGTTTATAAACAAATATATATATATACATTCACATATACATACATATATATATATATATATTTATATATATATATATATGTGTGTGTGTGTGTATTATGTAATCGTATTCCGAAACGTTTTTTATACGAAATTATATGTATATTATGTCTCTGACCGACTGATCCATTAAAGATCCTTATAACATAGATGCATAATATTTTTTCAAATTTATATACACATTATAAGATATATACGAGAGATTTTTCTATATTTATTTTTCTCCTCATATGCATATTATACTTTACGTATATTATTATAATAAAGCTATATATACGTACATAATATAGCTAATTTATTAGTTGTTTACGAATAATTTGTTTAAATCTCATAAATATATAATTTATCGTATTTCCGTCTACTGTACGTATATTATATTATACACGTTATATATTATGACATAATTATCACCTATTATGTAATATATTAATATATATATATATATATATATATATATATGTAAAAAGTTATCGCGGAAAACTATATCGCGCGTAGTATTTTGCATTATTAATGTTGATAATATAGAAGAAGAAAATATACTCGCCGGAAACCTTTAAAATATTTGAATTTAGCTATATGTACAAAACAATAATATACATTACATAATGACGATTATAATAAGCTATGTATAGAAAAGAAAGTCTGTATGTACGTTTGTACTTTATACAAATCGACCTAGAGCCACCAAATTTTCCACGTGGTCGGGAAAAGTTCATGTAGTCGTGTTCCAATTGCCTTAAGGCCAAATGGGGTGGCTGCGCTAATACGGGCAATTTTAGGATTCTAATTGTTTATAACAAAATATTGATGAGTGATTAATATATTATGGTACCACATTGGTGACCACTTAAAAACAAATTCGTTTCCAAAGGCATAAGATGGTTTAGTGAAATTTAAAGGTGAATTTTTGTACATCTACATTATTGTCGTCATAGGCAATCCAGACATTTACGTTTGAGTGTGCCCGGCCTTTTTTGTAGTTATTTTTTTTATAATATAGAGGGTATAGGCTATAAACAAATTCACCCATTTTATGCGTTTTTTTTAGCTTATAATTTTCTTCCATACACTAAAGTCAAAATATTTTAAGTATCCAATACTTGTTTACTAAACAAACTATATTATACTAATTGTATAATAATTTTTTTTTCTTTAGGGTGTGCCTTGGCACACCCGGCACACCCCGTAGATCCGCCTATGATTGTCGTGCTCGTTCAACTCGTTCAACTCTTTATTTCTCCGTGAAATTCTATTGAAGAAAATAACGAGTATTTGCCAAGGAAACCTTGCGGTTAAAATGCAAAAGTTACCCGGGCGTCAGAAACAACTGAATGACGGGATAGCCAAACGGTAGTAGTAGTAGTAGTAGTAAATTACAGTTTTATAAGAGTTTGGTGAAATTATGTGCACGATTTTAGCCGAAACTAGTGAAAAATCGTGAAAAATGTCGCACAATTGACAAGTGTGAAAAGAATTCCTTCTAAATGAAGCCTCTTCACTCCGCGTGTGTAGGTGTAAACAATGAAAGAAACTATAGAAGGTGTCTATGTGTACATTGTACAGTCCACCAGATTCTAAACATCGAATCGCCCAAAGCTTGCGACAACGTCGGGTATACGATAGGCTAGTATATATATATATATATGTATATTAATAATTATGTGTAGATCACAACGTGTAATTCCTGTTTTATGCTCCGTCATCATAAAACTATATTCATCCTGGTTCAAAAGTAAATATAATATTATCGTCTTTTTTACCAGATTTTTATTCTTTTATTTTCGCTAATCGAATGGTAATATGCATAAACGCGAAATCTGCTTTAATACGCGACGTGCACGTCGTTCGTCAAAAGAATAACGATCGCACACAAATGTGGTCGTTTGACTTTATTATTCCATTTTCCGTATAATTCCATATAATATATAATATATGAATATACGCTCCAAGCAGAAAATTATTATATAATATATATATATATATATATATATATATATATATATATATATATATATATAATGCGAAACGAATATATCTATTGCTATTAATGTTGCAATAGCACAGAAATTGTTCGCGTGACTGTTTAATATTATTATTTCTAAATTTCTTTAAAGGGCCTGCACCGGACGTGTATGGCTGTATTTCTAGCTAAAATACATACGTTACTGGAAAAATCTTATTTCTAAAAGCTATAATAAGAGTTTGAATATGAACAATTTTTTTAACAACTTTTTTTTTTTTTGTAGTTTTTATTACGGTAATCTAAAATCGAAGTCCAATGCGCCCCGTAGAAAGTCTTCCTTTATCAAACAACAGCAAAATTATCGAAATCGGACAACTCTGGGAGGCATGAGAGTTTTTCTTGTAAAGCATATAAAATCGATCTTTTAATTTTCTGTCTGTTGACATGTGCAAAATACAATTTTGAGAAACAAACTCCAATGCGCCCTGCATAATGTTTTCCTTTTTCCAACAAAAAAAAAAAAAAAAAATATCGAAATCGGGTCATTCTACAAGGCGTGAGAGTTTTTCCAGTAACGTATGTATTTCAGCTAGAAATACAGTCATACAGGTCCGGTGCAGGCCCCTTAAATTATATTTGAATATTATATTGAATATTAAACGTAATTGAATTGAAATCGTTACATTTAAATAACAGCCCAATGATTTATGAGTAATGAAAAAGAAATAATTTAAGTTCGAAGCATGGCACACGTCGTGTACCTTACCCATCGAAACGTATAAGTATATATAATAATCATATTATACGTGTATATGTGTGTGTGTGTGTGTGTATATATATATAATTTTTTTTTTTTATAAGTTTCGAAATTTTTCATTGTCCTGCTATGATTAATGAAAGGGAGGCTTTACGGGCTATCTGCGCATCCCTTCATTTCGATATGACACTTCCTAATTTACTATTATCTAATAATCCACTCATCATTAAAGCAGTAATAAATTTTATTTTGTGTACCGGCCTTCAAATTTAACTTTGAATTTTGTATATATATTTAGAATAATATATGTGTTAACGTATGCATGTGTTCTATATTTCTATTACATTATTTTCTTTTCTGTTTTTTTTTTTTCTTTTCTGTCTCTTAAAAAGTAGTTGTGTCTCCATGTTAGCATTTTATTTTAGTTTTTACACGTGTTTATTGTGACATATTTATATTTTATAATAATTGTTGAAATGTATGACTTATAGTCAAAATTTCTTTAAATAATAATAAAAAAAAAAAAAAAAAGTTTCGAAATAATATAATCATTAAGGCATTACATGCAGAATTTGATTAAGCGTGTACCGAAATGATGTTAATATGTTTATTACGGGTATGTATTGTATATACAATGCCATTGATTTTACGTTATTGCTATTGCTACCAGGGCTCGCAAACGTTATAATAACGTTTTGATTATAACGTTATAATTGCAAAATATCAATTGAAACGAATTTTAAACTATCACAAATTAAAACATATCATTAAACGAAATAATGTATTAACGTGTTATATATCAAAATATCAAAAAACAAAATATAGAATTACCGTTATTTTAATTTTTTTTTCCAATTCACTATGGAAAATATAAGCCTATGGTGTAGGTTTATTATAGTTCTATAATAAGGCTGGGTTCATAATATGGACGCGTACACGCGTGTCAGCTAGACACGTGTATTGAGATATTATACGGTTTCCGATATGTCTTTCGCGGAAATTCTCTTTCTGCGGTGTGATATCGCGAATTGAAATACTATTTATTGTTACTGGACCTTTCAGATTATTTTTGTTTACTTGATAGTAAAAATTATTCAAATATACTTGTCCGAGAAGATGTCAGCTAGTCAGAAAAGTTTCTATATTGGTAATATAATCAACATTTTAAGAAAAATATTCTGCACTGGAATATAAAGTCAAAAATAAACCAAGGTTCTCACTGAAAAAGTGTATAAAATCATAAAATTGAGGATAAAAGTTAGGAGTTTTATAATCAATGGAGTTTAATGAAGTACATTACGTTTATGAGATTTGAAAACGTGCTATATAGTCTATGAAATATGAATGGATTTATTAATTTGGAAAAAAAATCGATATTAAACCAAATAACGTTAAAATATCGATAAACGTAAAACGTAAATATTATATAACGATAAAACTTTCTTTAACGTTAAACACAAATAATCCATAACGTTAAAATATACCATAACGATAAACGCAAAAGAGAAATAACGATAAAAAACGTTAAAACGTTTAACGTTATTATTTTTTCAAATGAGAGCCCTGATTGCTCTCATAGCAATTTGCTACGTTATTGATTTACGTTATTATTATAAAAATATTGCGGTTATAGATGAGTCGATTTCTGGTTCATCGCGCAATGAAAATGCCGGTTCACAACGCAACTGGTGCAGGTACCGGACCAGCCCTCTGGGCGCGCGCCACTGCAGCGCGATTATTTATTATCACGCATCAATTATATTATTTGCGGCGCATTTTATCGCGGCGGATCGTCATCGTCATCCGTCTCACATAATATTATGTACAGCTCGGTGATGTCGAGGTACACAATATAATAAATTAAATCGTCGTCGAATCAAATCGTTGGACCGAATCATTTATTTTATTTTATTTTTTTTTGTTCTGCGGCGGTCCGACTGCTACTGCACGCGTACACACACACACACACACACACACGGCGTCTTTGGGTGGCCGTGAATAAATTTTTATTTTTTTTTTATTATTATTATTATTATTCTTGCGCCGACACAGCGCGCGTTTTATATTCGTATATTTTATTTATCCGAGAGAGAGAGAGAGAGAGAGAGAGAGAGAGAGAGAGAAACACGAAACCCGCGCTGCGCAAACAAACTGGTCGCGGACCCTTGCGGCAGCTCCGAACGTTTTTGAGGTCAACTCGTTCCTACCCGCCCGGCCAGACCGGTCACGTCTTACCTCTGGTCGCCGCATGCGCGTATACGCGAGTTATTGACCTTTATAAATTCTTTTTTTCTTTCCCCCCATTTTTTTCTTCCTTCTTCTTCCAATCGTGACTCATGTCCGAAAATTACGCGCAAAACGCGACGGACCCCCGCGCCTCAGTGACGAACAAACACACGGGACACGCGGTGCATGAATGGCGCGCGCGCGCGTTTGCGCAACGAACGATGGAATTTCGGAACGGATATCGCGGGACGACTAGAAGTCTGTAAAAGCTACTTGGACCAGTTCCAACTGCTGTGTTACGTCGTTGTGTCGGCGGCGGCGGCGGTGGCGGTGGTGGTGGGGTGTCTCACCTGTTGCGGGCGCGAGAGACCGGGTGGGTGTGTGCGTGCGTGTGTGCGTGTGTATAAAAAAAAAAAAACCAGAAGAAAACACGTTCGTAAATAAAATCGGCCGAAATGTGTATTTTATTACGCGATCGGATGACGAGCTGCGAGGACGAGGAGGAAGAAGATAAGCCGCTCGGTGGCGCGTGTGGGAAAAGAGTAGAAGAAAAAAAAAGAAGTATATCGTGCTATATTATGTACCTACACTTCCGAGGGGACCCGCGAGACCGCGGCGGCGGCGGCGGCGGCGGAGTGTCGTTTATTACACTGCACTGCGCACGCACGATATGATAATAATATAATGTATTATAATATCATACGCCTACAGTGAGTGATGTTACCATCGAATTTGTTGAGGGTGTAAACCGTAGCACAATTTCAACAATTACAATGAAAATGTTTATAGGGTGCGGTAATAATAATAATAATAATAATAATAATAATAATAAAAAAAAAAGGTTTTCCATATGCCAGTTTCGGATTACGCAACGCGCAGATTACGTCATTATGGGTGAACCACGTTTGGCAAAATTTACTCAAAAAGCAAAACACTTTAGGGTTCAAATATAACGTATAAAATACAACGTCTGGGTACATTGAGTAACGACACGTCTGGATACATCCAAAATGTATACCTGGGAATTTACAAAACGATTGGTTACATACACACATGAGTACATGACACGTTTAGGTAAATATATTTTAAAATTAAATTAAATACAGATAAAATGCGTCATTGACAAGAAATCTATATAATCTTTATCTGATCATAAATTTGTCAAAGTGTTAATCATAATTTTGTTGACAGTTGAAATTTTAAAGAGATATTATCATTGTTTAACCATTCAGTTCAGTTCGATTATTTTCTCCGAACGTCGCGTCAGTGCTGTAAAAATTAAAATTTGGAAAAGTATGTTGGAAAATGTGACGTACCCAAACGTATTGTTTTCTTAAAGACACGACGCGCCCAAACGTTGTATTAATTTTTACCTAAACGTGTAACGGAAAAAAAAAAGTTAAACCCAAACGTATGAACCCAAATGTTCTCAAAATTTTGAGGTAAAAATTTAGTTTTGTACCCAAACGTTGTACGGCCGATTATACGACTTTGGTATAATGAGAGAGGAGTGTTATAAAGGGAGTAGACTTCGACTTGGACACAACCTGTTCATGCACGAGTTTCTCTCGCTCAACAACTCTCCTACGTGTACCCTACATACATGCATTAACCCTTAAAAGTGTGATCTTACTCATTTGTTTTTTTTTCGTGTCCCACTATATAGTTACACAAAAAAAGGTCCTTTTCAAGGCCTCTCAAGGAATTCCATGTTTCTGTAGACAGTGTTTTTATTATTTTATGTACGCCCACTCAAGTTAGTTGTTGATCTATTGTTTAATTTTTTTATTTTTTTTTTTTTAGTGGTAATATGCGTCAACAAGTTGTACTATTTTAATTGTAATTATATTTTTATATTGTAGTTTATAATATTGTTGGAGTATAATGTGAAAAATAAAACTTTTAATAATAATAATAATGATAATAATGATAATAATGATAATAATGATAATAATGATAATAATGATAATAATGATAATAATAATGATAATAATGATAATAATAATGATAATAATGATAATAATAATGATAATAATGATAATAATGATAATAATGATAATAATGATGATAATAATAATAATAATAATAATAAAAACAGCGTATCGATACGGGATGAAATGAAAATAAGGGATCCGGCGGCGGCTACCGTTAAAATGTACGTTTTTCCACCGAAGCAGCCGCGGCAACACAATCGTCTGCACTTTCGGCTTGTACAATAATGGAGCTGCGCGGCCGGTCGCGGGTGTCATTTACACGGGGGGTGGGTGGGTGGGTGGGCCCTGTTGGTCATCGACACGCTGCCGGACACTCGCACGAACCACGACACACGTGTCGCGCATACTGCGCACGTAATACACAATATATTCGTGCACGTACGTTCGAGTGTTATGCCTCGCGTGTGTCGCGCGCTCTACGTACTCGGATCATAATATTTTATTATAAACTAGCTGACCCGGCAAACGTTGTTTTGCCAAAAAAAAAAAAAAGGGGTTTTCCAAAATTTTTTTTCGTAAAAACCTTCTCCTGGCATTTACGAACAATTAAAAAAAATTTGAGCTAAATCGGCCCAGCCGTTCTCAATTGATGAATTGTTATACATTTTTGGCTCCATTTTTATATACATAGATAAATAAATGTACATGCAATTATACACGTATATACTGTCGTATACCTTAGCTGTTTTAATCGTACCTAATGAACAGGCGGTCACTATTCTGGAAGATAGAGCGAAAAAATAAAAAATAAAATTGTTAAAAAAAAAACAAACAATAATAATCGATAAATAACGGCCCCGTCGACCGGCGTATAATAACTGTAATACGATAATAATATGATACTCGGCTCGCAGTCGCGATTGCGTCCGGCACAATGCACGCGTATATAATTTTACGATAAGCTACCCGCCCAAAGGCTTTCAAACTTGATTGCATTCTTTACATCACATCTAATACAGCGATTCCCAACCTGTAGCGGTACGCAGAAAGCTCTCAAACAGACACCAAACAGACAGACGCACACTAAAATCATTCGATAATTTCAATTTTCAATGCTGGGCAAGTTAATGAATTTTTTTAACTCAGTTAAGTTAAGTTAGTAGAAAAAAATAGTAGAAGTTTAAAGTTAAAAGTTATTTTTTTTCCTCAATAACAAGTTAAGTTAAGTTAAGTTAATAAAAATTATTAACTTATTAACAAGTTAAGTTATTTTTTTCAATATAAGATTTAAGATATACGGTTATAACTAAGTATTTACTTTTTGGAAATATGGTAATTTTTAGCTTTTAGCTTTTAAAATTTTTAAAATCATTAAAAACGTTATCAATTAAATGTTTTATAATATGAATGACTACACATATTTTTAAACACAGTATTATTGAAATTGCTACAATTATTGATAATAATTATTATTAAATTGTTATTTAGTAGTATCTTGTGATTTCATCTGTACATTTGGATTTTCCGTAGGAAGCTATTTTTAGTGGGTAATTTTATTTTTCCCAAATGACTATGTCGACGACGGCGATGACGAACACGCAGGAGTCCAATTTCCATTAATACAATAATATTATTTTTATTTATTATATTATTTTTGTTATGTTTATTACATATTTATTTTGATAGGTACTCATTGTTGATGACAAAATTATTTTACCGTATAATAAATCACCAATCCAATAACGCTAATACAGAGTTCTCGTTTATTGTTATTAGTTTCTAGAAATAAATACAATTATTTACATAACGCAAACAACATTTTATTACTCGATTTCGTCGATAATTTCGTAAGGTTAATAGTTGGTATATTATTACTATATTGTAATGAAACAATGATTTTAATATAATTTAAATTTTAAAAAACAATTTCATCGGGCGCGGGGAACCGATGTCGACACGTAGTCGACCGTCGGAATCGCGGCTCAGTTTTGGCGCGGACACTCACTATATACCTATCATAAATACTGTGGCACTCAACGTGTTAAACAATCACATAAAGGTCTATTCCCACTACACCGGGCCGGGTCCGTGTCAGTTTTTGGCACGTCAGACCAAGCCCGGTCAGGTACTCAACTACTCAGTGCCCCCCGTCCGTGTAAATAAAATATTTTGTCATCAGTCGAAGCCGTGTACATACGTAGAAATTGATAATTAGTGTCCGTTCCGGACTGAACACGTCCGGGAACCCGGACAGAGAATCGTCTCTATCGATATTTTTCAACCCGGATCCGGCACGGACGCCCGATCCGGGCTAGTGGGAATGGACTTTTATTCTACAAATAATAATGATACGTAATTTATGGCAACATATAATAAAATTCGCTTCTCGTGGGGTACGGGCTATTTAATTACCTGAAATTTACAATAGTTTAATGACTTCTAAGTACTACGGTAAACGCTAGTGTGGATTTTATTTTTCGTTGAAAAATGGCTCAGGTTCTGTACTATAAATTGTGAATATCAAAAACATTGTCAATATTATCGTCAAATATATACTAACATGACAACTTTTTTTTTATTATTATTATTATTTAACTATTTTGACAGTAGACTGTATGAAATTAAAATTATCCTTTATTTAAATTATCAAAATCAATTATTTTAATATTAACTTAACTGAGTTTTAGTTAAAAGTAACTCGTTAATTTAAAGTTAATATAACAAAAAATAAGTTAAGTTATAAGTTAAGTTAATAAAAATAAAATATAAAAAATTAAGTTAAAAGTTAAAATTAACTTAACTTTTAACTTATTAACTCGTTAATGCCCAGCCTTGTCAATTTTATTGAAACACGCGAAATGAGCTGCGGCGCAGTGTCATATACAATCGTACACCACGGCTGCTCTATTCTTTCTTTGGCCCCCTTTTATAATCTATTTATTTTTGCTTATTAGCTTCACTGACCTAATAAATTACCGGACGTACGCGTATACACGTAGCAAAAGTATATATATATATATATATATATATATATATATATATATATATATATATATATATATATATATAAAGTATAAACACAAACGATACCCAATAACATTCGATATTTGATTGTTTTTCCCACACGTGTCAACAAACGTACGGCCACGACCGCACGACACCGACGACGAATAGGTACCCCGAGATGCATAGTATTATGTTGGGAAATATATTTCGTTGGAATCGTTTTCTTCTGGAAAAATAATTTGTTGGAAACATATTTTATTGGAATTGTATTTCATCGGAAAATGTATTTGATCAGAAATGTAATTTATTGGAACTGTATTTTTCATTAAATGTATTTCTTTGGAACCATATACAGTTCATGAACAATACGCTTCCGAAAAAATATTTTTCCATTTAAATCAGTTTCCGACAAAATACTGTTCCAGAAAAATATAAGTACTCAGAAATTTTAATTCTCAAACATATATACATATATAATACAGTAAATATATTTATTTTCGAGCAATTACAATTCCGACAATAAATTTTTTCAATAGAATACATTCCATTAAAATAAATTTCCGACAAAATATAGTAGTCCCTCTAAGTATTCGCTGTAAGCTTCTCTCCACGGCCCTGGCTGCGCGCAGCGTTCCTGCGAAACCCGTCCACCCATTTCACTATTCAGGCTTTGTCGGCGGGTGCAGCTCAAACGCCTATACACACACACACACACACACACACACACACACACACATACACATATATACGTATATATATAAATTTGTGGCGTTCTTTCAATTTCCGTCTGGAGGTTTGGAAGGTTAAAATAAAACGTAGAAACTTTGAAACCTCCGCTATAAAAGATTTTATATGATATTTCGAATTAAATTATTATTTTAATAATAAACTAAACGGATATACCTAAACGCAGTATAATACGTAAATCAAATAGTATACAAAATTACTCATCGAGTATTTAAAACTAGGTTATTTCGATATACCTATTTATTAGAATTTAATAAGACAGAAAATTATAATAAATATTCCGTCCGTCTATTTTTACGTACGGTTTTTTTATTGTAGAGTTCAGCGAGAACTTCTTCAGGACTTATTGCGTTCTTTCCGCCAGTTGTGATTGCTAAAACCATTAAGTCTTCCCTGTTAAAAACAATGACCAATTTTAAATTAATATTTTATTTAATAAAAATGAATAAATATTAACTACATGAATATATGTACATCCGACGTAGAACTCTTCAAGTAAGTCTTTCCGATTTCCTGCTACAAATCTCCACTATAATTTTTTTTATGAGATTGATAATATCTTCGTCATAAACATTTTCTTTAAATATATAGTGAATTTGACTAATAAATAGTTTTTATTGTCTGTCGTCTACGTAGCGAGTGTCGACAATAGCGTTAAACGTGTTAATGTATAAATTGACACTTGCACAATAATATTTTTCGGTGTTTCCGAATTACGTGAGAAAATCATTATCTAGGTTGAATCGCATGCGCGATTTTTTTAAAAATTTATTATGTTATAATTTTAATTTGCATATTTTAAACTTTTTATCTTTTTTTTTTTGCATATTTAATGCAGATTTGTAATTTTTTAGTGCATATTTTTGTTTTCAACTTATATTCTTATTTCCAACTATAAAAAATTGGCGAATTACGTTTTTGAATAAAAACTATTTTAAAATCATGAGTTTCAAAACATTAAAACAGCCTTTATCTACTATTTATTACGATCGGTCGTTATTGGTCGGAGATAAAATTTTCAATGTACGTGAATCCACTCTGACTGAAATTACTGAAATTTGAATGTACTTTGACGTGTAGCGGATATAATTTTTTAAAATTAAATTTTATAAAACATATAAATCCGTTCGCTATTGATAATCAATAATTCTTATTAAAACTTTGTCAGGACTGCTCTCGAACAAATACACTTATCATACTTATTTATACAATAAAATTATAATACAGGTCTACGCCACAAACATGCACATTTAATTTAAAATGTACGCGAAAATAAATTTGAGAAAATTTAAGAAAAATACGCGCACGCAATTCGGTTGTTGACAGCAACTACGCTCTTTTTTTTGGCACGCAATTCGGATGCAGCCATATTTTTAATTGACTTTTTGGTTCTGGGTGGGAGATGTAACCCGACCCTCTCCGTAAATACGCCATTGTATATAACATTTATATAATCTACACTAATATTATAAAGAGGAAAGATTTGTTTGTTTGTATTGAATAGGCTCCGAAACTACTGAACCGATTTAAATGAAATTTGGTACATAGATAGTTCAGACACTGAGAAAGGACATAGGCTACTTTTTAATACTAAAAAGGGCTGTAAAGGGTTGAAATAGGGGATGGTATATATTATAACACCGTACCTGCACGGCGTTGCCATGGAAACAAACAAACAATAAAATCTTTCCTCTTTAAATGATATTTACAGATTCAATACATTACACTCTGAATTTCTAACGAACGTCGTTAGTTTTTTTATCATTTTAAAATGACCAAAAGATCAAGATCTCAACTTTCTAAAAATATTTAACAGGCTAGGGCAATAAAAATACGTCGTGATGGAGAATCTCCAACAGAAGCTGAAAATCGTCTTGCAAGTCAGAGAGAATACGCGTCGCAATCGCGTGCAAGAGAGTTAAGTATCGAGTGTTCGCAGCGGCTTGAAGAACAAAATATTAGAAATGTACAAGCTCGTGCTAGAGAATCGAGCTCTGAGCGTTTCGAACGCCTTCGGAATCAGAGAGAAAGACAACAGACGTCAACGGCTAAAGTTCGCAATCGAGTTTTAGCTCACGGTAGCCTTTCAGATATGATCCACAGATTGATTATGCTCAACAGTCTTCCGTCCAAATCGGAGCCATCAATAAGATCTGCTCTAAATGTTCTGCCAAAAAATGGGCCGATAAACCTAATGGGTTGTGCTGTGCTTCTGGAAAAGTCAGTCTCCCCAATATTCAGGAGCCGCCACAGCCAATAAAAAGTCTTTTGACAAATAATCATTCACTATCTAGACATTTTTTAACCAACATACGTAAGTACAATAGCCTATTTCAAATGACTTCGTTTGGCGCAAAAGAAATTAGAGAACAAAATTTTATGCCCACTTTTAAAATAGAGGGCCAAGTTTATCATCTTATAGGTAGTCTTTTACCACGATCAGGCCAAAATCCGCAATTCTTGCAGATTTATTTCATTTCAGACGCAGATCAGCTATCGTTGCGGTCAAACATAGCTCCAACGCTAAACATTGATTTAATTAACAAACTGCAGACCGCACTGAACAGCCACAATATATACATACGAAGTTTTAAACGAAACTTAGAACAAAACTCTTCGGATAATTTAAAGTTAATTATTCACTCCGACCGCCCAATGCAGACAGCACACACGGGCAAATATAATGCTCCGGCTGTAAACGAGGTAGCTGTTCTTTTGGTTGACGAAGAAAAAGGTCCCAGAGATATCGTGCTGCACGGTAGAGACGGCCAACTTAAAAGGGTCTCTGAGTTACACAGATCGTACGATCCTCTCCAGTATCCCTTGATGTTTGTAATGGGAGAATACGGCTATTATTTGACCATTCCTCAAGAAGGTTATGCCCGTAATAAAACTGTGACCTGTAGGCAATTTTATGCATTTAGATTGATGGTTAGAGATGGTTTTAATCTACTACATTACTACAGGGACTTATTTAGCCAATATATTGTTGATATGATAGCAAAAATGATTTCGGAAAATTAAATTACATATGCCGTAATTAACAGAGACTGAGGGCTGAAGAATATATTCACCACAAAGACACCTTAAACCAAGACGTAAATGTTGACCCATCAAACATCGGTCAGCGCGTAATCTTGCCGTTTCATTCACAGGTTCTCCGCGTTATCTACACGAAAAAACGCAAGATGCGATGACTTATGTTATTTGTTACTTTTACGTGTAACCCTGAATGGCCTGAAATTAAAGAGGAACTATTAACTGGACATCGGTCTTTCGATCGTCATGACATAATTTCAAGGGCATTTCATTTAAAGATGAAAAAATGCATGAAATTATTCACAAAAGATGAAATATTCGGCAAAGTGAAATGTTACATGGCAAGTGTGGAGTGGCAGAAACGGGGTTTACCTCACTGTCATTTGCTGTTTTGGCTAGAAAGAAAAATCCAGTTAGACGAAATTGGTAGTGTCACAGTTGCGGAACTGCCCAAACAAAAAAACGATCCGATATTGTACGATATCGTGACTAAAACTATGGTGCACGGTCCATTTTTTTGAGTTATGCTACATACACATGTGTTCACAAGTACCGACCATTTGAATATTTTTATCGGAATTCCGCACCACTTGTCACCATTTGTTTCGATACGCCATATGCATTTTACCACCTGGTATAATAAAAAATACGTCAAAAATATCCATAGTATTTACATTTGAACACGTTTTGCTATTGTTTTAAAAACCTGCGTAAATATCTAAACACGAACTTTAGGTTAAACCGTGTACTAGTAAAGAATACTGTAACGTAGATATTGGTACCAATAACATGAATATTTCGGTGGAATGTAAAACTTGATCCACAAATGGCGGAGGGGAGAGGGCGCAAGAAGTTTGCATGCAACAGGTACCAATTATCGCAGTGACGCCAAAAGCTTTTATATAATACGCATAGCATTACTTGAAATAAAAAAAATCTCAATCTTTCGATTTTCAATTTCGAAAATCTCTTCGGTATTCGTTTAAAAGATTTGTAATCGACAAATTTATCGTCTATGCGGTTTAGTGTTCGAGATTACGAGAGCAATATAGAACACTTTATTTAAAGGTTGGTCATAGCAGTGCACACGAATTGCGTCCCGAAATCCCTTTTTCACACGAATTGCGTCCCAACGATTTTAAACCACTACACGAGTTGCGTCCCAACGTAAAAACGTTATTTTCCTTCCCACTTTATACGGACTTAGGACTGTCAATAGCAAATTATTACTATCGGTACCGGGTAGGTTCAAAATATCGTTTTTTTAATTATTTAAGTAATTATAAGACTGGTGAAAATTGAACGATACTTTTTTAATATAAACGAGGCGAGTTAATTGGTCACCTTCATATTTTGCCATATTTGGTCTCAAAAACTTTCCTTCTTCACATACCATTCGTCTGTTTTTAATTATATGAATACTACGTTGTTTAATACATGTTGTTTTTTTGTACACTTTTAATACATCGATGGATTGGAATATATTCGGGTATGCTGAGTAAAACGTACTATTGAACTTGGAGTGGTAGGCTTCACAACTAATCGAAGACCGGGTAACGGAACATGAATACATTGCCCACATAGAAGCCGGGAAGTCACAATCAGGCGTTATGTATGTATTTAATATATAATCGGAAAATTGCTGTACTATTTCATCCTCGGGTAGAATTTGTACAATTCGTGTAGTCGTTTTGATAAAGCCGGGCGCAATTCGTGTAGTTGTTTGAATAAAGCCGGACGCAATTCGTGTACGTTCTTATTGATTTTTTTATTTCGGGTCGCAATTCGTGTGCGGCCGTTAAAAGTGGTCTCATAATAATCCGTATTAAAATATCAGTTATTGGACCGCTCATGTTTGTCTTTATTTTGTTGGGATTCCTATTAGTTGCTAATAAAAAAAATCCTCGAGTAATAATAAAAATTATGGTTGTTGCATGAGTGTAATTGTTTTCATTCTAAATATTTGAATAACTTTGAATTTAGTAATATTATTTATTATTATGTGGGTTTATATGCTTATTTCAGTGTTGTATATTATCTAGATAATTTTTTTTATCTTTTATCTTCTATAGATGAATTCAAAATGAGCTATCTGAGTCATTATCTTAGATTAATATGTAAGTCATCTAGATAAATTTATCTAGATAAAATAAATTTAATAAGCGCTAATTTTTTATCCAATACCCACAAAAATTCGAGTTTCTCGGTTACATTTTTTTTTCAATTTTCTATCCTAAATAAATTCAACTACAGAAATCCTAAATAATCTTTTTTCTGTGTCACAATGTTGGATTTATCAAACGGACGGGTGACGCAATATTCCATGGGAGCAAGCGAGTGTCCGAGCTACCCGTGGACTACGATCGGAAACGCGAATGTTTTCAATAATAGTCTACAATCTACACTATACACATTGATTAAATATATGTATAATTATTCAATGCTATACAGAAAATAGTTCTACGTAATAATCGTCGCCCGCGTCAGAAACAAACGAATTTGTTCCTACGCGGCGACAATTTTATTATCGCCCGCCCGTCTGATTACCGTTCAAATAGGACTTTCCATTAATAAAACCTATTTTTAATTTTATGGCGTCACCCACCCACCCGCCATCCATTTGCAAATTCCCGTTCAGTTTGGACGCTCCGTACACGTGTGTTAATAATCAATTAGAAATTTTATAATACTTATGTAGTAAAAAAAAATTATCTTTTTTTTTATCTAAATAAATTGTAATTAATTATTTATCTTTATCTAGATAATTACAATTTTAATTATCTTTTATCTTAATCTAGATAATTTTATTGTCTAACATCTTTTATCTTTATCTAGATAAATTAATATTTATCTTTATACAACACTGCTTATTTCTGACCAAACATCACATAAACCTCAGTGCTCACATTAGAGTGTTTATATACACGAAAAATTTAATTTATTTATTATTTTGTTAAAAACATATTCTAAATCTCCTAACCCCATCTTTTAAATCTTTAAAATGCATATGTTATATGGATTAACTATTGTTTTAAAACAGCTAAACGCAAGCACGCTTACTACTGGGAAAATTATGTCTTTTGAGAGATTACAGAAACTATTAGGTATATTGAATATTTTTATCGAACAGTGAGATAATAATTCGCGAATCGTTGCGATATATTACATACATTTAAACATTACAAACAACGTGCTATAGTAAAGTATACACGACGTAAATGTTAACATTATTTACATTTTACTACCATTTGTAATTTTTAAAAAAACATGTGTAAACACAAAAACACGAATTTCTGTGTAAACTGTGCACTTTTTTTGAGTTATGCTACATACACATGTGTTCACAAGTACCGACCATTTGAATATTTTATCGGAATTCCGCACCACTTGTCACCATTTGTTTCGACACGCCATATGCATTCTACCACCTGGTATAATAAAAATACGTCAAAATATTGATAGTATTTACATTTGAACACGTTTTGCTATTGTTTTAAAAACCTGCGTAAATATCTAAACACGAACTTTAGGTTAAACCGTGTACTAGTAACGAATACTGTGACGTAGATATTGGTACCAATAACGTGAATAGTTCGGTGGAATGTAAAACTTGATCCACAAATGGCGGAGGGGAGAGGGCGCAAGAAGATTGCATGCAACAGGTACCATTATCGCAGTGACGCCAAAAGCCTTTATACAAGACGCATAACATTACTTGAAATAAAAAAAAATCTCAATCTTTCGATTTACAATTTCGAAAATCTTTTCGGTATTTGTTTTTAAGAACCGGTAAATACCAGTTCCATTGAAAACCCGAATCGAAACTAAAATTTGAATTTTATTTTTTATTATTTCGCTCTCACTCCTAGATTATAAATAGAATATTAAATTAAAATATGAACGCTGTAACCGCCATCACCGTCGCCACATAGTCTTTCGGGATATTAAAATAAATCTTGCGCAAATGCGCAACAACCGCGCGCGGACTTTTATGCGATATTATAACAGCGCGCAGTAACGATTACAATCCTTTATTTATTTATTAAAAAACATGTGTAAACACAAAAACACGAATTTCTGTGTAAGCTGTGCACTTTTTTTGAGTCATGCTACATACACATGTGTTCACAAGTACCGACCATTTGAATATATTTATCGGAATTCCGCACCACTTGTCACCATTTGTTTCGATACGCCATATGCATTTTACCACCTGGTATAATAAAAAATACGTCAAAAATATCGATAGTATTTACATTTGAACACGTTTTGCTATTGTTTTAAAAACCTGCGTAAATATCTAAACACGAACTTTAGGTTAAACCGTGTACTAGTAAAGAATACTGTAACGTAGATATTGGTACCAATAACATGAATATTTCGGTGGAATGTAAAACTTGATCCACAAATGGCGGAGGGGAGAGGGCGCAAGAAGTTTGCATGCAACAGGTACCAATTATCGCAGTGACGCCAAAAGCTTTTATATAATACGCATAGCATTACTTGAAATAAAAAAAATCTCAATCTTTCGATTTTCAATTTCGAAAATCTCTTCGGTATTCGTTTAAAAGATTTGTAATCGACAAATTTATCGTCTATGCGGTTTAGTGTTCGAGATTACGAGAGCAATATAGAACACTTTATTTAAAGGTTGGTCATAGCAGTGCACACGAATTGCGTCCCGAAATCCCTTTTTCACACGAATTGCGTCCCAACGATTTTAAACCACTACACGAGTTGCGTCCCAACGTAAAAACGTTATTTTCCTTCCCACTTTATACGGACTTAGGACTGTCAATAGCAAATTATTACTATCGGTACCGGGTAGGTTCAAAATATCGTTTTTTTAATTATTTAAGTAATTATAAGACTGGTGAAAATTGAACGATACTTTTTTAATATAAACGAGGCGAGTTAATTGGTCACCTTCATATTTTGCCATATTTGGTCTCAAAAACTTTCCTTCTTCACATACCATTCGTCTGTTTTTAATTATATGAATACTACGTTGTTTAATACATGTTGTTTTTTTGTACACTTTTAATACATCGATGGATTGGAATATATTCGGGTATGCTGAGTAAAACGTACTATTGAACTTGGAGTGGTAGGCTTCACAACTAATCGAAGACCGGGTAACGGAACATGAATACATTGCCCACATAGAAGCCGGAAGTCACAATCAGGCGTTATGTATGTATTTAATATATAATCGGAAAATTGCTGTACTATTTCATCCTCGGTAGAATTTGTACAATTCGTGTAGTCGTTTTGATAAAGCCGGGCGCAATTCGTGTAGTTGTTTGAATAAAGCCGGACGCAATTCGTGTACGTTCTTATTGATTTTTTTATTTCGGGTCGCAATTCGTGTGCGGCCGTTAAAAGTGGTCTCATAATAATCCGTATTAAAATATCAGTTATTGGACCGCTCATGTTTGTCTTTATTTTGTTGGGATTCCTATTAGTTGCTAATAAAAAATCCTCGAGTAATAATAAAATTATGGTTGTTGCATGAGTGTAATTGTTTTCATTCTAAATATTTGAATAACTTTGAATTTAGTAATATTATTTATTATTATGTGGGTTTATATGCTTATTTCAGTGTTGTATATTATCTAGATAATTTTTTTTATCTTTTATCTTCTATAGATGAATTCAAAATGAGCTATCTGAGTCATTATCTTAGATTAATATGTAAGTCATCTAGATAAATTTATCTAGATAAAATAAATTTAATAAGCGCTAATTTTTATCCAATACCCACAAAATTCGAGTTTCTCGGTTACATTTTTTTCAATTTTCTATCCTAAATAAATTCAACTACAGAAATCCTAAATAATCTTTTTTCTGTGTCACAATGTTGGATTTATCAAACGGACGGGTGACGCAATATTCCATGGGAGCAAGCGAGTGTCCGAGCTACCCGTGGACTACGATCGGAAACGCGAATGTTTTCAATAATAGTCTACAATCTACACTATACACATTGATTAAATATATGTATAATTATTCAATGCTATACAGAAAATAGTTCTACGTAATAATCGTCGCCCGCGTCAGAAACAAACGAATTTGTTCCTACGCGGCGACAATTTTATTATCGCCCGCCCGTCTGATTACCGTTCAAATAGGACTTTCCATTAATAAAACCTATTTTTAATTTTATGGCGTCACCCACCCACCCGCCATCCATTTGCAAATTCCCGTTCAGTTTGGACGCTCCGTACACGTGTGTTAATAATCAATTAGAAATTTTATAATACTTATGTAGTAAAAAAAAATTATCTTTTTTTTTATCTAAATAAATTGTAATTAATTATTTATCTTTATCTAGATAATTACAATTTTAATTATCTTTTATCTTAATCTAGATAATTTTATTGTCTAACATCTTTTATCTTTATCTAGATAAATTAATATTTATCTTTATACAACACTGCTTATTTCTGACCAAACATCACATAAACCTCAGTGCTCACATTAGAGTGTTTATATACACGAAAAATTTAATTTATTTATTATTTTGTTAAAACATATTCTAAATCTCCTAACCCCATCTTTTAAATCTTTAAAATGCATATGTTATATGGATTAACTATTGTTTTAAAACAGCTAAACGCAAGCACGCTTACTACTGGGAAAATTATGTCTTTTGAGAGATTACAGAAACTATTAGGTATATTGAATATTTTATCGAACAGTGAGATAATAATTCGCGAATCGTTGCGATATATTACATACATTTAAACATTACAAACAACGTGCTATAGTAAAGTATACACGACGTAAATGTTAACATTATTTACATTTTACTACCATTTGTAATTTTAAAAAAATGTGTAAACACAAAACACGAATTTCTGTGTAAACTGTGCACTTTTTTGAGTTATGCTACATACACATGTGTTCACAAGTACCGACCATTTGAATATTTTATCGGAATTCCGCACCACTTGTCACCATTTGTTTCGACACGCCATATGCATTCTACCACCTGGTATAATAAAAATACGTCAAAATATTGATAGTATTTACATTTGAACACGTTTTGCTATTGTTTTAAAAACCTGCGTAAATATCTAAACACGAACTTTAGGTTAAACCGTGTACTAGTAACGAATACTGTGACGTAGATATTGGTACCAATAACGTGAATAGTTCGGTGGAATGTAAAACTTGATCCACAAATGGCGGAGGGGAGAGGGCACAAGAAGATTGCATGCAACAGGTACCATTATCGCAGTGACGCCAAAAGCCTTTATACAAGACGCATAACATTACTTGAAATAAAAAAAAATCTCAATCTTTCGATTTACAATTTCGAAAATCTTTTCGGTATTTGTTTTTAAGAACCGGTAAATACCAGTTCCATTGAAAACCCGAATCGAAACTAAAATTTGAATTTTATTTTTTATTATTTCGCTCTCACTCCTAGATTATAAATAGAATATTAAATTAAAATATGAACGCTGTAACCGCCATCACCGTCGCCACATAGTCTTTCGGGATATTAAAATAAATCTTGCGCAAATGCGCAACAACCGCGCGCGGACTTTTATGCGATATTATAACAGCGCGCAGTAACGATTACAATCCTTTATTTATTTATTAAAAACATGTAAACACAAAACACGAATTTCTGTGTAAGCTGTGCACTTTTTTTGAGTCATGCTACATACACATGTGTTCACAAGTACCGACCATTTGAATATATTTATCGGAATTCCGCACCACTTGTCACCATTTGTTTCGATACGCCATATGCATTTTACCACCTGGTATAATAAAAAATACGTCAAAAATATCGATAGTATTTACATTTGAACACGTTTTGCTATTGTTTTAAAAACCTGCGTAAATATCTAAACACGAACTTTAGGTTAAACCGTGTACTAGTAAAGAATACTGTAACGTAGATATTGGTACCAATAACATGAATATTTCGGTGGAATGTAAAACTTGATCCACAAATGGCGGAGGGGAGAGGGCGCAAGAAGTTTGCATGCAACAGGTACCAATTATCGCAGTGACGCCAAAAGCTTTTATATAATACGCATAGCATTACTTGAAATAAAAAAAATCTCAATCTTTCGATTTTCAATTTCGAAAATCTCTTCGGTATTCGTTTAAAAGATTTGTAATCGACAAATTTATCGTCTATGCGGTTTAGTGTTCGAGATTACGAGAGCAATATAGAACACTTTATTTAAAGGTTGGTCATAGCAGTGCACACGAATTGCGTCCCGAAATCCCTTTTTCACACGAATTGCGTCCCAACGATTTTAAACCACTACACGAGTTGCGTCCCAACGTAAAAACGTTATTTTCCTTCCCACTTTATACGGACTTAGGACTGTCAATAGCAAATTATTACTATCGGTACCGGGTAGGTTCAAAATATCGTTTTTTTAATTATTTAAGTAATTATAAGACTGGTGAAAATTGAACGATACTTTTTTAATATAAACGAGGCGAGTTAATTGGTCACCTTCATATTTTGCCATATTTGGTCTCAAAAACTTTCCTTCTTCACATACCATTCGTCTGTTTTTAATTATATGAATACTACGTTGTTTAATACATGTTGTTTTTTTGTACACTTTTAATACATCGATGGATTGGAATATATTCGGGTATGCTGAGTAAAACGTACTATTGAACTTGGAGTGGTAGGCTTCACAACTAATCGAAGACCGGGTAACGGAACATGAATACATTGCCCACATAGAAGCCGGGAAGTCACAATCAGGCGTTATGTATGTATTTAATATATAATCGGAAAATTGCTGTACTATTTCATCCTCGGGTAGAATTTGTACAATTCGTGTAGTCGTTTTGATAAAGCCGGGCGCAATTCGTGTAGTTGTTTGAATAAAGCCGGACGCAATTCGTGTACGTTCTTATTGATTTTTTTATTTCGGGTCGCAATTCGTGTGCGGCCGTTAAAAGTGGTCTCATAATAATCCGTATTAAAATATCAGTTATTGGACCGCTCATGTTTGTCTTTATTTTGTTGGGATTCCTATTAGTTGCTAATAAAAAAAATCCTCGAGTAATAATAAAAATTATGGTTGTTGCATGAGTGTAATTGTTTTCATTCTAAATATTTGAATAACTTTGAATTTAGTAATATTATTTATTATTATGTGGGTTTATATGCTTATTTCCAGTGTTGTATATTATCTAGATAATTTTTTTTTTATCTTTTATCTTCTATAGATGAATTCAAAATGAGCTATCTGAGTCATTATCTTAGATTAATATGTAAGTCATCTAGATAAATTTATCTAGATAAAATAAATTTAATAAGCGCTAATTTTTTATCCAATACCCACAAAAATTCGAGTTTCTCGGTTACATTTTTTTTTCAATTTTCTATCCTAAATAAATTCAACTACAGAAATCCTAAATAATCTTTTTTTCTGTGTCACAATGTTGGATTTATCAAACGGACGGGTGACGCAATATTCCATGGGAGCAAGCGAGTGTCCGAGCTACCCGTGGACTACGATCGGAAACGCGAATGTTTTCAATAATAGTCTACAATCTACACTATACACATTGATTAAATATATGTATAATTATTCAATGCTATACAGAAAATAGTTCTACGTAATAATCGTCGCCCGCGTCAGAAACAAACGAATTTGTTCCTACGCGGCGACAATTTTATTATCGCCCGCCCGTCTGATTACCGTTCAAATAGGACTTTCCATTAATAAAACCTATTTTTAATTTTATGGCGTCACCCACCCACCCGCCATCCATTTGCAAATTCCCGTTCAGTTTGGACGCTCCGTACACGTGTGTTAATAATCAATTAGAAATTTTATAATACTTATGTAGTAAAAAAAAATTATCTTTTTTTTTATCTAAATAAATTGTAATTAATTATTTATCTTTATCTAGATAATTACAATTTTAATTATCTTTTATCTTAATCTAGATAATTTTATTGTCTAACATCTTTTATCTTTATCTAGATAAATTAATATTTATCTTTATACAACACTGCTTATTTCTGACCAAACATCACATAAACCTCAGTGCTCACATTAGAGTGTTTATATACACGAAAAATTTAATTTATTTATTATTTTGTTAAAAACATATTCTAAATCTCCTAACCCCATCTTTTTAAATCTTTAAAAATGCATATGTTATATGGATTAACTATTGTTTTTAAAACAGCTAAACGCAAGCACGCTTACTACTGGGAAAATTATGTCTTTTGAGAGATTACAGAAACTATTAGGTATATTGAATATTTTTATCGAACAGTGAGATAATAATTCGCGAATCGTTGCGATATATTACATACATTTAAACATTACAAACAACGTGCTATAGTAAAGTATACACGACGTAAATGTTAACATTATTTACATTTTACTACCATTTGTAATTTTTAAAAAAACATGTGTAAACACAAAAACACGAATTTCTGTGTAAACTGTGCACTTTTTTTGAGTTATGCTACATACACATGTGTTCACAAGTACCGACCATTTGAATATTTTTATCGGAATTCCGCACCACTTGTCACCATTTGTTTCGACACGCCATATGCATTCTACCACCTGGTATAATAAAAAATACGTCAAAAATATTGATAGTATTTACATTTGAACACGTTTTGCTATTGTTTTAAAAACCTGCGTAAATATCTAAACACGAACTTTAGGTTAAACCGTGTACTAGTAACGAATACTGTGACGTAGATATTGGTACCAATAACGTGAATAGTTCGGTGGAATGTAAAACTTGATCCACAAATGGCGGAGGGGAGAGGGCACAAGAAGATTGCATGCAACAGGTACCATTATCGCAGTGACGCCAAAAGCCTTTATACAAGACGCATAACATTACTTGAAATAAAAAAAAATCTCAATCTTTCGATTTACAATTTCGAAAATCTTTTCGGTATTTGTTTTTAAGAACCGGTAAATACCAGTTCCATTGAAAACCCGAATCGAAACTAAAATTTGAATTTTATTTTTTATTATTTCGCTCTCACTCCTAGATTATAAATAGAATATTAAATTAAAATATGAACGCTGTAACCGCCATCACCGTCGCCACATAGTCTTTCGGGATATTAAAATAAATCTTGCGCAAATGCGCAACAACCGCGCGCGGACTTTTATGCGATATTATAACAGCGCGCAGTAACGATTACAATCCTTTATTTATTTATTAAAAAACATGTGTAAACACAAAAACACGAATTTCTGTGTAAGCTGTGCACTTTTTTTGAGTCATGCTACATACACATGTGTTCACAAGTACCGACCATTTGAATATATTTATCGGAATTCCGCACCACTTGTCACCATTTGTTTCGATACGCCATATGCATTTTACCACCTGGTATAATAAAAAATACGTCAAAAATATCGATAGTATTTACATTTGAACACGTTTTGCTATTGTTTTAAAAACCTGCGTAAATATCTAAACACGAACTTTAGGTTAAACCGTGTACTAGTAAAGAATACTGTAACGTAGATATTGGTACCAATAACATGAATATTTCGGTGGAATGTAAAACTTGATCCACAAATGGCGGAGGGGAGAGGGCGCAAGAAGTTTGCATGCAACAGGTACCAATTATCGCAGTGACGCCAAAAGCTTTTATATAATACGCATAGCATTACTTGAAATAAAAAAAATCTCAATCTTTCGATTTTCAATTTCAAAAATCTCTTCGGTATTCGTTTAAAAGATTTGTAATCGACAAATTTATCGTCTATGCGGTTTAGTGTTCGAGATTACGAGAGCAATATAGAACACTTTATTTAAAGGTTGGTCATAGCAGTGCACACGAATTGCGTCCCGAAATCCCTTTTTCACACGAATTGCGTCCCAACGATTTTAAACCACTACACGAGTTGCGTCCCAACGTAAAAACGTTATTTTCCTTCCCACTTTATACGGACTTAGGACTGTCAATAGCAAATTATTACTATCGGTACCGGGTAGGTTCAAAATATCGTTTTTTTAATTATTTAAGTAATTATAAGACTGGTGAAAATTGAACGATACTTTTTTAATATAAACGAGGCGAGTTAATTGGTCACCTTCATATTTTGCCATATTTGGTCTCAAAAACTTTCCTTCTTCACATACCATTCGTCTGTTTTTAATTATATGAATACTACGTTGTTTAATACATGTTGTTTTTTTGTACACTTTTTAATACATCGATGGATTGGAATATATTCGGGTATGCTGAGTAAAACGTACTATTGAACTTGGAGTGGTAGGCTTCACAACTAATCGAAGACCGGGTAACGGAACATGAATACATTGCCCACATAGAAGCCGGGAAGTCACAATCAGGCGTTATGTATGTATTTAATATATAATCGGAAAATTGCTGTACTATTTCATCCTCGGGTAGAATTTGTACAATTCGTGTAGTCGTTTTGATAAAGCCGGGCGCAATTCGTGTAGTTGTTTGAATAAAGCCGGACGCAATTCGTGTACGTTCTTATTGATTTTTTTATTTCGGGTCGCAATTCGTGTGCGGCCGTTAAAAGTGGTCTCATAATAATCCGTATTAAAATATCAGTTATTGGACCGCTCATGTTTGTCTTTATTTTGTTGGGATTCCTATTAGTTGCTAATAAAAAAAATCCTCGAGTAATAATAAAAATTATGGTTGTTGCATGAGTGTAATTGTTTTCATTCTAAATATTTGAATAACTTTGAATTTAGTAATATTATTTATTATTATGTGGGTTTATATGCTTATTTCCAGTGTTGTATATTATCTAGATAATTTTTTTTTTATCTTTTATCTTCTATAGATGAATTCAAAATGAGCTATCTGAGTCATTATCTTAGATTAATATGTAAGTCATCTAGATAAATTTATCTAGATAAAATAAATTTAATAAGCGCTAATTTTTTATCCAATACCCACAAAAATTCGAGTTTCTCGGTTACATTTTTTTTTCAATTTTCTATCCTAAATAAATTCAACTACAGAAATCCTAAATAATCTTTTTTCTGTGTCACAATGTTGGATTTATCAAACGGACGGGTGACGCAATATTCCATGGGAGCAAGCGAGTGTCCGAGCTACCCGTGGACTACGATCGGAAACGCGAATGTTTTCAATAATAGTCTACAATCTACACTATACACATTGATTAAATATATGTATAATTATTCAATGCTATACAGAAAATAGTTCTACGTAATAATCGTCGCCCGCGTCAGAAACAAACGAATTTGTTCCTACGCGGCGACAATTTTATTATCGCCCGCCCGTCTGATTACCGTTCAAATAGGACTTTCCATTAATAAAACCTATTTTTAATTTTATGGCGTCACCCACCCACCCGCCATCCATTTGCAAATTCCCGTTCAGTTTGGACGCTCCGTACACGTGTGTTAATAATCAATTAGAAATTTTATAATACTTATGTAGTAAAAAAAAATTATCTTTTTTTTTATCTAAATAAATTGTAATTAATTATTTATCTTTATCTAGATAATTACAATTTTAATTATCTTTTATCTTAATCTAGATAATTTTATTGTCTAACATCTTTTATCTTTATCTAGATAAATTAATATTTATCTTTATACAACACTGCTTATTTCTGACCAAACATCACATAAACCTCAGTGCTCACATTAGAGTGTTTATATACACGAAAAATTTAATTTATTTATTATTTTGTTAAAAACATATTCTAAATCTCCTAACCCCATCTTTTTAAATCTTTAAAAATGCATATGTTATATGGATTAACTATTGTTTTTAAAACAGCTAAACGCAAGCACGCTTACTACTGGGAAAATTATGTCTTTTGAGAGATTACAGAAACTATTAGGTATATTGAATATTTTTATCGAACAGTGAGATAATAATTCGCGAATCGTTGCGATATATTACATACATTTAAACATTACAAACAACGTGCTATAGTAAAGTATACACGACGTAAATGTTAACATTATTTACATTTTACTACCATTTGTAATTTTTAAAAAACATGTAAACACAAAACACGAATTTCTGTGTAAACTGTGCACTTTTTTGAGTTATGCTACATACACATGTGTTCACAAGTACCGACCATTTGAATATTTTATCGGAATTCCGCACCACTTGTCACCATTTGTTTCGACACGCCATATGCATTCTACCACCTGGTATAATAAAAAATACGTCAAAAATATTGATAGTATTTACATTTGAACACGTTTTGCTATTGTTTTAAAAACCTGCGTAAATATCTAAACACGAACTTTAGGTTAAACCGTGTACTAGTAACGAATACTGTGACGTAGATATTGGTACCAATAACGTGAATAGTTCGGTGGAATGTAAAACTTGATCCACAAATGGCGGAGGGGAGAGGGCACAAGAAGATTGCATGCAACAGGTACCATTATCGCAGTGACGCCAAAAGCCTTTATACAAGACGCATAACATTACTTGAAATAAAAAAAAATCTCAATCTTTCGATTTACAATTTCGAAAATCTTTTCGGTATTTGTTTTTAAGAACCGGTAAATACCAGTTCCATTGAAAACCCGAATCGAAACTAAAATTTGAATTTTATTTTTTATTATTTCGCTCTCACTCCTAGATTATAAATAGAATATTAAATTAAAATATGAACGCTGTAACCGCCATCACCGTCGCCACATAGTCTTTCGGGATATTAAAATAAATCTTGCGCAAATGCGCAACAACCGCGCGCGGACTTTTATGCGATATTATAACAGCGCGCAGTAACGATTACAATCCTTTATTTATTTATTAAAAACATGTAAACACAAAACACGAATTTCTGTGTAAGCTGTGCACTTTTTTTGAGTCATGCTACATACACATGTGTTCACAAGTACCGACCATTTGAATATATTTATCGGAATTCCGCACCACTTGTCACCATTTGTTTCGATACGCCATATGCATTTTACCACCTGGTATAATAAAAAATACGTCAAAAATATCGATAGTATTTACATTTGAACACGTTTTGCTATTGTTTTAAAAACCTGCGTAAATATCTAAACACGAACTTTAGGTTAAACCGTGTACTAGTAAAGAATACTGTAACGTAGATATTGGTACCAATAACATGAATATTTCGGTGGAATGTAAAACTTGATCCACAAATGGCGGAGGAGAGGGCGCAAGAAGTTTGCATGCAACAGGTACCAATTATCGCAGTGACGCCAAAAGCTTTTATATAATACGCATAGCATTACTTGAAATAAAAAAAATCTCAATCTTTCGATTTTCAATTTCAAAATCTCTTCGGTATTCGTTTAAAAGATTTGTAATCGACAAATTTATCGTCTATGCGGTTTAGTGTTCGAGATTACGAGAGCAATATAGAACACTTTATTTAAAGGTTGGTCATAGCAGTGCACACGAATTGCGTCCCGAAATCCCTTTTTCACACGAATTGCGTCCCAACGATTTTAAACCACTACACGAGTTGCGTCCCAACGTAAAAACGTTATTTTCCTTCCCACTTTATACGGACTTAGGACTGTCAATAGCAAATTATTACTATCGGTACCGGGTAGGTTCAAAATATCGTTTTTTTAATTATTTAAGTAATTATAAGACTGGTGAAAATTGAACGATACTTTTTTAATATAAACGAGGCGAGTTAATTGGTCACCTTCATATTTTGCCATATTTGGTCTCAAAAACTTTCCTTCTTCACATACCATTCGTCTGTTTTTAATTATATGAATACTACGTTGTTTAATACATGTTGTTTTTTTGTACACTTTTAATACATCGATGGATTGGAATATATTCGGGTATGCTGAGTAAAACGTACTATTGAACTTGGAGTGGTAGGCTTCACAACTAATCGAAGACCGGGTAACGGAACATGAATACATTGCCCACATAGAAGCCGGAAGTCACAATCAGGCGTTATGTATGTATTTAATATATAATCGGAAAATTGCTGTACTATTTCATCCTCGGGTAGAATTTGTACAATTCGTGTAGTCGTTTTGATAAAGCCGGGCGCAATTCGTGTAGTTGTTTGAATAAAGCCGGACGCAATTCGTGTACGTTCTTATTGATTTTTTTATTTCGGGTCGCAATTCGTGTGCGGCCGTTAAAAGTGGTCTCATAATAATCCGTATTAAAATATCAGTTATTGGACCGCTCATGTTTGTCTTTATTTTGTTGGGATTCCTATTAGTTGCTAATAAAAAAAATCCTCGAGTAATAATAAAAATTATGGTTGTTGCATGAGTGTAATTGTTTTCATTCTAAATATTTGAATAACTTTGAATTTAGTAATATTATTTATTATTATGTGGGTTTATATGCTTATTTCCAGTGTTGTATATTATCTAGATAATTTTTTTTTTATCTTTTATCTTCTATAGATGAATTCAAAATGAGCTATCTGAGTCATTATCTTAGATTAATATGTAAGTCATCTAGATAAATTTATCTAGATAAAATAAATTTAATAAGCGCTAATTTTTTATCCAATACCCACAAAAATTCGAGTTTCTCGGTTACATTTTTTTTTCAATTTTCTATCCTAAATAAATTTTTTTAATAATTTTTTAATTTAACGTGATTAAATATGTTTATTTAAACCATTAATTGGGTTGGTATATTGGCATAGGTAAAACTACTTCCCACCGGGTAATAGAAATAGTTTTAAAATGAATTTGCCATTGAAGGAATCATTCGGTATGTTTTAAACGGGAATTGTGGTATTTTTCATATCCCGGTAGGAATTGAATATTCTTTATAACGGGCCAATTCTGGGTTATGAATTTTTAATTATTTTAATTTTTTCCCCGTTGTTTTTTGTAACCTTTTAATAATTGGGAATTGTTTTTTGTTGCTAAGTTAACTTATTATTCGGTAAATTTTGGGTTGATAGGTTATTATTATTAAATATGGGTTATAACGTTTTTGTTTATTTTTTGTTTATTATTTATTTATCTGTAATTAAATTAGGTTTTTATTTTTAATTGTTCATTTAAATATATAATAATTATAATTTTAATAATTTATTGTTTTAATTTAATCATTTAATAAACCAAAATTTTTAAATTCTTTTCTTATTGTGTTATAAAGGAAAGGCATATTTTACGTTATATTTATCTGAAAATAAATTCTTGTTAAAATATGGAATTTATAATAATCGATTAAAAATAGTTCAGTTAATTGGTCGCCAATTTTTTCTAAATTAATTATCCTGAAATTAAATTTCAATTAATTAAAAATTTGGTTATAAAACTGGTAGCAAACCTGGGAGCCGAAGTTTTCATTAAATTTGAACTCGTGAAAAATTTTTTTAAATATAATTTTAATTATTATTATTATATTATTTAATGCTTACAACTAATAATTTTTCCTCTTTTATGTTGTTCCTAAAATTTTATTACCATTAATTCAAAATTAATAAATCCTATTAAATTTATAGTATTATTTATCAGAATAATTTTTTATTAATTTTACATTTTAACTCTACTTTTGTTAAAATTTTAAATTTTAATTTTATTTAAAATTAAAACTACAAAATTAAAGAATTAATTTTATTTTTTTTGAAACAATTTAATATTTTTTATCAACAATATTTTTCAAATCTTTACTAGTTAAATTAAAATTCTTGTAAACCCTAATCGAACACATTTCAAAATTTACTTGAACTACAAACACATATTTAAATATTTTTATAATTATTCTGTAATACACAATAGTTTATATTTTAATCCCCTCGAATTTTAAACCCTTTGTTTACACGCGTAAATAAATTATTTACTTTATACATTAAATTTTGACTTTAAAAAAACCTTTTTTAATTATTTTGTTACCAAGTAAAATACTTGCGAATTGCATATTTACAATTTGAAAATTGAAACAATTTTGACCGAATTAACTTTCTGTAAATACTTTTAAAATGTATAAAAAATTTAATTTGTAAATTTTTTTAGTTAATCTTTCATACAATTTTTAAATCCTATTTATTTAACGGAAATTACTTTTGACACTATTTTTTAATAAAATTTCATATGTTAAACTTTAAATTTTGATAAACGTAAAAACCCGCCAATAGGGTATATAAAAAAATCTTAATTATTCAAATTTCGGATTAAAACTATTAAACGGAGAACGAATCATCCTTTAAATAAATAACAAATTTATACATAAATTTTAATAAAATTTTAATCTTAAGCTTCAACTCGGAAATTTGAATAAATTCAAAATCAACAAGGGATTTTAATATTTTTACGCCATAGATTTAAATCCTTATATAAATTAAATATAAAACAATTCTGAACGCTTTGTTTAGTAATAATACCCAAATGTCAAAACACATTTAAATTATTACGGAAACTTCACTTTTGTATTATTAAAACTGTAAACACAAAAACCATGAATATTTTTTGAAACATTTTTTACAATCGAAATTTAAAAGACATTTGGATTAACCGGTTCCCATTTCGATACATTATTTAACCATAATAATTTAAAAATCTGATTTAATTGAATCACAATTTAGTTTCTTTAAGTTTATTGAAAACCATTAAATTCCAATGACAGTTTTAAACCGATACTAAATATTAACTAATTTCTGATTAAAACAAATGCGGGGAAGAAAAGTTTTCTCCAATGGAAATTATCCTTACTATCGGTAGCAAAATACGTTTATTAAATTGAAAGGGAAAATTCTCGAATAATTAAACCGTTTCCTTAATTTTAACTTTCAAATTCTTCTCCTAGTTTGTTTTATTTAGAAATTGGAAACATTTATTTAATTATACATCGAAGGTGATAAAATTTTATTTTATAAAGATATTGAATTGCACTTTAATAATAAACCAAAGGAGAATTTAATATTTCCAATTGTCCAACCTTTTACATTAATTCGAATGAACTTTTTACTATTTTGTACATTTCAATTTGTTTTTAGCCAGAACTGTGAATTAAAAACCGGAGCTTGGGACTATTTGCCGGCCAAAACGGTTTTTTAATATCCATTTCGTTATTTATATTTAGTTTTATACATTGTTTGAATTTTTGTAAAAGCGGTGCTTTTGGTACTATATTGAATTAATTAGTTGGGTACGTACCAATTGTGGAGTTTATGTTTTTTTTGAATTTTAAAATTTTTAATTTTCATCTCATGATTTAAATTTAATATTGGTATCAATTTGGGATTTATTTTTGTAATAAAAACCATTTTATCAAAAAATTTGGTTTTCGGTTTTAATTTTTCCTAAAATGTACTAATATAAATATTTATTTTATGTGGTTTATCAAATGGATTTATAGAGTTTTTAAAACTGATAGTGAACAAAATTTATTGTATCAATTACATTGTTAATATAAATTAATTAATAATTTACTAATATTAATTTTAAAAGGATTTTTTAAATTTACCACTTATTCGTTCTGATTCTTTTTTCTTTTATTTAGAAATTAAAACATTGAATTCCAAATTATCTAGTTAAATTAATTATAAATACTTGTAAAAATTCTAAGCAAAAATTTTATTCTCCCAATAAAAGAATTTTTTATTTTTTAATTATAAATTATTAATACTAGATAATTATTTATTTTTCAAATGTTATTTTCAAAATAACGCGTAATACAAGATTTTTAAAAAATTAATGGCCTTCTAATTTTAATTTAAATTAACTTCTTTTAAAAAACCTTTTTTTTAATGGATACCTTTTGAAATATTGGTTTTATCGAATTGTTATAAGAAATTTTATTGCGGTAAAAATTTATTAAAAATTTAAATAATAATAATTTAAATTTAAACATTCCCAATAAACCATTTAAATTTTATTATTAATAAATTAATAATTAATTATCTGATTTTTATAGTAATAAATTGTCTATTGTTTTAATAAAAATTTATTTTTTTAATATTCATTAATTCTTTATCTTTACTATTTTATTTAATGTAAAATCTTATGTTATAAAAATTAATTTTTATTTTAAAACATTGGCTTAATATCAACAAATTAGTTAATTGTTGTATATAACAAAATTTAAATTAATTATTGGTAAAAATTATTAATTTCATTTTAAATTTTAAAATGAAAGAAACAATTTTTTAACGTAATTTCATAGTCTATTTTAAAATTATTACTTTGAATTAAAAATTCAATTTATTTTTTCAAATATTACTATTTTAAAATCGTAAATATTAGATAAACATTTAAACCTTTTAAAACCTAAATTAAAATTTAGTTAACGTTATTAATTTATTATGTATTAAATTAATAAACGGAAACCAAACGTCCAAACTTTTTTGGAAGGAAAAAAATTGACGAAATTTCCAAGCCAAATTTATAATCAACCCTGAAAAATTTTCAATATTATTTACAACTTTAAAAAAAGTATTTTAAATATTTACTTCAACATATTGTTTTAAATTTCCGCCTAATAATTAAAGAATTTATTTGGCAAATATCGCCATACTTATACCAAAATAAATTCTTAATAAAACCGTTTAATTTGGCGAGGGCATTTATGGAAATTATAACACGTTCATTAATGATGAGCAAATTTATAATTAAATAGAATTTATAAATTATAAAAATTATTTTTGTTCATTAAAATCAATTTTCATAAAACCTTTATAATTAATTAAAAATAAAAAATTGAATTTATTTTAATTTTTCATCCTTGATTTAAATTTAAATAAAATTATAAACGTATCGATAATCCAAATAGCTTTTAATTGGTTTTAAAATGCGCAAATTTCAAAACCGCCATTTTAAAACGATTTAACCCGTAAAACTTATTTCCTTTAAATTGATTATAAAATATTTTGTTGGGCAAAAACGATTAAATTTAAGGAAATTTATGTACATAAATTAAAAACGATATTGATTATAGGAATGCCAACTTTCAATCCATTCGTTTCAAATATAATCATTTAACATGGTATATTTAAAATGATAAGAATAGTACAATTTACATTTTCTTTGTTTTAAAACGAAAAAAAAACAATTTAATTCCTAAAGTCACGTAGTCAAATCTTTTCAAAAATTTAAATTAACACATCGATTGCGACCCAAGAAATTTTCATTCCCTTATTATTAAAAGTACGCAAATTTTATAGTAATTATTTGAAAAAAATTCTTCTTAATTTTTTATTTAATTTCAAAATTTATCTTTAAAATGTATGGACAATTTGTCTTATTTTGTGATTATTAGGCAATAAATCCTTTAATTAAAATTGGTCTGAATTTAACAAATTTTGAAATTTTTTTAAATTACCCAAGTTTAACATACCAGTTTATAAAATTAATTTTCTTTTTATTCAAATTCAAGACTGGTTTTAAAATAATACTTCAATAATTTTAATTAAAAAATTTAGAATTTTAAAATTAAATTTTTATATTTTCATTTCCCTAATTATTCAATATTTTAAAATCTTTTATCCTCCTGTGTTTTTATAAATAAACACGAAATTCGTTACAGGGTTTTTCATTTAAACACGGAAAGTTAAATGGTTCATATAAATTTATATTATTATTGAACAAACATAAGCCAAACTATTTGCCCTTAGCATCAATTAGTTCTAATAAATTTTATCAAAAATCATTTGTCATATGGTTTAAATTTTCATTTATTTTTGATAACCAAGCATTTTCATTGTTATTGGATATCGTAATACTTAATTTTTTAATTTTATTTTTTTAAAAAGTATATATTAATTTATTAATTTAATTAAACTATTTTTGTAAATTTTTTTACTAATATTTAATCCAAAAACCTGATATTTCTAAAAAATTTTTCCAATTAATTGATATTAATAAAATTAATTTAATATTTTTTAAATTATTTCAAATTTTATTTAGATGTTATTGAAACTATTACTTACGATCAATTCAAATGGAATTTTATAATTTAAATTAGAATATTTAATTGATTTTAGTAAATAATTATTAAGCAAAAATAATTTACTTAAAATTCGGTTGGTATTAACAATGTTCCATTATTTCTCAAACCTTTTAAAAATTTCCAAATTTAAACCAATTTAAATTTTCGTCCCAACTACCATTTTTTGGCAATTCCATACATTGGAACGTCGAAAGGAATATTAATTAATTAAATATTCAATAAATTTTATTATTATTTACTAATAAAGTAAAATTATTTAAATTGAACCCGTATTTTAATTTTTTAAACCGAAATTTAGTTAAATTTCCTTCATAAAATATTTCTATAAACCTATTTATTTCTAAAACTCCACACGTCTTTAATTTTGAAGTACTAACGTTGTTAATAAATTTTAAATTTTAATAACACTTAAATAAATAATAATGGAATTAATATTTTCTACAGTAAAAACGTTCTATTGAAAATAATGTATTAAATAAATCTTTATATATTAATAATTATCCATAAAATGGCTTATTTTAAATTAAAATTAAACAATGCCAAAAGTATATACCCGGAAATTTACATATCGGGTTTTATATTAAACCCAACAATTTTAAATTTTAAAAAAAACCAAACTGAAGTTTTTATTTTCCAGGTTCTATTGAATTTGTTAATTAAAATTGGTTTCATATTTTCCGAAAATTGAATAATTTATTCAAATTAATTTACATTGCGTCTTATTTTTAACGGTAAACTAAATATTGTAAATTTAACTTTTAATAAAAGGTAATTAAAACGAATTTGGTAAACTGTTTATATTTGAATAAATTGTCAAAATAATAGGGAAATTTTATGAATTGCAAGCCATTTTCAGAAATTAATTACGATAAAAAATTTTAAATCTTTATTACTAATAAAAATTTCTTTTTTTAAAAGAAATACTCTTAAAACTTAGATTAAATGATAAATATGTTATTCCTTATAAAATTAATAAAATTAAATTTAATAAGGGGTCAAGAACATTTCCCAAATTAATTTCTCTCCAAAGCCAATTTTACATAAAATTAACTCCAAAACTAAATTTTTTTTCATTTTGATGTTAAAGAAATAATTCTATTGGACCGGGAGCTAAAATTTTTTATTTTAATTTAATTATTCCGATTAATAAAATTGGTTAAGGACCCATTTTCCATAATTTCAAAATTAAAACTATCCATGCTTTAATTAAAGATTTTATTGTAATAAGGTAAATACATTTTTAATCGTGGTAAAAAATTGTAAAACCCGAATTTGTATAAACTTAATTTCGAAGTTGACATAACATTCTAAGGGAAGGCGTTTAAATTTTATCAAAGTACCATTTCCATGTTTTACATTTTTAACCTGTATTGAATAAAAATTCCAATTTTATTAATTTTAAACCTTCTTTTTTAAATTTTATTAACAAATTTAGTTAATGGTTATTTGTTAAAAATAATTAAAATTTAATTGGATCTAATTTCGTTAATCTTTAATGGGATTGGCAAATTTTAAAATAAATTCGAAATTAAAAATTTTATTTATTTTACCTAATTTATACAAAATTAAACTTATTATTAATTTTTTTTATTTTAAAATTTTAATAAATTACTATATTTTTTTAAAACCAAGATTATTAAAACCTTCTATTATTTATTTGTAAAATTGCTAATCTTAAAATTTTTTAAATTTAACATACCAAATTCGTTCTCGTTAAATTTTTTATTTTTTCAAAATTATATAGGAATATTCTGAATTAAATTGGATTAGGGTAAATTCATAAACTTAGAAAGACTGTAAAAAGTTATAGTCTAAATTTAACACATTATTATTTTAATATATTTGAAATTTGTTCTAAAATTCCTGGTAAACAACAATTTGTCTGTTTTTAAAACGGCAACTGTTTTTTATTAAACCAATTGGTTTCATATGTATTTTAATTTTTGGCGGAATCCCCATATGAAAATTCGTTATTACGTCCTCTGTGTTTTACAATTTATTTTATAAAAATATCGTAGTTTAAAAAATTTTGTAAATTTTTTAAAATTTTACTTATTTTTTATTTTGGGTCATTATTATTCAGAAACAACTTCAAATTTATTAAAAACCGTTATACAATAAAACTCATGTATATTTTATATAAGTTAATTAAAAATTGTAAAAAAATTATTCTCATTTTAATTTTAAAATTCTAAATAATAACTTTTAGTAAAATTTTTCTTGGGCACCTTTATTACAAGATAATTTATTAATTTTTCAATAAAGAATTCCAATTTCAAATTAAACAATTTCAAAATTTTGATTGAATTATTAGTAAATATTTAATAATCCAATTTTACCAAAAACAAATTTATATATTCACCAATTTTTAAATTTTTAATTAAAACAATTTTAACGTCCGTTCCTTAAATTTGAATTTATAAACCTTTTCGCAAATTCCAACAACCGGTTCGCATTTGATAATTCCGGAACCGTTTGGTTTTTAAATGTTTAAAATCAAACAAATTTATAAATTAAAAATTATCTGTTAAAAAATTGGTTTATTAATAATCTTTCGGTAAGTACAATTTGATTAACAAATTGAATGCACCTTTTTGATACCATTATGCATTTACCCATTTAATAAAACTATTTCTTAAAAAAAACCACCTTCGTCAATTTAAAATTTTGGTTTTTAACGTAATTTTTTAAAAGAAAAACTATTAAATTTTATTTTTAAAAATGCTTTATTTTATAATAAATTAAATTTAAATTAAAACTTACTTATCAAAATTTTGGAAAAAAATTTGAATTATAAACGTTTAAATTATCACGGATAAACCCATCTATTTATTAATTACAAAACTTATTAATAAAAAAAAATTTAATTTCTTTTAACTTTAAAAAATTTTTGGTAATTATTTTTAAACAAATGTGTTCAAATACCGCTTTGGAATAAATTTATCGGAATTCGAATTTCACATTGTTTATAACCAGCATTTTCACTGATATAAAAACTAAAAAATTATGTGAAACCTTTTTTTAAAAACTTTTTTTCCCAAATTTTTTAAAAAAATGTAAAAAAAAAATTTTTTTTCCCACTTTTTTGGGAAAATTTTTAATAAAAAAAATGGAGGGGCAATTTGGGAAAAAAATTTTACGGGAAAAAAAAAATAAAAAAAATTTTACATTTAGATTACAGAAACTATTAGGTATATTGAATATTTTATCGAACAGTGAGATAATAATTCGCGAATCGTTGCGATATATTACATACATTTAAACATTACAAACAACGTGCTATAGTAAAGTATACACGACGTAAATGTTAACATTATTTACATTTTACTACCATTTGTAATTTTTAAAAAAACATGTGTAAACACAAAAACACGAATTTCTGTGTATACTGTGCACTTTTTTTGAGTTATGCTACATACACACGTGTTCACAAGTACCGACCATTTGAATATTTTTATCGGAATTCCGCACCACTTGTCACCATTTGTTTCGACACGCCATATGCATTCTACCACCTGGTATAATAAAAAATAGGTCAAAAATATTGATAGTATTTACATTTGAACACGTTTTGCTATTGTTTTAAAAACCTGCGTAAATATCTAAACACGAACTTTAGGTTAAACCGTGTACTAGTAACGAATACTGTAACGTCAGTGCAGTCAGTGTAGGACGATAGTTCAGTTTTACGTAGGTAGTACAGTGATTGTCGCACAAACAAGGATTTGAAATAAAAACAATAAAAGAAAATGTTTCTTTCTAAAACACAGTTATTCATCTCAGCGTTCATATTACTTTCAATTTACGGCCAATTGACACAGGGTAAGTTTTACATATGTAGTTGTACATAATTATAAATTTTATATAGTAACTAGATCATATTGTAAATCTTTATATTCATTACTTTTTACGGCGTGTTACATTGATTAATATACATTCTGTTTTTCGGTTGAGCGGGAATACGTTTTATATTTAATTGTTAATAAATTCGAACGCTCGCACCTTTTTTTGTAATTAAAATTTTAAATTTATTTTTATTTTATGTTTGATAACGTTTAAGCACAATATAAAACACAAATAATTATTTACGGATAATATAATATACCTTTAAATTAATTTACGTTTAAGATTTATCATAATTTTGCCGACCAACGGTGGTCGGGCATCGTCGCACTTATTTTACCATTCGGTACGCGAGTTGTCGGCGGAGTGCCGCGTCAAGAGTCGGTCGTATACACCTTGAGCCCAATTGACGCTACGGCTAGATAATTTTCGATTTACTGATTAGCGATTATTATATAGCGATTATTATCGACGATACCCAACAAGCCGCCCGGCATTTTACGTTTTACGAAAAATCTGACATATAATTACATTTGAAATATGGTAATGAATAATAATTGAAATATGAGTTACAGAAAAATAAATTGGTAGACACAAATTTTACAAAAACAAAAAAATCAAAATAAATACAAGCCTGAAAATAATATTCATTAACTAAAGATAATTATTAATTTGATTAAATAGGGACTATAAATTGGTACAAAGATATACATTTTTTTTTTTATGGATTAATACAATTTTCGATTGGTAGGGGACACAACATACGAGCTGCTCGCTGGACTTCACCATTTTCCGTTAGAATAAACGCCACCCTGTTTACGCCGTCCTTGCCAGGAATGACTTTCACTACTCTTCCCATTCGCCATCTTAGAGGTGGCAAGTTGTCGTCCTTTAACAGCACCAACATGCCAGTTTCGAGGAGACCTCCCTTTGAACTTTGCCACTTTGTACGACTTTGAAGTTGCGAAATATACTCATGACTCCATCGCTTCCATATTTGCTGAAATAACTGGTTGGTGCGTTGCCATCGAGATAAACGGTTTGTAGCTACAGATGTTACGTTTGCATCCGGTAGACAAGTGAGAGAACCGCCGATTATAAAATGTGCAGGAGTTAGAGCATTTAGATCGGAAGGATCGGATGACAACGGAGTTATAGGACGGGAATTTAAGCAAGCTTCGATTCGCGTTAAAATTGTATTTAGTTCCTCGTACGTTAATAAAGCATTACCTAAAGTTCTTCGCAAATGGCCCTTTATGGATTTGATCGCCGCTTCCATAATCCACCGAAGTGCGGAGAGCGTGGGGAATGAAATTCCATTTACTCCAACTTCGGTGAGGCATTTGTTCAACTTTTGTTGGTGTGAATCGGATAAAATAGAGCGCGCAGTTCCTTTAATCGTCGGTCCGCTCCGACAAAATTAGTTCCGTTATCGGAGTGGATTATTTTGCTCAGACCGCGTCTTGCCCAAAATCTTCGTAACGCGGCTAAAAATGCATTCGTACTTAGGTCACTCACTAATTCTATGTGAACTGCCTTTGAGAAAAAACATACGAATACACATATGTACGCCTTTGCGATAGGTGCGTTTCGACGAGAGCTTGTTTTCACGGAAATAGGCCCGGCGAAATCCACGCCACAGTTTTCAAATGCTCTTTGTGCGATTTCTATTCGAGCCTTGGGTAAATTACCCATTACGGGTTGAAAAGTAAAGGGTTTAGCCCGAAAACACGCTACACATTTATGTACTATTTTCCTAGCAATATTTCGTCCGTTTATCGGCCAAAATTGTTCGCGGATTGACGAGAGTAATGCCTGCGGCCCGGCGTGTAATAGCCGCAGGTGTTCGTGACGAAATATCAAGCTCGTAAATACAGATTGTGCAGGTAGTATAATGGGGTTTTTGACGTCGCGCGAAATCCGTATCGCTTCGTTTAATCGACCACCGACTCGTAGTATTTCGTTTTCGTCTAACCACGGTCGCAATAAAAATAATTTACTTTTTTTTGATACGCTCTTGTTTTCCTTTAATTGTTTTATTTCCGAATTGAAAAATTGTGATTGTACGTGTTTTATTAGTCTTCTTCTGATATCGTTAATTTCCTCTACTTCAACATTGGTTGAAAAACGTTTTTTGTCGATTACTTGGTATTTCCAGCGCATTATATAGGCGGAGACGCGTAATAATTTTTGTAAAGACGAGTATTTTTCGAGTAAAGTAAATTGTTCATCCTTTTTTGTCACCAGTGTTGATACTACGTTTTCTTCTCTTCTAGATCTTCCTTATTGAATTGCAATGTTGACACATTATCATTTGACCATTCTTCTTCATTTTCTTTAACCAAGGTGGCCCTTCCACCACAGCATATTTTGTGCCAATTGTGCTGGATTACTTCCGCGAGATATAATATCTGCTGGATTGCTTTCCGATCGTACATGATGCCATTGAGTGGCAGCTGTAAACTCGTGAATTTCACCGACTCGATGCGCCACGAAAGTCTTCCATCGTGATGACGGAGAATTTAACCAGGCCAGCACTATAGAGGAGTCCGACCAAAAGAATTTATTTTTAATATTAAGCTGTAATTTCGGTACTATTTTTTCTGTGAGACGTACTAACAATACTGCAGCACATAATTCTAAACGTGCCAGTGAAATTACCTTCACCGGTGCCACCCTTGATTTGGCCGCTATTAATCGAGCTGAGTGTTTGCCGTTTTGGTCCGAAGTGCGTAGATATAGGCACGCTCCGTATGCTTTAATCGATGCGTCTGCGAATCCATGAATTTGAATAATATGGAATACATCATGTTCTATTATCCGTCTAGGTATGAAAATATTTTTTATGTGATCAAGATTTTTGTAGTATTCTTGCCACTCTTCATTTATTTGCATTGGTAACGACTCGTCCCAGTCAATCTTTAATTGCCATAATTTCTGCATAATTAATTTTGCAGTGACCACAATTGGACCGATTAAACCAAGTGGGTCATATATTGTCGCGATAGCAGACAAAATTTTTCGTTTTGTTACGGATTGTTGATTATTAGCCGTGACATTGACCTTATACTGATAAGTGTCGTCTTTAGGACACCAGAATAAACCGAGCGTTTTAATGGTGTTTTCGTTTAAACTTAACGTACGCAGCGGGTCGTTATCGATATTCGGAATATTATCTAACAATCGTAGGTCATTAGAAATCCACTTTCGTAATAAGAAACCGGCACTACTCATAATCTTAATTATATCATCTCGTAAACGCGTCGCCTCAGCTATCGTATTTGCGCCGCCGAGATAATCGTCCATATAAAAGTCGGTTTTAATTGCTCCGCTGGCGATTGGGCATTGTTGTGCGTTTTCATCCGCTAATTTGTTTAAACAAGCCGTTGCTAAAAAAGACGCCGCTTTCGTACCGTACGTCACCGTTTTGAGACAATATTCTTCGATTGGTTCATCTGGTTTATTTCTCCACAATACTCTTTGAAGTGTGCGATCTTTTTCGGCAACCCAAATTTGCCTATACATTTTCGTTACGTCTGCGGATAACACGTACCGATGTACGCGAAATCGAGATATTATACAAATTAAGTCTTCTTGTATTGTGGGTCCTTTTAGTAGTATATCATTCAGACTTAGACCTGACGTCGTTGCACACGACGCATCGAACACTACCCGCGTTTTGGTAGTCATACTTTCATCGCGCTGTACTGCGTGATGTGGCATATAATATGAGCACTCCGATTGGTTTGATGTATCATTTGCATTATTCACCTTTTTCATGTGCCCGAGTAATTCGTACTCCCGCATAAAGTCCGAATAATTATTTCTTAACTGCGAATTTTTATTTAATCGATTTTCGACTGCCAAGAATCTACGAAGTGCTGTGCTTCTTGAGTTACCCAACTTGTTTCTGTCTTCACGTAGCGGCAACTCCACGGTAAATCGACCGTCCATTTCTCTTTTTGCAGTTTGCTCGAAATGTTTTACGCATAATTTTTCTTCGTTGCTATACGTACTTTGTGAAACCATTTCTTCGAGTTTCCAAAATTTTGTCATTAACTCTTCTAAATTTGAGTGACTTTCGATCGTTCGAGCTACAAACGAATGTGTTGTAGTTGACACTAAATTTTGTGCGGTTCCGGCTACTATCCATCCTAATTCGGTTTCTTGAAAAATGAGACTGTTATTTTCCGGTTTATAATTTCCGCTTAACAATATATTATAGAAACATTCTGCGCCAAATAGAATGTCTATTTTTCCCGGTTGCGTGTAAGATGGGTCAGCTAATTGAATATAATCGGGTATAATTATTTTATTATTATTTATGGGCTCTGCCGGTAAATCGGACGTGATTTTTTGCAGTGTCAAAAATTCAAAATCACCTTCGTAGGACGTTGTTCGACCTTTAATTTTTGCTTTTACGGAAAAATGAGATTGACTTGTCTTTTGATCGACACCAACTATGTTATAATTAACCCTTTTTTTTGGTAAGCGTAGTCTGTCTGCTAATTCCTTGGTGATAAAATTGCTTTGAGACCCGGAGTCTAACAAAGCCCGCGCTGGTATCATTTGATTTGTCACGTCTTGGATCTGAATGATTGCCGTAGATAATAAAATTTGACTTTGACCTTTTCTGGTAGCATGGGTACTTACCGCCGTTTCGGGACGTGGACTAATATCGGTTTGTTCGTGTAATAATGTATTATGTTTTTTCCCGCATTTACGGCACCCACTAAACTTGCATTTATTTTCGGCATGTTGCGATAAACAAATTTCACAAATTTTAAGTTTCGTTACTTTCTGTTGACGCTCATTAACAGACATCGCTAAAAATTGTGGACAACGATAAATCGCGTGTCCTTGTTCACACGCATAACATTTAATTTTTGTTGCAGTGGCGTGCATTACGGTTTTCTTTTGATTTTCATTTCTGTTACGCCACTTTGATTTAACATTTGAAATTTGCGATTTATTATTGAAATTTTCGTGTAATCTATGAGCACCTTCTATTGCTTCCAGCACTTGAAATCTTTCTTGCAAAATTGTATTAGCTCTGACACTTTCGATACTTCGGTTTTTGACGCTTTAGTTTCCCATTCTCTAAGTGTGTTCCCATCCAATTTAGTGCAAATAATATGTATTAACATAGGTCCCCAGGCTTCTGGGTCGTGACCTATGGCCTCTAACGATTTCATGTGGCCGCTTAACGTATCGATAAAACCTCTTAATTTCGACGCCGATTCTTTATCTACTGGCTCTAGTTCAAAGATCGCCCTAGTGTGGTTTTGTACCAATATGCGTTTATTATTGTACCTTTCGTTGAGGCATTTCCAAGCAATCGGATAATTTTTGAAAGTAGTTTCAAAGCACTGAATTATTTTCCCAGCATCTCCTACCAAAGCCGATTTTAAATAAAAAAATCGTTGAACATCGGTGAGTGCTTCATTCGAATGAATGAGTGCTACAAACATGTCATGAAACGTTGACCATTCATTATAGTCACCGTTAAATTGTGGTACATTTAAAGCTGCTAATTTTACTATAGACGCTTGATTAGTTGTACTGCTTTCGCCATTTGCTTCGCCAATTGATTGGTGTGAAACGTTTTCCATATTGGATTCTTCGCCACGATACTCGTTATTAGGCTTATTCCGATTTTCCAATATTTTTTCGTATTCACTAATGGCTAAATAATACATATCTTCGAATTCCGAACGGTATGCATCTTCGGTCGCGATCGCTGTTTCATTTGTTATTTCGATTTTTAATTGAACCTCTTGAAATTCTTCCCAACTTTCTTCTGCCTTTTCCCGTCGTATTTTTAACTGTTTTAAATCACCGTCAATTGGAAAGTCTCGCACTGTATTCCAAAATTTGGTTAGTCTACCTTTCGACGCCCCCCGGCGAGCCACCAAGGTTGATAATTCAGTCATAATTTTCGTAATGCTTTATTGTACGGAACTTTTATCGAAAAACATTAGTGTATACCTACGTTCGTTTGCGACCTTTGATTATGGCAAACCAGTTGTGAACTATAGATAATGCGGAATTTTCTTTTTCGATATCGAAGCAATAAGGGAAATACCATATACAGACAGTAATTATAGGAAAAATCGGTTCTCTTACCTCAAGACTTCGTGGTTGATTCCAACTTTGTACTTGATTTTGACGATTTAATTTAATTTTATTGACTTAGTGTAATTAATTACGCGTTTAAATTATCCGGTTCGTCGAAGGACCATGTTTTCGGTTGAGCGGGAATACGTTTTATATTTAATTGTTAATAAATTCGAACGCTCGCACCTTTTTTTGTAATTAAAATTTTAAATTTATTTTTATTTTATGTTTGATAACGTTTAAGCACAATATAAAACACAAATAATTATTTACGGATAATATAATATACTTTTAAATTAATTTACGTTTAAGATTTATCATAATTTTGCCGACCAACGGTGGTCGGGCATCGTCGCACTTATTTTACCATTCGGTACGCGAGTTGTCGGCGGAGTGCCGCGTCAAGAGTCGGTCGTATACACCTTGAGCCCAATTGACGCTACGGCTAGATAATTTTCGATTTACTGATTAGCGATTATTATATAGCGATTATTATCGACGATACCCAACAAGATCTATAAAATTATATTTTGTATCAATATAAAATAATATTAAGGGGCTTGTGTGTGTGTGAGTCATATTAACCTATACGTCTCGCCGCGTACTTCCATTGTTCAGCTTGGACAAATAATGAATTTAATTACGGTTTTGATTTTCTTGCCTATTATTGGAAAATATTATTGTCGCCGGTTTCTTATAAACATGCATTTTTATATAAATATCAATGGTATCATTACTATGCTTCCCCTATTATTTTGTATTATTTAATATAACACTTTCACATAGGTGTTCGGTGTTCAGCTGAATTTTTAAATTTTATTTACTTAATAATAATTTTTTTTAAACATTAATTTTAAATATAAATTCAAATAAAAAATATTCAGATAAGATAAAATCAGTTTTGGTTGATAAGCCGAACGAGGATTTTTTTTTTTTTTTTTTTTATTAAGAGTTCTTAGCCAGAAGCTATTACAACTCAACAATTAACTTTTAAAGTATACAGAAAATAGATACTTAATAATAATAGGAACTAATATTAATTTATGTACACGTATATGACATATAACAAAAAGTAACAAGATAAAAAAAAAAAAACCATTAAATACTTAACTGGCAAGACCAAGGTTTTTCATATGCGCAAGCCTGTAGAGATGATAAAATTGATGACCGCTTTAATAATGATTGGGTGTTTGGAAGATAAAATACTTAACATAGAAAATGGAACTTTAAGGGATACACATAAATTGGACAATTGAAGTCTGTTTGTAGTCAAAAAAGGACAGTTGAATAAAAGGTGTAGTGCGTCACACCTTTCATTACCACAATTAGGAAGAATACAACCAGGACAGTTGTTAAGATTTAATTTAAAGGCATGCGCCGGGAGACAGTTATGCCCAAAACGAAGTCTACAATAAGAAACAATAGTGTTTCTGCTGATGAGTAGACTATGAAACCAAGGATGACGAGGAACTGTGGGTGACAGAACTCTGTAACCTCGGGCATAAGGCACGGGTAACCTAGATCAATTGGAATCCCAATATGACAGAATAGCAGACCGCAAAAGAGGAATGAAATCAGAATATGGACAAATAGGTAAACCTGAAAACTGATCACTGTTAGTGGCCTTGGCTAGAGTATCCGCTAGCTCATTCCCCCTGATACCAACGTGACCGGGAACCCACAAAAACTAACCTGATAGTTGAGAGAACTGAGATACCGAAGAATAGAACGGATGTTTAAAACAATAGCAGAGTGTTTGGAATGGAATGGGTTGCCAGATATCGCTAGAATACTAGATTGAGAGTCAGACGCTATAAGGTAAGTACAGTTCATGTACAAAGTTCATTAATATTTTTATAATTTACCGAAATGCTTATGACGATATGATATTTGTTTTTATATGTAAAAAATTAAGATACAAGAAAATTGAACTTAAAAAAATTCTAATCTCATAATCAAATAATTTTTTAGGTTTAACTTGCTTGGGTAATTATGCCATTGGTATCTTATTTCCTTGCTCATTAACCGTTTTGACAGAGAAGAACAATGTTATAATCGTGCTAATCGATTTAAAGTGTAATGTATTTTGGGAAAATATTAAATTTTTAAATATTAAAGTGGATCACAGTGTTGACTTATATCACAACAAAATATCAATTCTCGCCGCATTCACACGTACCTATAATTAGTGGTTTGCATTATCTATATAAATTATCTAGATTGATTTTTACTTATATTTTATTATTTTATCTAGATAAATGATGACAAATTATTTAAGCGATTAACTTAGATGTAAATTTAATTCATCTAGATAATTCTTTTATCGAAGGAAAATGACATTTTAAAATAAGAAATGTTTATCTACTTGGGTCCAGTGGGAAGGCATTTATTTTCCAACATGTTTCTTTTAATGTAATATAATACATATTATAATATTCTGTGTTATGACAATGTTAATTTTCGCGTTTATTTTATTTTTCTACTCTATAGACAATTGATATAGTGAAATAAATGAAAGAATTATTAATTGGATACTTAGGTATTTTCATTTTACATTAATAATAAAATTATTTTATTTATTTAACATATATTACAGAGAATATTAAAGGTACAGATATAACATTAAACATTAACTTATAATAATATACAACGAAGATGATGATAGGTGTGACAGTATTTAATAGTTAATAGTATTTAAATAGGATCACGTTCGCTAAGTACATCAGGGGATTGTATGATAAACCACATCAAATGCTTTCGAAATATGAGTGAAGATTACATTAATTTATGAAAATGCTTTTGAAATATCAGTGAATATTATATCAATTTGTGATTAAAATAAATAGTTACATATTTTATGTATATTTCAAATTTCTATACCCATTAGTTTCAAAATTACGAAGAAATAACGAGAATCGATTTCGACGAAATCGCGTTTTTACCTGTTTTATGTAATTGTTGATAGTTTTTGAGTTATATTTTCAGGCATTTTTGAGAAAATCAAAAAATGACCTCACTAATGTACCAATTAGATGCAATTTTCTACCGGAAACAATCTATGGCTTTAAAGATTGAAGCACTCCTTCTTGTAAAATTATTGGGAACAGACATAACAAAAAAAAAAAAACCACAGCTTTGTGAAACCAATAGATTCATCGCTCCTCTCAGAATCGAATAAGTTAAAAACAAATTAACCGTTTTTTTTTATCTGAGCTGTGGTTGCTATCAAGCTGAAGGGAATTCGGAATGGTTGAACTACAGCGGTTTTAGAGCATAAATCTCCAGAAACTTCTAGGGTTGTATATTTGTTAGGATTGAGGATGGTCTAGACAATTTTTGTAACTCTATGGATTCATGTTTAAACGGGCAAGTAAAAGGGAGAATGATTAGTAGTTCTTCGATTTTTGAGTTAATTTATACTAAAAATGTGCTTTATTCTTCGAAAATACTTCTGACTTAAGTTCTTTAGATTACCAAGCAGGGAAATTAAATTGTTTATAAAAACTTCTGGAACAAATTGGTGGATGGAGGAATGGATGACATCATACAAATAACAAGTGGCGGAATTTGTGTGGAAATTTATAAGTCTCAAAACAATTAAATGAAAACAGAAACGATAGAATAATGGTATAATTAGCTTTATGGAAGTCAAAGTATATGCGAGAGTTACTGATATAAGAAAATGACCGCTGAGGGAGAAGCAGGATTTTAAAGCTGCATGATACATATCATAATAATAATAATAATATGTATCATATACATAATATAATACATATTATAATATTCTGTGTTATGACAATGTTAATTTTCGCGTTTATTTTATTTTTCTACTCTATAGACAATTGATATAGTGAAATAAATGAAAGAATTATTAATTGGATACTTAGGTATTTTCATTTTACATTAATAATAAAATTATTTTATTTATTTAACATATATTACAGAGAATATTAAAGGTACAGATATAACATTAAACATTAACTTATAATAATATACAACGAAGATGATGATAGGTGTGACAGTATTTAATAGTTAATAGTATTTAAATAGGATCACGTTCGCTAAGTACATCAGGGATTGTATGATAAACCACATCAAATGCTTTCGAAATATGAGTGAAGATTACATTAATTTATGAAAATGCTTTTGAAATATCAGTGAATATTATATCAATTTGTGATTAAAATAAATAGTTACATATTTTATGTATATTTCAAATTTCTATACCCATTAGTTTCAAAATTACGAAGAAATAACGAGAATCGATTTCGACGAAATCGCGTTTTTACCTGTTTTATGTAATTGTTGATAGTTTTTGAGTTATATTTTCAGGCATTTTTGAGAAAATCAAAAAATGACCTCACTAATGTACCAATTAGATGCAATTTTCTACCGGAAACAATCTATGGCTTTAAAGATTGAAGCACTCCTTCTTGTAAAATTATTGGGAACAGACATAACAAAAAAAAAAACCACAGCTTTAGAAACCAATAGATTCATCGCTCCTCTCAGAATCGAATAAGTTAAAAACAAATTAACCGTTTTTTTTTATCTGAGCTGTGGTTGCTATCAAGCTGAAGGGAATTCGGAATGGTTGAACTACAGCGGTTTTAGAGCATAAATCTCCAGAAACTTCTAGGGTTGTATATTTGTTAGGATTGAGGATGGTCTAGACAATTTTTGTAACTCTATGGATTCATGTTTAAACGGGCAAGTAAAAGGGAGAATGATTAGTAGTTCTTCGATTTTTGAGTTAATTTATACTAAAAATGTGCTTTATTCTTCGAAAATACTTCTGACTTAAGTTCTTTAGATTACCAAGCAGGGAAATTAAATTGTTTATAAAAACTTCTGGAACAAATTGGTGGATGGAGGAATGGATGACATCATACAAATAACAAGTGGCGGAATTTGTGTGGAAATTTATAAGTCTCAAAACAATTAAATGAAAACAGAAACGATAGAATAATGGTATAATTAGCTTTATGGAAGTCAAAGTATATGCGAGAGTTACTGATATAAGAAAATGACCGCTGAGGGAGAAGCAGGATTTTTAAAGCTGCATGATACATATCACCAGGAACGAGGGTGTCTAGACTGTTTTCAACGGCAAATGTGTTCAGATTAGAGAATATTATATCAAGAGTAGGATTTTTAGAGTTGAGTATTAAATTTAACTGCTAAAAATTATGTTAGGCAAAAGTTTCAATGACGCAGGAGATTGATGTAGTACAGTGTTCCCCAACATGGATTGTGTACCTGGGGGACGTGAGTACATTGCTGGGAGGTGCAAGCAGTCATCATGGAGTTAAATTTGTAATTATTAAATTATAGTGTTTAACCATGTAGCGACAATAAAGTATACAAAAAAAGGGGCGCGAGATTTTTGAAAATCTACAAAGTAGACGTAGAATAGAAGATGTTGGAAACCACTGATGTAGTGGAACAAGACATGTAAACTAAACCATCAGCATCGTAAGACAAAGAGAGTTCCGATAAATGAAAAAATCGATTAATCTGAAAATGATATTTAAAAGAGGGGTTTCCATTAAAAAATATGAAGTTTTGTCGCACATGCGCAAAATACATGAGTTAAAAAATTTTTAAGTCATAGGAATTTATGATCCATTAGTCTAGTTTAATGTCCCGCAAACAGAATTGAAAAATATTTACAGGGTAATGAGTGATAAAGTGTACCCTGTTTCTTGGGACACACTGTATATATAATATATATAGATTAATATTATTGAATCGTGTATATTTTAAGCTGTAGATAATTTCAGATGTAAATGATATTATTTCTTAGAAGTTATAAGTATTGAATTATAAATACTGTCTTTTGATCCAAGGATAAATCTACTTGTAAATTGTAATTGCTCCTAGGTATTTTTTAAGTGAAGTTCGTGTTAGGTTTACCTCAATGAAAAGTGTAATACCTACTTCTTTTTGAGTGAACCTTTCGATTAAGGATCTATTTCTCTCTCGAAATAAAGGTATGGTGTAAAAATTAATTAAATACAACGAGTGAACATTATAAAATTCGAATTGCGAATGACTCGATTTGAGATACATATGTATGTATATATATATATATATATATATACTTGTATATCTTCTTCTTCTTGGCTCACCGAAAGTCTTCGCCACCACCGTTATAGCCTTCCATCTATCCCTATCTTGAATAATTTCACCCCAATCTTCTACGTCCAGCTTTTTTAAAGATAAATTAAATACACCGAGAGAACATTAAAAATATTAAACAATTTTTGACCGTATTAGAGATTTGAAGCTGAAGAGGAGCGAAGAAGAGTGTGAGCCCCACCATGTTGCAGCAATTGAACGTAGTAGATTGAACCATCGAGAGATATGGGGGAGAAGATCATTAAAGTGAGGAACCCATCTAAATTTAACCTCTAACTTGAGGCCAAGATATTTAACGAAGTCGGATGGAGTAAGGACTTGCCCTCAATTTTAATAGGAGGCACATTTAGATAACATTTCATTATAAATATAAATGAATGACATTTTTCAGGATCCGCATCTAAATATACAGATTGAAAACCTAAAGATAGAGTTTGAAAATTGTTGTTAAGATGAGTTGTGACGTAAGGAAGATATTTATAAGTGGATTTAACTATTATATCGTCTGCGTAGAATAAACTAGATTATGCATGAAATGTATGAGTTAACTAATATTAATTATGTAAATATTAAATAAAATTAGGCTGAGAGCCTGAGAGAACTGCATTGCGGAAGTCCTCTGTAGGTAGATTAGATCATAAGCAAGTGGAACCGAGTGAAAAATAAAAATAAAATAAGCAAATATGAAATAATGAGAATATATAGCTATAATAATAGGGGGAAATATTAACTGAGAGAAGTGGAGAAATGAGGGTGGAGAGTTGAACGGAATCAAATACGCCAAAAATCAAAATTGTTCTCTTATGGCTATTTTAATGAAAATTATTAATATATAATCATTGATGACATTTTAAATAATGAATCGTAATAAAAAATGTGACTTCTACAATTCTCATAAATAAACGTGTCTATATTTTTAGAACTAAAGAATCCTACCAAGGGTAACTATTTCAAAAATTACCTTTTATATGGACAATCTTATTCAAATCATACTTAAATTTTTAATAAATTATAAGTATATTGTATAATTAGTGGGTCAATATAATAAACGTATATAATTAATTGTTAAATTTTATATATTTTATGTAGAAGAAAATTGTATAGGTAATTGAGATTTTATGCATTACGTATTGACAATAAATACAATCGTTAACATAGGAATTTCATTAAAATTACAAAAAAATATGATTGCACAGGAGTTCAACGTGCACTAATTTATTATAACATAAATCACAGGACAAAGTCATGTTTTTCAAAACAATTCGATGTTTATTTTTAATTTATTAATTTTATCGTTGTATATTTATTATTTAATATTGAAATAGATAATATTTTAATATCGTGTATAATTAATTAAACTTGTTTATATGACTTAACTAGAAGATCTAGAACATGATATTTGTGACAGAGAGTTGAGTAAGTGTATACCTTTTATAAGTCAAATATTGGTTGGATAATTTTGTGCATTATTTAACTATTTAAATTTCTATTTTAGATACACTAAAATGTTTTAAAAATATTTACTTTTATTCACGTAAGTAAAACGTTTTAACAAGTTAAGTTAATTTTTAAAATGGTAAAAAAATATTAACTTAACTTGGTGACATTAAAGTGACAGTTTTCATTAATATAAAACTTGAAGTTTTAGTGTGAAAATATTTTACAGAAATACAAACCTTACAAATTAACTAATTTTTTATATTATATTATGTACTCGTATTTACTAGCTGAATTATCCGGCTTTGTCCGTGAACAGTTCAAATCGTATTGTTTGGCTTCCAACAGAAATCGAATATCAAGAGAATTCGTTGCAACAATACTGAATAAACTTACAGTGTGATGCTTTACGCCTTTATCTTGTTTACGACCTTGAAATTTTTTGCTGATGTATTCCATATGAAGTATGTTGGCACTTCAGATTAAAGTTTACATTGAGGTTTTTACATGATGAATTTGAATGTTTATTTATTGAATGATCATATTGCAATCCAATAAAATTTTTCCCTTTAAAGTTTATGTGAACCTTTTGTGAGACCGTCAAGATTGTATTCGTATTTTCTGTGCTTGTATATCTTTAAAACAACCTTTATAAAATCTTTTCTCATAAATCCTTTTTATAGACTTTTAGACGGTTTAAAAGTTAATGTTTTTGTATTTTATGCATCTGTATTTTACATTATTTTATATCCTTGTTTTTTATATACATTTTATTTTCATTTCAACTCTCGGTCGTTGTACAGCTGTACCTTCAAATTGCAAGTCAGGTGGAGCTTTTCAAACCTGAACCCTCGTCCACAAAGGTGATGCATTGAGACATGCATTTATTTCATCTGCCGGAGTATTTCTTTCAATAAGTGGCAGGATTTGGCTGAAATCGTCAACGAGCAAAACGACTACGCCTCCCATTATAGCCCTGTTACTGCAAATATCCTGCAGGCTGCGATTTAACGCTTCCACCGCGTATTTGTGTGACATTGCGCAATGTCCCATACGATTAACTTGCACTACTGCAGAAGGATACCGCGGGAGCTGCTCTTGCTGATGTTGCATGTTGGGTTTTCTTCGTCTATATATTGCATATACTGCTTTATGCATATAAATATGAACTATGATTTATATTTTATTAATTTAATTTGCACATTTATTATTTTGTTTTTTTGTCGGCCGGTTTATCGAAGTCGTAAAAGATGTTGGTACTGTCGCCATCTCTCGGTTGATTTGTTAGGAATTATTATGTTTCTGTGTGTATGTGATGCTTCACACTTTTGTTCATAAATGTTAAAATGTAAGAAAACGCATAGACAATAGGCTCGCCGTGGGGGTCCATACCATAGAAAAGTGAGTAAATAGAAAGGCAGCTGCTGTGGTAGAATTTGATTGCGGAAGCATCGTGGCGCTCCCTGTGGCTGTCGTAATAACAATTAACAATCGAACTATCGATATTAACAATCGATTTATCGATACTGAAAATCGTTGTTTAAATCGATTTTCTAAAAATTTTTATTTTTCCATAGCAAAAACGAAGTTCACTTTTAAGTGTTTGAGGATAACTTTATAATCAGTTTTTTGAATCCAGGACTTTTGCAATTCGGTGCAAAATGATTGTCACACATAATAAACGACACATATATATATATATATATGCTATTGACAGTGGCGTATTTTCAACTTTTTTTCTGGGGGGACCAAATTTTTTTTTGAAAATTCCAACAGGATATATTGATATAAGGTATTTAATAAAAAATACTTTTGGATAATCTTTTTTTTGGTTCTGGGGGGGGGGTCCAGTTCCACTGGATCCACCCTTAAATACGCCACTGGCTATTGACATGTTCAACAATTTGTTGTTTCCGGATTGGATCACCCGTTTTGAAGGTATTGTCATCTTTTGGAAACCGATGTTGTGTAATGATTGTGTCAGAATAAGATGTCACGCAACCCACGACAACACATTGCTTAGACGGCATACTTAACAACTACTTTTCGAAAGAAAATCCTGCACAACACAACAACGAACAAATTGAATAATGACAACAGAGTAACAGACGCCAGACAACTTATGTTATGAGACATGAGTCATAACTTATGACGCAGCGTTACCGACCGGACACCCGACCGCCCATTTCTCAGTGTTAACGCGATTACAATTTATTAAAATATGTCAATTATTCTCGTACTGTAGGTATGTCGCCTGTCGTAAAGCACTTTCACGTGCGCCGTATACAGTTACACCCCCCTGGTCCATACCCTTTAACTTGCTCGTTCAGATGCCTAATAATGAATGACTATAATTAGATCGAATTCGTCTCTCTATTTATAAGAAATTTGGATAAAAAATCTGGAATTTCCGTTTATATATTCGAATTTAATATGGAAATCACGTAACAATTTTTCCAATTTTTCGAAATAACTTAAGAAATACCCTGGAACGCAGGGCTATATACAGAAATAAGGTATTATTAAACGATATAGTCCTTTCGTTTTATTTAAAGGAATATACGTCACGCGTAAAATCGCGTAGTTACACTTAGTGTCTGCGCGCTTAGAATTTAAACTCTCCCCACCCTTCCGCAAAAAAATTTGCAAGTAAACTACCCTTTATTTTTTTTCTAGTATATATTTACTTTCTATCTCAATTTTCATGCAAATGCGTTGCGTCGTTTCGACGTTATTGAGGTACAAACAAACAAATGTATTTTCAGATTTATAATATATGTATATAGGGATGTAGGAATTAATGAAGTATTAATTTGTTTAAATGCTTAAATATTTCATCATATACGAATTATAATGATTATTTCAGTATTTATGAGATTTATTGACTATTTTTTTAATATTCATATAATTTGAAATAATTTCGAATATCATACAAATAGTCGTCTTTAACGTGGTAATAAACTAGATAATTATGATGATTTATTACTAAAAATTATATTCATACGGTGCATATATGAAATAACTAAGTTAATTTACTTATAACAAAATAAGTTAATTGTTTTAGTTTAAAATTAAACAAAAATTGTCGATTTTAATAAACTTTATATTATTAAGTAGATAATACTTAAATTTACTAAAATGAGGGAAGATATATTTTGAAAACCCTTCAATGCTAGTTTGATAGCAATGATAATTTTATTAGACGATTTAAAAATTATTTATTATTATTTATTATTAAGGAAAAACAATATTTCATTACTTTTAAGATCCTCTATATTATTAATGGCAGTTATAAATAAGTACATATTTTGGTATAACATAAGTTTGGACAAACATAATATAACAAAAATATTCTATCAATATTTTAGAATGCAATGAATATAATGATAACCAGAGTAAGTTATTTTATATTGATATAAAAAGGATATTGAATATTATTAAACAGCATCTAGCATTTAATAGATAGGTAAAAGACATAACTTTAATGTTGGGCGTTTTAAAATCCCTGTTGATGTTTGAATGGTAGCAACGTGAGAGATGCTATCATGACTTGGATGAAGTACTTAGTTCTTCATAATTTACGCGATGAATACCAATTGTGTGATGGAGCCATGTTTCAACGGACTTAACTCCAGCTTCCCATAAACCGCCGAAATGTGGTGCCGATGTTAGGTTGAAGTACCACATTATGTTACGAATAGTTAGATACTGTTCAAATTTTTTTTGGTGCTCCTTGGATTAAGTGAAGTGATCGAATGTTTGAAATAATTTGAAGTCGCCTACGAAATTTGTTCCACAGTCGTTATGCAACTGCTGGACTGGACCTCATCGAGCAAGGAACCGACTGAATGCTAGCAGGGAAGTTTCTGTTGAAAGATTTGAGGCTACTTCCAGATATAGAGCTTTGGTTGTCATATAAACAAATAGGTAAATGTATACTTGACCAGATGTATTTCGCCGATATATATATATATATATATATATATATATATATATATAAAACATAACAGTTATATAATAAACTTTTTAAATATATAAACATATATTTTAATTCCGTATTTTTAAATTAACACAATAACTAATAAATTAATTAACAATACCAATTAGTTATAATTAGGTATTACAGTTGTAATAACAGAGTATAATAAAATGTACTTGATTATTTGAATAAGGATGGGTTCAAATACGTGGAGATTATTGATAAAATAATTGATGTTCTTTTAAATATCTACTACTGCTAATCATATCTTTTTCAAAATAATTATTTTTACATTTAAGTTACAAGTTTTATTTAAAAAAATCTGTATATATATATATATATATATATATATATATATATATAAATAAACAAAAATATACATACATATAAATAAATGTATACTTAAATATACTATATTGCCAATGAGTATTACGTAAATATATTTTTATTTTTATGTTGGTATTATTTAAAATATGTTTGGTCTTTCAAAGTATTCGAAATACTGTATTTAAAATACTTTTAAAAAGTATTTAAAATACTGTATTCAGAATACTTTCCACCATTTTGATTGTTAAAGAATTTCGGCCGGGTAGAAATTCCTGAGGTGAAGAATATTATTGTAAATTGTTGTCCTTGTGTATTCTTCAGGATATTTTGGTATTAGGTATTTAACTCGCAGTGCTAAATAATGAGGAAGAAAATATTTAGGAGGGGATTGGTATTGAATCAATATGATCAAAGTTAAGCCTCATACACACTACGCTGACGTGATGCATTAACACACAATAACACGCCACACGTGGCAACACATCAGTTTTTGTACACACTGATCACACGTCACACGCGTCAGCGGTAGATCCAAACAACGCCACCAGTGGCGTACACAGAAATTTTCAATGGGGGGGGGGAGGGGGTTATATAAAAAATATATATTAGTTGAAAAGATTTTTATAAAACGTATCAAATAATAATAATTATAATTATAATACAATATCCAATTTCCTTGGTTTTTGCCCTAATTCAGCGACTCGCGAAGGGTTGGAAAGTCGGAACGGTTTTAATTAAATGAACACGCGATTTTATATGACGGCACTACGCGCCGAAAAAAAATATGCCTAATAAAAATTGAATAAATGCATATGCCACTGAAGTACCTACCTCATTAATTAAGTATAAATAATATTATATAAATATATATTATTATAATATTACACTAAGAATAATGAATCAAATTACTTCTTTAGCCTTTTTCCAGTTGTCAAATTTCTCCAATGAAAGAAAACCTAGTCTTTGATTTCCTATACCACCACATTTTGCAAACACCACACAAAATTTACAAAATGCTCCTTCTTTTATTTCTGAATACAGTAACCAGCTATATGTAGTTAACCAGTGATGTTGAAACTTTAATTTTCTTGTTTTATTAGATTCTAGTATAGGAAAAGAGTAAGAGACAGGCGGAATCCATGAATTTGTAAGAACCTAGAAATGGTCCGTCATAAAATTCACAATCCACACTTTAACATAATACAGTCAGTGACGTATTTACGGGAGAGGTCCAGGGGTACTGGACCCCCCAGAACCAAAAAAAAAATTACTAAAGACTAAAGAGTAAAAATACTGAAATATATGCCGAGATAATAGTTATATAAAATACATTATACAATATACGTTAACTACAAGCACAAAATTAGTAATTACATACTATATAGGAATAATATAATATAACCAATATATTATCCTGTTGGAATTTTCAAAAAAAAATTTGGACCCCCCCCCCCAGAAAAAAGTTGAAAATACGCCACTGAATACAGTATAAATAATTAATAACTTACAAGATGTTTTTCATAATCAGTCAAATTTCTATCCATTTTCACAAACATACCGACATCATTAAATCGGGAAATAACAACATTTGAAGAAACTATAGAAGTATAAATTATAAAAATCATTATTACGTACACATTTTTTATACCGTATATTACTTGACACTGCATTCGGTATTGCTATGGCAATGGCAGGCGTCTCATTTTCAATCACACTTTGTTCCATATTTTTCTTCTTACTATCCGCCAAAAAATATTCATTTATTCTCTTCATTTCTCTTCGATATTTAAATTTTAAACAAATACGAACGAACAGCAAAATATTAAAACAAAACACATTCGCGAAGTCGTAATTCGTGAATCGTAAATCGTAATATTATAAACGCTCACAAGATATCAGTCTTGCCAAATTCCAAAAACTTGACAATAAAAATAAATATATAACTGCGGTGCTGGCGGTAAATTGACAATGTCAATAAATACAAACATATTATATTATTCGACTGCGTGATTTCAAACAGAAAAGCGCGCACGGATCACACGGTTACTGATCAAATGCAAACTAAATATAGCTGGGTTTTGTAGCAGCAGAATTATTAGGCTGGAGCTACACTATGCGTTTTGTCGGTTACCGATTAACCGGACCCGATCGGTAATTGAACGGGAACACCCAAAATACACACATATTTAAACGCCAAACGCACTATCGCAATCACATTAGACCGATTCTCCGCAACCGACGGAATACGACCGCAACATGCTGTGGTCGTTCTTTCCCGATACCGATCGTATAGTGTAATATGTAATCCAATGTAAAATGGTGAATTTTGCGCAGTCATGAAAACAAAAAAAATTATTTTTCTATGAAATTAAGACGTCGTCGGTCGCGCGCCAAATATGGCGCTATGGTGCTAAAATCATTACGAAAAATATTTTTGTAAAAAGTCAATGGGGGGTTTGAACACCCAACCCCCCCCCCGTGTGTACGCCACTGAACGCCACGTGTATAATTCATTATAATATAATAATAATATTATAATAATCGTGTTTTATAATTCATTATTTTATATTCGTTTATTTTGTTATCACAAATCACGTTAAAATGTGATTACAACTACAGAAATTAATAACATCCGCTAAAATATTATTAGAAACGAATGGTTTTCCCATAATATTTTATCACACGCCATCACACGACTGACGAAAATCTAAAATTTTAGATCGGCCGCTGACGCGTGTGACGTGTGTTCGCGTGTTCACACGTCACGTCAGACTAATGTATACATATCTATGCATTACTGACTGCTAGAAAATTATATTACACGTGGGATGACGCATTAATGCATCACGTCAGCGTAGTGTGTATGAGGCTTTAATCTTACTAGTGAAATATAATGATGGGTACTTTTTTATATTGTTGAATGCATTTTTTTTTAATTTTCTTGTTAATTATATTATAATATATATAATATAATTAACATATATTATAATATTTACTTATAATTTATATTAATTTTTTTTTACTATTGTTAGTATCACTATCTTCACCACAAGTTTTGCTTGTTACACAATGTGCAATTTCACTTTTTTAATATTTTGTAAATTGTATAAAATGTATTTGTTTTTATAATGAAAATTAAAAAAAAAAATAGAAATATAAAGTAACCTTTTGCATGCTAAATTTCATTTGCATAAAAAAACAGTTACATGCCTATCCATTTAGTTTACATAGGTAATTAACAATTAGGTATATTTTAAATAAAGAATCTAGGTATGAAAATCCCTGGGAAAAAATTCTCAGGAAAAAATCACCATTATTGTTATCAGTCAATAGGATAGATATTACTTAATAGTTATTATATGACAGTTTACAAAATATATAGACGCGAATAAAAATTATATTATAAAAAAATTAAATAAATAATACAATTAATTATATACACATATATTTATTATATGTGTATATAATTCTTCTGATAATGAAATTAATTAGAATTATAGGAAATAGTAAAAGTAAAACACTACGCAGTATGCATCCCCAACCACAATCTCTTAATTAATTATTACCGTGGTTATTATCAATAAAAAATTATATAGGCACTTATTTTATATAATAATTGATAATTCTACACAAAATATTAATTAAAATTAAACTAAATAGACCAAAAAAATATGAAATAGTACTTAATATTGTATGCTCTACATGTAAATGTATGGCCAAGTACAACTAGCGCTTTATCAAATTGATTTTTTTTAGAATATTCAAAAGGCTACCATAACCATATTGGCAAAAACATAAGAACAGGTATAATAATATGATTTAATAATTAACATTTCTAACATAATTGAATTTAACATGATTAGATAATTTAACTAATTTTTGCAATAACATAAACAAATAATGTATAGATCTTTATATCTTTCTTTTTCGGCACTTACAGGACTTTCAGGCCCATTGCAGCAGCAACATATTTTCTCCATTTTTCCCTGTCTTTTGCAGCTCCTTCTACATTCCTTACGCCCAGTAACTTTAGATCTTCCTGTATTTTGCCTGCCCATCTTTGCCTAGGTCGTCCTCTGGGTCTCTTAGTGTTTGGTTTCCATTTTATTATTTGTTCGATAAATCCTTCTGATTTCCAAACATGACCAGTCAAACTTATTTTCATGCTTTTTAATGTTCCGTAAATTTTAGTTTTATAGAGGTCACCCAATTCTTAATTTTTTCATTTTTAGATCATTATATATGGTAGTAGATTTTAATCTAAAAATTAACTCCTTTAAAAAATAAATTCCTATCAAATAATTACTATAATAATATATGAATATATATATATATGTACATTTGTTCCGTATTATATATATATTCTTTTTTTAGATTTTAAGTGAAGCGAAGAATATTTCTTTTAAACTTTTTGTTTTGTCTTTAAACATTTTTTTCGGGTACAGATGGAGTGCTTATATGATTTTGACATTATTTCCGATAGAAAATTGTATTAAATATTTTTATTGGCGCGTTATTCTATTTTCCTAGTAGTTTCTTTAAACGTGATGACAAACAAGCCAAAAAATGCCGGTAACTCAATGCGCTTTAAACGTGACACAGCTCGTAGGGGGTACAGACCATTTGCGCCCCAGAATAGCCCAAATGCGCCCCGAGAGATATGGACAGATGCGACCGGAAGATAAGATACTACCTGTCGATTTATAATCCATATGCGCCATTTCGTATGCAACGTTGCTTCATAATTCATATATAATATATTTTTTTCTTTTATCAATTCTGAGCGTAGAAAGAAATGTATCTATTAGTTTTACAATGATGTGTTACACGATATATGTGAGTTTTATACATTATACGTATTACATAAAGTTAAAAAAATTAATTATATGAAAGAAAGTAGATATGTAGATTCAAGTGGATAAGTTGATATCAATATTTCAATACTTCAATAATATTTGTCTTACTATATTATTATATTCTAAATGTATACAAAACAAACATATTTTGTCCACTAATATATTTTTTATTTTACTTTATATTAAAAAAAAAATATATACATTATACATATATATATATTACCTTGACCATAGTAAATATTTTCATTCTCACATCTAAAATCAGGATACGTCTTTTTAAAACACGGTATCGCGGTATTGTACCATATTTTAGCATACAGATCGGCAACGTTGCAGGGTTTAAAGCGTTTTTATTAAAAATATTTCGGACGCATGTGGGCTATAAAAAAAGGTGTGATGGGTGCGAGTGGGTTCCACTGTTCGTAAGAAATAAACAAAAGACCATCCGGGACGATGGACCAAATGTTGGATTGTGGACTGCATGGTTAGTTCCGTCAAAAGAAAAAAGTCCCTTGTGTTTACGTGCTAATCCGAATATTATGTTAACGGAAACATAATATAATAATTATTATGGTAATGGAAACGACTATTGGTACTTGTAGGAGAGATATGTTATTTTTCTGAAGGCACCAATCCGGCAATCAGGGGTGTATTTAGAAATGTGTAATGGAAGCGGGGCACTAACAAA